>BSBM01000093.1:35265000-35717500 GCA_027924585.1 Larix kaempferi
GAAAATATCGTTGTTGGTAAGGACCCTATTCTTGGAATGGAGGAATCCTTCCTATTGTCTGATAGGTTACTGGTTCTTTTGCAGAACAATGGTTTGAATACTTATAAAGTCAAAAACTGGGGAGGTACTTCAATCTCTGTTAATTATTGGTTAAACTCTACTGATCTTGGGATTTTAGGAGTTGATGCCCTTGAGTGGGATTGTTTTACCCGTTCCTTATATTCTACTGGCTGCCGACTTAGCAGGGAAAATGACAAGATTTTGTGGATTGGAAATGATAAGATGGGGATTGTTACTACTAAGATTGCTTATAATGGAATCATTCAGGAAAGATGTATATATCCCCAGCATTGGTGGTATAAAAGGATCTGGAGTTGGAAGATTCTGCTTAAGGTTAAATGTTTCCTTTGGCATGCTTTTCAGGGGAGTCTCAAAACTTGGGATAATCTTCAAAGAAGAGGTTGGGTCGGTCGTAACTAGTGCATCCTTTGTAGGCTCTCTTCCGAGTCGGTTAATCATCTTTTTGTGAGTTGTAGGTTTGTCAAGGATGTTTGGGACATTTGTGGTGCTAATTTGAACCTTGATTTCTCCTAGGATGTTGGAAATTTTGAACATTGTATGCTGAACTAGTATAAATCCTTTAAGAGTTTTCTCTTTTTGCCTATCTTTATTGCTTGGGTAATTTGGCACACTCGCAATTGTGCAGTTTTCCAGGAGAAAAAACCTGAGAAGATATCCTGTGTAGCAAGTATTCTGAAGTTGGTGCAGCAATATCAGAGTGAGATTTTTGTTCATAGGATTGATAGAGTTGGACTCTTCACCTTTGCTTTCAATCAACCGGTCCTATTTTTTTATGGTGCGGCCCAAAATGGTCTTTGTGCGGCTAGCGGAGTATTATATTTAAATGAAGACCATTATTTTTCTCTGTGTTTGAACTGTGGTAAGGGAACTAACATGAAGGTTGAGCTATTAGCGCTTTGGTGTGTTCTGAGGGTTGCAAACTCTTTTGGACTGGTAAATCTTAAAGTATTTGGAGACTCCCGTGTGACTATTAAATGGGCTGCTGGAGATTTTCAACTCAATGTTACTACTCTCCGCCATTTGTGTCTTCGTACAAGAATGGAGATTGATAAGTTCAAGTCCATTACTTTTGAACATATATACAGAGAACACAACTCCATGGCCGACAAGTTATCAAAACAGGCACTTAAAGGCATTGAAGGTCATCTTGTGTGGGAAGAATGGTGGAACTCCTATCCCCTTGAGATGGGTGTTTACTCCTTTTTTGACTCTTTTCTATAATTTTGTAAAAGGTTTTTTATAGCTATCCTGGGATGGATCCTTTTATAGCTCTTATGTGTGAGGATTCATAGGTTGTAGTTCTTGACTTTTGTCCTCAGTAGGTTGTGTCTATGTTTCAGGTTTTGTTGTTGGTATCTTTAGGAGAGCCAGCGTCGATACATCTTTTTTGTGATCATGTATTCTGGATTTTGAAAAATTCAAACCTATCTTTGTACTATTTGATTCAATCGAATAACAATAGTATGTTTTTTTTCGTTGTAAAAAAAAAAAAACATATTTAAAAATTTAATTAATAAATTTAAAATATATATATATATATATATATAAATTTAAATTATACTCATAGTATACCCTAATATAGATAAACCCTAATCCTATATCTCTCGGTCAATGGTAGTGTTGCATGAGGGGCCACACGTCCTCATCTGGGCAGCCCACGAGGTATGCCAAAAATAAATGAAAACAAAGAGGGGGTAACCCCTTTCATCCCTCATTTACTTCATTGCATTTTTTTTCTCGAGCTCAATTCTACAATGGAGGAGGTCTGCAACTCCGACATCGCTACTAGCTCACAGGGTTTCCATTCATTCTTTATTTGCTAGGGTTTAGCCAGTCTAGGGTTTTCTTATATGTGGCTCTTGCACACTTTGGTTATCTCTTCTTTTCCTCACTAGGCCTGGGGAAGTGCACCTTCTCTCTATGTAGTGGTTTTGTGGCAAGCGTGGCCATGGAAACCATGCCTACACCTTTGTGTGCTCAGTTGGGGTATGATCGACTCTTGGTAGTGGCGGTCATATTTCCAAGGGTGTTTCTCCTAGTGGTGACACTTAGAGAGCAGTGAGGGTGTGAAGTGTGAATCGAAGATAACCCATCCTTTTTAGACACAATGGAGGATATTAAGGACGTGACCCCCTCTTCCTTCTTCATTTCCTCACTGCTTAGCATGCTCGCGACCTAAATGGTTTGTCTATCCTACAATGTGCACAACCTCTGTCCATGGTGGTTGGGACGTGGGTGGATTTATCACTGACTGGCACAATGGTGAAGGCCCTTTGCTCATAAACCACGAGTCCTGCATTCAAACCCTCCTTGTGTGCAACTCAAGCGTGGGTTGCTTTCTCTTAGAATAGCTGCCAAGTATGGAAACATTGGTATCCTCGGGAGATTTCATGGTGCACACACATGAGGATGAAGATGTATCCTCATTAAGCCATCCCCTCACTTTTTAGTTTCACACCTCGTCTAATATCCTCCCAATGTATCTGCAGTACAGATCTATCGCTACTTGAGTGGCTTACTCTAGACCGTGGGACTCAGTGTTGGCTTGGGACGCGTTGTGCACATTACATGCCCTTGGTTCATGAGGCAAGCTCACTCGACACTTGATCATTAGTTGGTTTATGGATTAAAGACTCATCTCAGTGTGTCATTGTTTTGATGATGGCACCAGGTTTCTACGAAATACCTAGGGTAAGAAATCTTACTCTAAAATTTCTCTTGCAAAGTGGTTTATTTCCTTATTTTGAGTCTCTTTCTAATCCTGTACAAGAATCTAACACAAATTTTTGTGTAATGTGCAGCATGAATCTCTATTTTCACGCCCGATTATCATTTTTTCTATGAACATTCGACTCGTTCTTAATTTCTCTTTTAGTTAGTCATTACGGAAGACTAATTATTTAATTTGTTTAATTTGATTCAATACTAACTGGTATTACGATGTTTCTAGCACTGAACCGTTCTCAAAGGAAAACACTATAGGTATGCAACCAAAATGACACTTTCGTCCTTTCGTTATAATTCTCAGCTTCTGGTTAGGGTTTCTGTGAGCCTACCATTAGCACGCTAATGCTCTAGTAATTTGGTTTTCCCCATTTCTTGGTTTTTTTTTGTGCAGCTTCTTGGTCTTTTAAGCCCTTCGAGCACAGAACCTAGTTCTACTTCTATAATAATCTTCATGTAATAGGCAGCTTGTCTAACTTTCCTCCCCAAATGGGATTTAGCTCAAAGGAATTTTTTTTGTTTCTCAATACAAGGGTTCTTGTGTATATCTGTTATGCTCAGTTTTGCTCAAATAATTTCATATTTGAGGCATTTTTCCCTACTCGATAATTATGTTATCTTTCTGGGTAATTTTGTAATTAAATGGGTAAATGCAGTGGGGTTTCATGGCTCGGTGAACGCCCATATATACTTGTATATATGCACGAGCTCATTGTGGCTAGTTAATTTTTAGGCTTGTATAATTCCTAGAAGCATTGTGACTAGAATTGTTTTATTTTAATATTTATAAAAATCTCGTGTGTGTGTGCGTGCATGCATGTATGTATGTATGTATCTCATTGTTTTTGAAGGAAAATATAGACCTAGGTGTGGAGTATCGGACATATTTCTCTTTTCTATTTCATAGGAATTCTCCCTTGTGCGCCTTCAGAATTTATTTTTCAACTATTCCTTCTAGTTATCTATTTTTGGCAGCAGAAAGCAGTAGCAACAAAGTTTGTTTGAAATTTTCTGGTAAATTTCATTGTAATTCTAGATGTAACTATGCCCTAAGGTCCTAGTTTTTGAGCCTACAAATCCGATACCATGTGTAAGGGCCTGCCCATGTCCTTAGGTTCATACATTAAATTAATGGTTTTCACATTCAAATAATTTTAAGTCTCTATTTCCTTTGATTTTGTTCAATGTGTAGGTTTAAGTTAGATCTCTTTTTGTTTTTTTCCTTTTGTCAGTTTGGTGCACAAGTACAAACCAAATAAAATGTTATTGTATCCTATGCACAGTTTTAGATTTGCATACAGTTTCCAAATTTCATGCAGCATATATGTATACATATTTTCCTTTTAACTCCTACAAGTAAATACATGGAAAATAACAAGTCAGAAGTAGAAAAATACCTATAACTACCTGTAGTACCTGTAAATACCTATAGGTGAGTGACATCTATACAGATTCAAATTTTGTCCCTGCAGCATAACCAAAAAACTCAACCATCCAAACAGGTTTTACCACCCTGCCAACTAGGAAATCCCGGTTGACTTCCTAGCTCCAATAAACAATGTTTCTTGGACCCTTGAGCCTAAAAACCTGAGTACAACCAGTCCAACCAATGCAATGTGTTTCCCCCAAAACAATGAAAAACATACCTCCTCTATTTTTTTTCCAAAAAAATATCCTCCCTCCAATAATTTCCATCTCTCCTCCTATCTCCCCCTCTACCACCACCCTTTCTCCTCTTTACTGTCGTTATCCTCCTATTAATGTTCTAACTCCCTTCTCCTCCATTATGTCAGGCCTCATTAATTTCTGTCAACCACCTAGATTCAAGTGGTTTTTCAAGTAAATTATTGTATTAAAATAAAGTTACACTGCCATTCCTTTCCATCATTTTTCGACATAACTTACCATTTTTCAACAATATACTTATTCAATATTAAAATTTCACAGTCATTTCTTTTCAAAATGATAATAATAAAATAATAAATGTCATGCATTTAACCATTACCATACTCCACCATCAAACCATAATTATAATTAATCCTCATTAATATTTATTTATTCACTAATTAATACTCTTTTAAACTTAAATGACCATTCATGGAACTATTACCACATTTAACGTTCAAACCTTAGTTATAGTTAAATTGTTGGAGCTTAATCCTTGGTGTTAGGATTGGTGTGCACCATTCTCGTGCAAAGTAGATGAATAGTCATTGGGGGTATATTAAGAGTCACTCGAGAGTCCAAGAGACCACTTGGAATTTGAATTCCAAGCATCACTTCTCTTTGTATATATGTACATTTGGTTAATGAGAAAACATAGTGTGCTTTGACGCCAATATTTTTTGTCTTTGTGTGTTTATGATATTTTCTCTTATTGGGAAACCTAACAGTGGTATCAGAGCCCCCAAGTTCTATCCACCTCATTATGGCCTGGTGTTATGCTTGTACGTTACCCTGGTCTGCTATTCTTCCATATTCCTACTACTCAAAAAGTTTTTTGTTTTTTTCGGGCATGTAGCTTCCTGTTATATTCTTTGCACTTTGCATCTTGGGTCCTTTGGTAAGCATTGAAATCTGCTCTCTGTGCAAAAAGTCTACCCAGTTCAAGTCTTCTTCTTATATTCCTCTCTGTGTACTCCTTGTGAAAACAATCATTCAAATCGTTGTGCTATTTGGAGAAATTTGGGATTCGTCTTAACCTCCACCCATCTGAAAACTGTTAGCTTATGTGTTTCTGAAAAATTTTCCATTCTGCAAAGCCTGGTGTTCTGCTAAAGTCTAGCTCCATTCTCAAAGATTCCAAAACTCATGCCTCTATTGCACGCCATGCATTCACTAAATCTTCATGTCCAGCTTTATCATTGTTTCCTTTGAAAATGCATTCATAACAATATGCCCATTCTTAACATTGAGGCTTGTTACTTAGGATATTGTATTCATTGTATAGAAGTTTTGAACACAAATGGAAACCTGAGATATTTTCTACTACCCGGAGAGTCCAGTGCACATCAGAGTCGAAGTATATTCAGAAAGAATCGTTGTTTGCCTCTCCACATTTTCATTTGGGCCAGAAACCCTAGCTCAATTGTGTCGCACGCCATCCTCCCATCCTGGGTATCATATTAAATTGTTATTGTTGGTAGCTACAAATTCTTATCAATCTATGATAAATTATCGTTTTTGTCTTATGTTAAGATACTTTTCCTCTGGTCAAAAGATGGTGTTTCTTTTGCCCTAGCCGATGAATTTTATACCTTATGTTTTGTGCCTTATAAGCTTTATGCTTTATGTTGAACTTGGCTTTACTTCTAATCATAAAACTGACAAAAGAGGGAGGTAATTACTTTTTCTAACACTAGCTACATCCACATTGTGATGGCCTAAGACCTACGTGAGTTGAGTGTTCTCCTTGTTTGAGCTGCCTACATTGATCTTCCTTTTATGGTGTTCACATTTGCACGATCTCATCACTGGCATTTGTGCTGAGTGTTGATATTATGCTATCCTGATACAGTGCTCATGAAGTATTTTTCATGCCTTTATTGTGGTGTGGATTGACATTCTAGTCTCCAGTGTGAAGTGTCTACCATTTGCATGAATATTATGGAGAGACATCCTCCTATTATACCTACATGGAGCATCACTGAAGCATGAAGACTATATCTTGGTACGGTGAAGTGAACCCTAAACCCTTCACCCACGACTACTACAGTGGTATAAGACAGCTATAGCTTGATTTTTGAAGCATGCGAGTGTTCTCCTCAATCCTCCATGAAACCTAGTTGCTCAAATCATTGAATGAGTTGATATATGTTGCTTTTGAAACTGTGTGTTGTGCAACTGCGCTCTCTCCTATTGACCGAGATTCACACTTCTGTGACATTGTTGATGTATTTGTAACTTCGGAAGATATTCACTTGTATATTGTATGTATTACATTTGTACTTTATTGTATCCCCAACAGAGATGTCTTACTCCTCCGATCGGAAGTGTCGTCATTTGTATTCTATTGTTGTACCTCCGACGGAGATGTTTTTTCCTCCGGGTCGGAGAAGTCATTATTGTACTTGAGTCATGTAAATTCATTGAGGTCCACCTCTCATGTATGACAGGGCATTAGATCCCGGAGTAGTGTCGCAAGTTATATTGTAAGTGTCGTAACTTATATTTGATGGGTTATTGGACCACCTTGGTGGGGTCGGCCCTGTATGAGTCATGTGGGTTAAAGAGTTATTAGACCACCCTAGTGGGGTCGGCCCAGTGACAAGTGGTAATGCATTATTATACTCTCCTAAGGGAGGTCGGCCCAGTTAGAGTTAAAGGCAGGTCAAGTCATTGTATAAATAGAGAGTGTGACTCTCTCATTCTATTTTCATTCACTCACTCACTCACTTCGCATTAGTGAGAGAGAGGAGGAGTACGCACAAGTGGAGGAGGAGTAGCTGTTGCAGACATTTATCTTTTGGGGATTTATCTTGGTGATCTTTGTATTGGTGCTCATTCTATCTCTGAGGAAGTTGCGGGGTTTTTCACCTTCTTGGTTTTCCCCGGTGAAATGCTTTGTGTCTCTTGTATCTTGTCTCTTATGTTTGATATGTTGTACATGTTGTTCTCTCAATTAAGATCCTAGATCATATTGAATTAAATAATGAAAAACTAACAGACATGTGATGAACACCACTTCCTTTATGCCACTTTGAGGTTTGTAGATTTATATTGAGCACAAAATAGTTAGATTGGGGAATGTCATTTGAAAGGAGACTCCAAGTGCATGAACGTTGGAACTTCTCTACTGGTGCATAGCTACATGCAATGAACTTCTAAGCAGAGCGTATTCTCCTCCAGCTCAAACATTATCGTTTGGAGAAGAATTTTGAAGGTCGTGCGACAAGGAGCTGTCCATTCTACCCATTTTGGCAAAACTCACATCGTGATCGATTCACAAAAACGTGTGATCTCCCACACCTCTCTATAGCTGCGAATGGAGTGAATCTGTGGAGTGATCTATGTATCTTGAAGAGACTTGCGATTGAGGAGAATTATATTTGATAACTAAAGGCCGACGCTCTTGCATGCAGAAACAACGGCTTATGTCCAAAGCTCATTCATATTTTTTACAACTGCATGGAGCAACAATTGATTTGCATAAAGATTAAGAATTGTTGCAAGTAAGCTAAAGTAAGCTTCTAGATTCAGTATAATGCGAGGATGAAAACGTTGGTTGAAGCTGCCTTTCAACTGATAGTGTTCGAGTTCACTATCTTCTATCTTGATGCGGAGTACGTTGGACCCAGGAAGTTCTTTATCTACTGTGATTTGGAAGACTATCATGAAGCTTCCAGTGCTATGCTTCTCCAATTCGAAGACTCTATGCTTCTCCAATTCCAGTGCTATTGCCACCTCCACTTGAAGCTATTGCGACCTCCAAAGAGTTGCCATCCTTCCTCTTGACTGGGCATTTCCACTGTGGATCCAACGTCAAGAGATCAATACTTTGATGTGAAGACCATCAATCTCAAGTGCCATGGCGTGTTGAGAAGTATATGGAAAAGGAAATCAAAGTGTATGCGTACAAATAAATGGAGCATTTCATGTGATGTTTGGGATGTATTACTTATGCATTGTAATGAAGATGCATCTTGAGTTAAGAAATCTTTAAGTATATTCAGTTTTAGGTTGAGGTAACTGGTAAGGCTTTTATGTTAATATTTAGGAGAGGTATATGTGACTCCAGTAGAGTCTTTGTTACTATGACGATTTAGTTAAAACTGAATAATATGGTGGAATGGTGGTCTTGTATTTGCTATTTGTTACTGTGACGATTGCATTGAAGCCTACGCTTGATTGTTGCAACTCACTCTTTGCATTTGGATGACGCAAGTTGTCATCATGTGATGACATATTTTCTCTACTACGACTGTGTGAAAAACTATCACAGTTCTTTATTGTTGCTAAGGAATTCTCGTGCAGAATCCATTCAAGTTGTGTTGAAACTCTAATTGAAGCCTAGAGCTACCTCAAGTTCTGATCTGTGTCCATATTCTTGAAGAAAGGTTGCCCAATGTGACATGTGATTGGGTATAAGAATGACTAGTGAACATTGGAGAAAGTACAACATGTTGTTACACAATTATGGGACTGCCCTTTTTGCAAAAGACCGCCTGGAGATTACATTAAAGGGAACAAAATACTGCTACATAATTGAACTTGTATAATAATGTTGCAGAGCTTTTAAAAGGCCTTTTGTATTTTTTCTTCCAAATTTTTTTCTAAGTTGCAGGATCAAAGATTCAAGTTGCAAAATATGTTGTCCTCACTGCCAAGGACATTTTTCCATAATGTATGAAGTTGCTATTTTGTTGCAGAATTGATCTTAACATAGTTACATAATTAATTTGCATATTGTTGCAAAATTGGTTTAGTTCTGTAGAATTTGTTGTACACACCGAGCACACTGAGAAGGGGGGTGAACAGTGTGTATGGTTTTTATTAATTTTTCAACTTTAATAATCATAAGCAGTTTATTCAATATTATGCAGAGCACGTCATTATCATTATATCAACAATTATAGCTCATCATATCATCATCACATGGGAAGCATATAAAAACACAATACACAATATTTTTACGTGGAAACCCAAGTACTAGGGGGGGAATCACAGAAGCCTTTATAATAATAGTTTTCCAGCAACAACTGGAAGGAGGAAACAACCCCCTTGTTACAATGACTTCAATTCTCCAGCTACAACTAGAAGAAGGCTACAACCCCCAAGTTTACAATCTACAACCTGAAGGAATCCCTAGCTCCCTATATTTCCTTGCCCCATCCCGCCATCCTAATATGAAGATAGAAACTATTGAATCGCAACCACAGTGATCATGTGGACCTGCTAACCAACACCTGTACCACACTACACAATCTGTACCACACTGCACAACCACTATCACTACTCATCAACTGACCATTTCTCATTAACTGTGTCACACTGCTCGTCAACATATACAATCAACCTGTCCAATCTCGTTGTACCAATCAAGCTTTACACATCATCCCACTCAATCAATCTAAGTTTAACCATATGTATACCAAAATCGGTCCACCTGATTCAAACCAACTATTCATACAACTCATCCCATCTGAGTTAAGGAATCTGCTCATGTAGCCTACTCAACTGAATCAATGTACTAGCTGCTCATTACCACTGTTCATCATTTCATCATTGTCATCCATATATCACTGCATGCATTACTGAGCATATATAATCATGTATATCATACTAAGCATATAGCATCCCATATCACTGAGTGTCACATATTACTAAGCATTATTTCCATTACTGGGCATCTAAATCACTGATCACTGTGTAAGCATCATCAAACATGTCTAGCACATCATATCACTGTGTAATCACTAATCATAGTTGTATCACTGAACATTTCTCTATGTAAATTGAGCATACATATCTTCACTGTTTATATCACTGTGTATATCATCATTGTGCAAACTTAGCATACATATCATTACTGTGTAAACTAAGCATACATGTCATCACTGTGTGTATAATCACTATGTAAGTTTAGCATAGTTTCCATCACTGAGCATATAACATTGTGTATCATCATACACTATTGAGCATATCACTGTGTAAATTGAGCATATCTCTGTATAAACATCAAATCACTATGTATCGAACATACTTTTGTATATTGTGTATGCATACCATCATTTTGTAAATGCACATATCACATATATTGATCATCACATATCACATATATTGATCATAACATATGTCATGTCCCCAAATTTTGCATTGGGTCACAATGGCCTAAGCCACTTGGCCATACTCATGATAGTTTGTCAAATTGGTGCTAAGGGTCAAATAATTGCCAAGAATCATGTCCAAGTTAGTAATAATGTAAAATTAGATCTAAATGGACAAGGTGGGTCACATTAAGAGAAAATTCCCAATTCAAAGTTTGTAAACCCATCCAAATGAACTATCATGGAGGAAAATTACTAGTTCCCTACGTTGGGGGTGGAAGCCTTAAAAGTTGGAATTAGGGAGCTACAAGACCCAAAATGACATTAGACTTACAAATTCACATTAAATGGATCAAATAAATAATACTGAAAAGAAAATAAGGTGGCATTGGATCATGAGGGCACATAAGAGGTTGTGGGACCCACATGTGGCAAGATTCCCCACTACACTTGGCATTATTCTCCCACCAATTCATGTTCAATATGAAGGGTAACATACTTGGGGGATTTGAAGAGGTATTATTCATGGCATGAATCATGTAAGGTTGAATTGGAGTGGAAGAGAAACACCCATGAAAGAGGAAGAGGCATCTTAGAAGAATTGTAACACTTAGAGCTAGATTCCCTAATTCATATGACAACAATGATGAAGATTCTATGACACTTATGACAAAGTTCAGACCTGATTATTGAAATATGACATATATGACATGTCAGGGATAAAAATAGCCTCCAAGATGGCACACAAGGGGATTTAGGGCAGCCAAGAGTCCCCCATTCGAATTGATGGAAGAGAAGAGCTAGGAAAAGATGGACAAGTGGCATTCATGGGAATCTCACCCTAACTTAAGTTGGGATGAGTCTCTTGGATGGAATTCGAGCTAAGGAGGCCTTGGGAGTTTAATAAAAGACAAAAGGAAAGAAAGAGAGCATATTTTGATCACTTCTCAATTTGCAAATTGGAGAGCATAGCTTGTCCATGCTAGTGGAGTGTTTACTTTACTTGCCTTAGTTCCAATTTCGAGGGTGCAAGATTCTCATCCTAATTGGAAATTAGAGAGGACATTCAGACCTTTAATTTGGAGCTACAATGGATTCATTTGTTTTAGGTTGAAGCTACAAGGCTGCTCGTGATATTCTCTTCTTAAAATTGCTCCCACGTCTCTTCCAATTTTCTCTCTCTATTCTTGCTCTTGGAGGAAGGGCACATATGGAGAGATGATTATTTCTTTGGGGGAGTCCAATGGGCCCCATTTATTTATAATATGATTTCCACACTCTATATTTGATGCTCAAATATAACTCAGGTTGAAAATCCAAGTAAAACCATGTAAAAATTCCAAACTATATATGAATGGTGTCATTTTCCCATATATCTTGTGGAGAGAGCTTGAAGTTGTTTGGTATCGACTTGTATCAGTAAATATCTATCATTTTATTGTTGTTTGGAGATCCATTAATATAATGAAGAATTTTCATACACCTTATGCAAGTACTTGTAACATTTCTCTCAAATTTCATAGCAAGTTATAATGTTTTTCTCTCATTTCCCCCTATGTTAAGACATGTTTACAAATATCTTATTTATGAGAGTTACAGCAGCCTTTAGGAACTGATTAATGATGCATTTGGGTGCCCACTGAAGTCATATAACTAATCCATGTCTCTTTTCTTAAATTTTGAAGGTTCTTACTTCATTTGGGAATCCATTAGTGACCTCTACCCTTGGGGATGTGAACTTCAAATTTACTAGAAAATTTTCCTATTTTCTCTTGAACTTAAATGAGTGTTGTAGAAGTATTTTGATAGTGTCTAAGCACCCATTAGGTTCATTTTTATGTCCTAATGACCCTTCGAACACTCTCAGACCCAATTCTAAATCCTTAGAAGTCCTTTGGAGCCATCTACCCTTGGGGGTTTCAACATCGAATTTCCTAGTAATTTTTCCTTTCTTTATCTAATTGTAAATGCAAGTGGCTTAAGTATTTAGAAATTTTCCAAGCATATAATAGCTGCATTAATGTGTCCTAATACACCTCAACCCAATCTACACATAATTCAAAACCACTTGGGATCATTTGGGACAGTTTGGGGCTTCACTAGTCCAAGTTTCGAAAATTGACTAAATTGGGAAAAATTTCAAATTGGGGACATTGCAGTGGTATCAGAACATGGTCCTTGCACCTGTTCATTAATATCATACATTGAAGAATAAGTTGCATCCATGTCTTATTCATATTTAGATTATGAGTAGTATGAGGAGGATTATTCTTTCTATGCCTCAAAGGAAAACGATTTCTATGAGCATTATGATGATGACTATGATGAGAAATATGAGGAGTGTTGCAGACAGTGTGAGGAAGATAATGTCCAGGAGGTACCTTCTACAATTATATCCCATCAAATCACATTTGGAAGAAGAAATGATATTTATTCTTATAGCCATGTGTATGGGGAAGATATATGTTCCACAATCAAAGATTTGTTTTTGGGGGAGCATGAAAGGATTGAAAATCAGCCTACTTGTGAAAAGAGTAGTGAAATATATGAAGCTTCATGGAATGCATGTGTTTCTTATTTGAAGAAAATTCTTGGGTCTTCTTCAAAAAGAGGCTCCAAAGATCTTGATCCTAAGGAAACCAAGAAGCAAGATGCATCAGCTTGCTTGAAGGAGAGAAATGAGGAGACCCATGATCCACCTAGTTCTGAAGGTGGTGAAGTAGAAGAAGCATTACATGAAGAGGATCGAAAGTCACTCCCAAGTGACTCTGAAAAATATGAAGAGACATCACATGAGCATGAAGAAGACTCTATTGAAAATATTGAAGATCATTTCGAGACACGTTCTACCTTCGACATGAATCAAAGAGCATCTACCGATGGATGCTTGAACTATGAAGGAGTACGTACTCATGGGTGCTCACACCTCTATGTTGGTGACATAGAGATCACTTTTGAAAGTGTTGTTACAAGCCAAACTTCCATTAAGCATGAAAATGAAGATCTTGTAGCAGTTGAAAAAGAACCAAGATCAAATTCCCCATCACCACTTGAGCTTCATGAAGTTGGTCCAAGCAAGAAGGAAGAAGATGAGGAAGTTCATTTGCAAGAGCCTCATTTTCTTGAAGGGTCCTTAAAGATGGATGAAAAGAATATTAAATAGGCCTTGAAAACTCTCCATGGCACACATACATTGGTTTCTAAATTTTATTGGTGTGTGGAGGAGAAATCTTCCCTTGAAGACATGGAGAAAATCCAGAAGTCAATGTTAGACACCAAAGGTAATTTTTTGAATTTGCTTTCTGATAGATATTACTTAATTGATATTGTTGGTTTGTGTCATGGAATAAACTTGAAGGATGAAGAAGTGAACGACAAGCTCTCAAATGAGTTGGAATCCACCCAAAATACACTCCAAAAATCTATGGTTCATATTGAGCAACTTCAAGAGAAGTTGCAAATTTCCTTTACACCCTCCTACATATCAGACAATCATTCAATGGATGAAAGAATTTATGTTACAAAGTAGGAACCTCATGTGATGGTGGAGCATGAGGTACATGTTGATATGCAGGTGCTTGAAGATGCTACACTCAAACAAGAAGGAATACAAGCACTTGTCTTTGTTCAGAGGGATTATGAGTTGCAAATTGGAGAGAGTTACAAAGCCTTAGAGGAGGCACATGATTTCACAACAGTTGTACTAGCTAATTATGGAGAAGATGAATTAAAGATTTCGATGGGTAAGAGTTACAAAATGTTGAGATTGGTTCACAATTCTTCACCCCCTACTTCTGTTTCAGCCACATCAATTGGGGATGAAAATTGGGTGAAAGGTTTATTTCTAACGGTGCCACATGAGGAGTATGAAACTCATATCTCTCCTTTTGATGATGACATGACTAGAGCACCTTATTATTTACATTTGCAATGGAATTTTTTTTTACCTTATGATAATACATATCTACATGGATGCACCTATGATGTTCACTTGATGTTGGAGGAACTTCATCCAATACTTGGGTGAAGAGATATATGATTGGAGCACATTTTTATTGGAAGCAAGATCATTTATTGTTTCTTGATGATACACATATCCATGGATGCAAAAATGGTACTTCTATCAGCCCCTTGAAGGCTCACTGTTTTCTTTGCTCCCTAATTGGTACAGATTTTAGTGGATGTTCTTCATTCACTTCTCGGATGAAAGAACACATGAATGATTGTTTTGATGAATCTTACATATTTTGGAGCAGCATTATAGGACATGTTATACTCACCTATGTCATTGGAGCATATTTGATGGATCACTTGATGCTTGTATGCACTTGGAAAATGGTGGTCTACTTAATTGGAGGTACAAGCACTTTCATGATTTTTTGATGAGGAACCTCCTTGATGTACATTTTTATTATGTTTTTATGTACTTTGATGATATATATTTTTTACTTATGATGATTTGAAGAATGCATACAAGGAAATGGGATCCAGGAATTCTCTTTTCGAATGGTATGGGTTGGAGAGCACTCCTAACTGATGGAGTGCAATACAAGCAATGGGACCCTAGGATAATTTTTAGTCTCATTGGTTTCAAAAAAAAATTGGGAAACAAGTAGTATGGGAGATTGATTCCCCACTTAATAAGGTGATTTTAATCAGAGTAGTGCAGCAGCAAGCATGGTGGTTCCTCTCTAAAATTTTCATGGCATCTTGAAGACTCAAAGTTGAGAAACTCAGTGGAAACTTCAAAGAATTATACAGTGGTATCAGAAAGGGTTTCCAACAAAAAATAAAATGAAGAGGTAAAGAGTGATTGTTCAAACTTGTTTTGATGGATTTAATTAATGTTTTGGTGTTTAGTGGTGATGTTACAGGGGATATCAATATGAAAAAAGAAAACCCACATCTCCTTGATTTTGGAAACACAATTGTAGTACATGAGTGCCACTACTCAGAGTTTTGGAAAGAAAGTAGGTTCTTCAACATCCATGTTTGAAATTGTTTGAGGACAAGAAATATTGGGAGGGGAGGATTTTTCATGTCCCCAAATTTTGCATTGGGTCACAATGGCCTAAGCCACTTGGCCATACTCATGATAGTTTGTCAAATTGGTGCTAAGAGTCAAATAATTGCCAAGAATGATGTCCAAGTTAGTAATAATGTAAAATTAGATCCAAATGGATAAGGTGGGTCACATTAAGAGAAAATGATCAATTCAAAGTTTTTAATACCCATCCAAATGAACTATCATGGAGGAAAATTACTAGTTCCCTAGGTTGGGGGTGGAAGCATTAAAAGTTGGAATAAGGGAGATACAAGACCCAAAATGAAATTAGACTTACAAATTCACATTAAATGGGTAAAATAAATAATAATGAAAAGAAAATAAGGTGGAATTGGATCATGAGGGCACATAAGAGGTTGTGGGACCCACATGTGGCAAGATTCCCCATTACACTTAACATTATTCTCCCACCAATTCGAGTTCAAAATGAAGGGTAACATACTTGGGGGATTTGAAGATGTATTATTCATGGCATGAATCATGTAAGGTCGAATTGGAGTGGAAGAGAAACTCCCATGGAAAAGGAAGAGGCATCTTAGAAGAATTGTGACACTTGGAGCTAGATTCCCTAACTCATATGACAACAATGATGAAGATTCTATGAAACTTATGACAAAGTTCAAACATGTTTGCTGAAATTTGACATATATGACATGTCAGGGCTAAAAATAGCCTCCAAGAGGGGGTACAAGGGGATTTAGGGCAGCCAAGAGTCCCCCATTCAAATTGATGGAAGAGAAAAGCTAGGAAAAGTTGGACAAGTGGCATTCATAGGAATATCTCCCTAACTTGAGTTGGGATGAGTCTCTTGGATGGAATTAGAGATAAGGAGGCCTTGGGAGGTTAATAAAAGACAAGAGGAAAGAAAGAGAGTAGCTTTTGATCATTTCTCATTTTGCAAATTGGAGAGCATAGCTTGTCCATGCTAGTGGAGTGTTTACTCTACTTGCCTTAGTATTAGTTTCGAGGGTGCAAGATTCCCATCCTAATTGGAAATTGGAGAGGCCATTCATACCTTTAATTTGGAGCTACAATGGATTCATTTGTTGCATTTTGAAGCTATAGGGGTGCTCGTGATCTTCTCTTCTTCAAATTGCTCCCACATCTCTTCCAATTTTCTCTCTATATTCTTGTTCTTGGAGGAAGGGCGCACATGGAGAGATGTTGATCTCTTTGGGGGAGTAAAAGGGGCCCCATTTCTTTGTAATGTGATTTCCACACTCTGTATTTGATGCTAAAATATACCTAAGATCGAAAATCCAATTAAAACCATGTAAAAATGCCAAACTATGTATGAATGGTGCCATTTTCCCATATATCTTGTGGAGAGAGCTTGAAGTTGTTTGGTATAGACTTGTATCAGTAAATATATGTGGTTTTATTGTTGTTTGGAGAGCCATTAATATGCTGAAGAATTTCCATACACCTTATGCAATTCCTTGTAACATTTCTCTCAAATTTCATAGCAAGTTATAGTGTTTTTCTTTCATTTCCCCCTATGTTAAGACATGTTTACAAATATATGATTTATAGGAGTTGAAGAAGCCTTTAGGAACTGATTAATGATGCATCTGGGTGCCCAATTAAGTAATATAACTAATCCATGTATCTGTTATGAAATTTTGGAGGTTCTTACTGCATTTGGGAAGCCATTAGTGACCTCTACCCTTGGGGATGTGAACCTCGAATTTACTAGCAAATTTCTCTATTTTCTCTTGAACTTAAATGAATTTTGCATAAGTCTTTTGATAGTTTCTAAGCACCCATTAGGTTCATTTTTATGTCCTAATACCCTTCAAACACTCTCAGAACCAATTCTAAATCCTTAGGATTCTTTTGGAGCCATCTACCCTTGGGGGTTTCAAAATCGAATTTCCTAGTAATTTTTCATTTCAATCTCTAATTGTAAATGCAAGTGGATGAAGTGTTTAGAAAGTGTCCAAGAATATAATAGATGAATTAATGTGTCCTAATACACCTCAACTCACTCTAGACATAATTCGAAACCACTTCGGATCATTTGGGACAGTTTGGGGCTTCACTAGTCCAAGTTTTGAAAATTGGTTAAATTGGGAAAAATTGCAAATTGGGGACATTAAAGTGGTATCAGAGCATGGTCCTTGCACTTGTTCATTAATATCATACATTGAAGAATAATTTGCAGCCATGTATTATTCATATTTAGATTATGAGTAGTATGAGGAGGAGTATTCTTTCTATGCCTCAAAGGAAAATGATTTCTATGAGCAGTATGATGATGACTATGATGAGCAATATGAGGAGTATTGCAGACAGTATGAGGAAGATAATGTCTAAGAGGTACCTTCTACAAGTATATATCATCAGATCACATTTGGAAGAATAAATGATAGTTATTCTTATAGCCATGCGTATGGAGAAGATATATGTTCCACAATCAAAGATCATGTTTTGGGGGAGCATGAAAGGATTAAAAATCAGTCTACTTGTGAAAAGAGCAGTGAAATATCTGAAGCTTCATGGAATGCACGTGTTTCCTATTTGAAGAGAATTTTTGGGTCTTCTTCAAAAAGAGGCTCCAAAGATCTTGATCCTAAGGAAACCAAGGGGCAAGATGCATCAACTTGCTTGAAGGAGAGAAATGAGGAGACCCATGATCCACCTAGTTCTGAAGGTGGTGAAATAGAAGAAGCGTTACATGAAGAGGATCAAAAGTCACTCCCAAGTGACTCTGAAAAATATGAAGAGACATCACATGAGCATGAAGAAGACTCTATTGAAAATATTGAAGATAATTTCGAGACACATTCTACGTTGGACATGAATCAAAGAGCATCTACTGATGGATGCTTGAACTATGAAGGAGTACCTACTCATGGGTTCTCACACCTCTATTTTGGTGACATAGAGATCACTTTTGAAAGTTTTGTTGCAAGCCAAACTTCCATTAAGCATGAAAATGAATACCTTGTAGCAGTTGAAGAAGAACCAAGATCAACTTCCCCATCACCACTTGAGCTTCATGAAGTTGGTCCAAGCAAGAAGGAAGAATATGAGGAAGTTCATTTGCAAGAGGCTCATTTTATTGAAGGGTACTTGAAGATGGATGAAAAGAAGATTAAATAAGACTTGAAAACTCTCCATGACACACATACATTGGTTTCGAAATTTTATTGGTGTGTGGAGGAGAAATCTTCTCTTGAAGACATGGAGAAAATCCATAAGGCAATGTTAGACACCAAAGGTAATTTTTTGAATTTGCTTTCTGATGGAGATTATTTAATTGATATTTTTGGTTTGTATCATGGAATAACCTTGAAGGCTGCAGAAGAGAATGACAAGCTCTCAAATGAGTTGGAATCCACCCAAAATACACTCCAAAAATCAATGGTGCATATTGAGCAACTTCAAGAGAAGTTGCAAATGTCCTTTACACCGTCTTACATTTCAGAAAATCATTCAATGGATGAAAGAATTTATGTTACAAAGTAGGAACTTCATGTGATGGTGGAACATGAGGTACATGTTGATATGCAGGTGCTTGACGATGCTACACTCAAACAAGAAGGAAGACAAGCACTTGTCTTTGTTCAGAGGGATTATGAGTTGCAAATTGGAGAGAGTTGCAAAGCCTTGGAGGAGGCACATGATCTCACAATAGTTGCACCAGCCAATATGGAGAATATGAATTAAAAATTTCGATGGGTAAGAGTTACAAAGAGTTGAGGTTGGTTCACAATTCTTCACCCCCTACTTCTGTTTCAGCCACATCAATTGGGGATGAAAATTGGGTGAAAGGTTTCTTTCTAATGGTGCCACATGAGGAGTATGAAACTCCTATCTCTCCTTTTTATGATGACATGACTAGAGCACCTTATTATTTACATTTGCAGTAGCATTTTTTTTTACCTTATGCTAATACATATCTACATGGATGCACCTATGATGTTCACTTGAGTCACTTGAAGACTCATTATTTTCCTTGCTCCTTGCTTAGTTCAATTGATGTTGGAGGAACTTCATCCAATACTTGGGTGAAGAGATATATGATTGGAGCAAATTTTTATCAGCAGCAACATCCTTTATTATTTCTTGATGATACACATATCCATGGATGCACAAATGGTACTTCTGTGAGCCCCTTGAAGGCTCAATGTTTTCTTTGCTCCCTAATTGGTTCAGATTTTAGTGGAGGTTCTTCATTCACTTCTCGAATTAAAGAACACATGGCTGATTGTTTTTGTGCATCTTACATATTTTTGGAGCAGCATTATAGGACATGGGATATTTCCCCATGTCATTGGAGCAGATTTGATGGGTCACTTGATGCTTGTATGCATTTGAAAATGGTGGTCTACTTAATTGGAGGTACAAGCACTTTCATGATTCTTTGATGAGGCACCTACTTGATGTACGTTTGTATTATGTTGTTATGTACTTTGATGATCTATATTTTGTACTTATGATGATTGGAAGAATGCATACAAGGAAATGGGATCCAAGAATTCTATTGCCTGATGGTATGGGTTGGAGAGCACTCCTAATTGATGGAGTGCAATACAAGCAATGAGACCCTTGGATCATTTTTAGTCTCATTGGTTTCAAAAAAAAATTGGGAAACAAGTAGTATGGGAGATTGAGTCCCCACTTAATAAGGTGATTTTAATCAGAGTAGTGCAGCAGCAAGCATGGTGGTTACTCTCTAAAATTTTCATGGCATCTTGAAGACTGAAATTTGGGCAACTCAGTGGCAAATTCAAAGAATTATACATTGGTATCAGAAAGGGTTTCCAAAAAAAAAGAATATGAAGAGGTAAAGAGTGATTGTGAAAATTTGTTTTTATGGATTTAATTAATGTTTTGGTATTTAGTGGTGATGTTACAGGGGATATCAATATCAAAAAAGAAAACCCACATCTCCTTGCTTTTGGAAAGACAATTGTAGTACATGAGTGCCACTACTCATAGTTTTGGAAAGAAAGTTTTGGAAAGAAAGCAAGTTCTTCAACGTCCATGTTTGAAATTGCTTTTGGACAAGCAATATTGGGAGGGGAGGATTTGTCATGTCCCCAAATTTTGCATTGGGTCACAATGTCCTAAGCCACTTGGCCATACTCATGATAGTTTGTCAAATTGGTGATGAGGGTCAAATAATTGCCAAGAATGATATCCAAATTAGTAATAATGTAAAATTAGATACAAATGGAAAAGGTGGGTCACATTAAGATAAAATTCCCAATTCAAAGTTTGTAATATACCCATCCAAATGAACTATCATGGAGGAAAATTACTAGTTCCCTAGGTTGGGGGTGGAAGCATTAAAAGTTGGAATAAGGGAAGACCCAAAATGACATTAGAATTACAAATTCACATTAAATGGGTCAAATAAATAATAATGAAAAGAAAATAATGTTTCATTGGATCATGAGGGCACATAAGAGGTTGTGGGACCCACATGTGGCAAAATTCCCCACTACACTTGGCATTATTCTCCCACCAATTAGAGTTCAATATGAAGGGTAACATACTTGGGGGAGTTGAAGAGGTATTATTCATGGCATGAATCATGTAAGTTCTAATTTGAGTTGAATAGAAACTCTCATGGAAGAGGAAGAGGCATCTTAGAAGAATTGTGACACTTGGAGCTAGATTCCCTAACTCATATGACAACAATGATGAATATTCTATGACACTTATGACAAAGTTCAGACCTGATTATTGAAATATGACATATATGACATGTCAGGGATAAAAATAGCCTCCAAGATGGCACACAAGGGGATTTAGGGCAGCCAAGAGTCCCCCATTCGAATTGATGGAAGAGAAGAGCTAGGAAAAGATGGACAAGTGGCATTCATGGGAATCTCTCCCTAACTTGAGTTGGTATGAGTCTCTTGGATGGAATTCAAGCTAAGGAGGCCTTGGGAGGTTAATAAAAGACAAGAGGAAAGAAAGAGCATCTTTTGATCATTTCTCATTTTTTCAAATTGGAGAGCGTAGCTTGTCCATGCTAGTGGAGTGTTTACTCTACTTGCCTTAGTACCAATTTCAAGGGTGCAAGATTCCCATCCTAATTGGAAATTGGAGAGGCCATTCATACCTTTCATTTTGAGCTAAAATTGATTCATTTGTTGCAAGTTGAAGCTACAGAGATTCTCATTTTCTTCTCTTCTTCAACTTACTCCCACATCTCTTCCAATTTTCTCTCTATATTCTTGCTCTTGGAGGAAGGGCGTGCATGGAGAGATGATGATCTCTTTGGGGGAGTCCAAGGGGCACCATTTATTTGTAATATGATTTTCACGCTCTTTATTTGATGCTAAAACATATTTATATGAGCCCAAAGATGGAATGTTTTGTTTTTCCAAAATTTGTTTTGAGGTTGAACTTGAAAAGGACCTTTAGGAAGCCATAAATTTCACCGCAGATAATCATTTGCAACCTTTGAATTATGAACAAGTTCCTTTTTAAGTAAAATTCTTGTCATGAAAACAAACATCTTGCCAAATATCGTAAGAGGAAGAAAGACCCACTCTCCCTAACAAATCTCGCAACATTAGAAAATTAGCAACCAATAAAGAAATATCATGGTTCAAAGCAAGTTGAGAAATACAAAGCCACCCCAAATCTTAATCGAAGAGTTTGATAAACTTGTGTAAGAAAAGAAACACCAAACAAAATCTGAAACACAAGAAATAACAATGGATCACACACATAGTACCCAACTATTTACCCTTGAAACCATTAACCGAGAAAACCAACCTAATTGAGATTTTCTCCTCTCTTTATCTCATTGTAATATATTCATTGCTTACAATACAATATTATAGAATCCAAATCCTTAATCCATCAACTTGAATCAAATTACAACGTAATTCCTTAACCAAAATTAATTTACAATGGGCCGAAAAAGCATTGGTTGAGAAATAACAAAATAACCATAAATGGACCCAAAATTTTCTTTTGGGGGCTTGTTAGCTCCCCCTGCACCCTCCCATCTAGGGGGAGGTGATCAAACCCCTAGACCCCCTTTTCTTTGGGAACCTACGAAGAGTACAAAACATGTCCAACACTAAAGGAAAATCCCCCACTGTAGACCTTAATTGATTTATCATCCTCTCTAAGTTGATCCAAGAATATCAAGTTCCCATTGTAGATTCTTCTACTCCATTTATCTACGCCCTCCTTTATCTACATGCCATCCATCTCCCTTTGCACCTCAAGTTGCAACTTTTGCACCCCTTTGGAACCTTTGTCCTTGATGTCACCTCATGTTCCTCCCTCTCTAAATATTGACTCCCCCATTTGACTGCAATCCTTTGATTCTGGAGTTATAATGAAGAAATAAGTGTCTACACAACAAAATAAACCAACATGCAAAACTAATAAGGAGAAGGTGGAAGAGGTTACAAATAGAGAAAAAGTGTTGGGCATACAAGAAACCCTACAAAATGCCTTTAGTAATGGTTGTAAAAACCCACATATTGTCGAATGAAGTTAATTACCTGGAATTGTAGGGGATATGATACTAGAATAAAGAAAGAAGTAGTAGAAGACTTAATTCATTCAAAAATACCAAAGAAAATCATAAGAGGATGTAATACTAGAGAACTAACACAAACCATGGAAACATAGTCAAGTAAACAAGGTGAGTGTTGATAGGGCCAAGGGGTGAATTTGCATTCTCTAGGATCCAATAGCATTCAAGTTACTACATTTCAACAACATGCGACATGTTTGTATAATCTCTTTGTGGATAAGGTGACTAGACGATGGATCCAATTCTTCAATATTTATGCACCCATGCATAATAAAGATAAGCTATAATGTTGGAATTTCCCTGGATATTTTAGGGACTCAATTCTTAGTTGCAAATGAATCATGGCATGCAAATGAAACCTAAAATTGATGCTCTCTCCATCAAAAAATGGGGAGGTATCTTTGCCTGGGACCCTCTCGGGAACAAGTTGATGAACTCATTGTAGATTGAAACTTATTTGACCCTAAGTCAAAGAGGGGGAAGTACATATGGAGTAATGAATGGCCTGGGTTGAGGCATAACATTATGAGGTTAGACAAATTCCTCTTATGAGGAACATAGCTCCTTGGTAATGCTATAATTCATTCTAATTCAATTTTGTTGACAATCTCATATCAAAATCTTATTTTTTGTGTACCAAAGTGCAAGAGGATTATGGGCCTATCCCATTCAAATTTAATCCTCTTTGGTTGCATCATGAGAAGGGTTGGGAGGCCATCCATGAAGTATTCACTATTCATGCTAAAGGTTTCCCCTCCTATGTATGGGAGAGAAAAATCAAAGAGATAAATATATGTCTAAAAGAGTGGTCTAAAAGGTCTTTTACCCCCCTGGAAAAAGGAAACAAAAGAGTTTTGAGCCTAGCTTGGTGACCTACAATCAACCATGGAAACACAATCAATACTAGAGTAAATGTGGACAAGGAGAGAGAGAATGATAAACAAATATACAAAGCACGCAAGAAGGAGGAGGAACAATGGAGAATCAAATTGTCCAACCTATGGTTGAACTATTAAGACATAAACACTAAGCCTTTTTTTACAAACAATCCAAGGATTGACATCTTCAAAGCCATGCACAAGATATCACCTTTAAAGATGGACTAAAGAAAAGTCACTTTCAAGGACTTCTCCAAGTGGCCCATTTGAAAACTTCCAAGTGCCATACACATAATGGCCAATTCCCTATGAATCATCTTGAAGTAATATGACAAAGGATATTCCTCCCATTTTTAGAGTTGAAGATAATTAACAACTAACTTCTTGTGCATAAAAAATAACGTTATCAATAATAATATATACATATTATAGGAACTACCATACAATTACCATTATTTTTTGGATATAACTAGGAAGACTATAACTACTATTTTTTACGAAATAAAGAATAAACTCAATGATAATATCAAGAAGTGTAAAGATGAAATAGATAAAATATTTGAAAATACAAATATAAACAATGCATCGAATCATAACCTACCATGAAAGAAGAACCAAAACATAGTCCTCAAACCAATGAAATATACCCTCACATACGAAAAGACGATGACGATGATCTGGGGATTGGCGATGAAATCAACCAATTAAAAAAATTGAAGTATTTCTGTAAGTGATTTTAGAAGAACCTGTAGTGGGTGTTCTAGCCCTCATAGCTCCAAAAGTGTAGATAAATTTTATATGCCGTCAGGGTCTTTAACAAGGTATAGCAAAATATTTCCCTATCATTCCCACACCAACAAGCCCACATAGGCTCTTCAATACTCAAGGATTCTTGGTAAAGAATGGATTATTGTGTAATGGGAAAGTATAGATTGGACAAACTCTTGGAAGCAAGCACATTTTCCAAGGAATACATTGTGAGAAAAAGGGTTTGGATCAAGATGAAATATTGATTATGAGAACACTGAATCACTCTAACATCATGCAGCTCTATGAAGTCATGACCATCAAAGTTAAAATATATTTTGTGATGGATTATGTCAATGGAAGAACCTTTTTTGACAAGACAGATCTAGCTAGTTGTACAAAATGGATTGAATTGAAGCGTACATCGAGGAAATATTTCCAACAACCAACCGACATTGTAGACTGTAGACTTCTGTCATAATAGGAAAATTTACCACACAGACCTCAAGCCTAAAAATATTCTCTTAGGTGATAAGGGGCACCTCAACGTAACAAATAATTTTGAGTTGAGTGCTACTCACGAGCAGTTAGGAATCACCATGGAAACCTCTTTTTTGTAGGTGTAGGGCCATAAAAAATTACAGAGGTGGATGCTCATAAATTCTAGTTAATGGCAAGTAGGAAGCATATACAAGATACTTGAATTTCTGGGAGCTGGCATATATGGTCAAGTATGTAAATCCAAAGACAAAGTAACTAATGAGTTCGTTGCTATGAATATGGTGAAATATGTGAAGCAGTCTAAGTCCGTATTGAAGAGAGTCCTTTGGGAACTTTGCATTATCCATCACCCTAACATACTCTCCTTGATAGAGGTTTCTCTAAATAGCTCTCAAGAAAAACATGATAGAATTGAATTGTTTCTCATGTGGTAGATATTGGAGTGGCTTAAATACATGCATTTCTACAATGTTTTGCACAATGATATCGAAGCTGGAAATATCACCGATGACTGTCAAGATTTGTGACTTCAATATTTCACGCCCAGTTGAAGAGGTTACCTGTAATGGAAACAATAAAATACATTATTCAATATCTGTTATGCCACCTACTTACCATGCTCCAAGAGTAATTGTGTCACATGGAAACTGTGGCTCAATGTGACTCAACAATGGACGTATGGGGAATGAGCTACATTTTCTAGAAATTGTTGAAGTTGTCTTCTACTGGAAAAAATCCAATACAACATCTCTTCTTTCAAATATACACAAGTATAAATATTCTCAAGCCGATGGAAGTTTATGAACTTATTCTGAATTAGAATGACTTTAAACAATATGTGATATATTTGTTATAATTGGCACAAATTACAAGGCTCCAAGGATGAAGTGTATATATATTTTATATAATATATATAGACACTAGGTTTAGGATTTTAGTGTTTCTTTAAAATGTATATTTATAAAGACATAATTTTACATGAATGGTAATTAAAAGACTTATAAATATAAAATCATTTTTCATCATAAAACATTATGAATTATTTTTTTATTATATTTCTTTGGTATATCTAGTTAAAATCTTTAAATTAATTTAAGTTTATGCGAATTCAATAAATATTTGAAGCGAAAATCATTCAAGCTATATGGTACCGAGAATCTAACAAATCCTTTGACTTGAATATATTTACAATCCACTTATATAAGGAATTCTAGCAACTAATAAACTAGATGGATCAAATCTTCCTTCTTCACTCTCACCCAAAAGGAAAGAAATCCTACTACCTTCTACATGTATTTCCCCATCTCTTTATGTTAAACTCGGTAAACATTTAAATATTTTTTCTACATTCATTCATGAAGGTACCCCTGATGGATTCCACACCATACCAACCATTATTCCAATTTGCAAATAGGGCATACCTTTTCTAGGGAAAACTATTGAAGTAATACCTTTATTACCATGTCTTCTAGCTACTTTAACACCCACTCGAATCTTACGTTTGTGTGATATATATACATAGAACATTTCCACATTATCATATGAATCATCTACTCTATTGATCCTTTCACATCAATAACTCAACCCATTCTACCTATAGGTTCTTTTAGACAATTTTCTCTCATAGTGGATACTGCAATACCAAATATGGTTTGTAATAATATTCCCTCAAATGATTCTTTTGTCATTTGAGGTATTAATTTACTTATCAAAACATATATGTCCTCTAATTTTCTTATGAAAGCTCATTAGTAAAATACCCAAATACATAAATGAATCTATAAACTAGTCTTCTTCCAAAAAACCTCTCGATATTGTATCCAACTAGAAGATAAACTTAAATTGTGTTTTCCATATGGACTAGCATAGTGGCAATTACTGAAATATGTTTGTATTTCTAGAAGAGTAATGCCACATACAAAATTTTCTTCAAAATAATTACAATTTACCTCAATTCCACTCTTCCTTTACTAATCTCTAAAGAACAAGGCAACTCTGTTAAAGGTATACAAATAATACATGATATATTCCTGGTGCAAGAGGTTATTCATATAGTCTAGTCCAATCAAGAAAGAGGTATGGCCATTAAAATTGACATGGCTAATGATTTTGATATAGTTCTTCATAAATTCATCTTTGTAGTGCTTGAGGAATTTAGCTTCTTACTAAAATTCATTGAGTGGATTAGTTCTTTCTTTGGGCAGCCATGAATACCAGCCCCTATCAATGCTTTTTTTTTAACAGTAACAGGAAAAAAGATAGTATTTATAAAGCTGTGCACAGCTATACATTACAAGCTTGCAAACCAAGTTTTTAACAGAGCTGAGATAATAGGCCTAGCTAACACTACCAATACTAACTGCATTACATTGTAGCCTCTAAGTTTAGTCTTCCTGAAAATGTCCAGCATAGAGCTGGTATACACCTTAACAAACTGACTGCAGAGAAGTTTACAAAAATACATAAACCAAAACAAAAATTGTGAGAAACCTGGGCTAAATTAGCCTTTCTTCCTGGGATTGACAGACGAGTCGTCCGCCCTCAGCTGTTGAATTTCCTGATTCACTGTTGTATTCTCATGAATCCAGCTACCCTGCGTCGCTTTGAAGTAAACAACCAAATCTTCCTGAATTCTGTCAACTTTTCCCATTAATTCTATGATGTTCCGTTCCAGGTCATCAATCCTGGAATCCTGGCAAGACAACTGATTGCAGACGTGCTTAATGACCGACGCCATATCCGAGTTCTGGTTTACGCTGGTGCAGACTGTCTCGTATGTTCTTCGGACAGCAAATTTGATGTCTGTCAGGGTTCTGCTTAGAGCAGCAATGGCCGCCCTGATAGATGGCATTGTATCCAAATTAACCACCTGCAAAAGACGAGGAGCAGAAGGGGCAAACTCCTCGAGAGACAGACGGCTCAGGGAGTCGGGAAGATGGGAAGGAGAAACCATCGCGAAAGAAGGAGTAAGGAGGGCGGATGGGGGAGTTAAGGTAGCCCCGTGGGAGCTGACACCGGGGGGAGGATCAAGGGGACAGGTGGAGGAAAGGACGGGAGGGCAGATGGAGGAGCGGGTGGAAAGATACGTGGAGTACAAGCTCGGGAGTGAGGACGAGGAGAGGGGACGTTCAAAGTTTGGCAAAGGGAATGGGGTGACCCTTGAGGCCAAGTCCCTAACCAAATACCACATCACAATTTCAAAGGACCAAGACATTAAAAATTTAGGGGATATAATGAAAACCTAGATTTCCTTGATGGTCCTTAGTTTGCCCAATTGAGAGCTTGATTCCTTGATTTGCAGCTAAGTCCGCCACCCTGTTGTTCTCTCATAGGATATGGAAGAAGGAGGCCTTTGAAGATAAAGAAATGGTCTTAATTCTTTGCAGATATCTATCTGCTTTTGAGCCTGGCGAGGCATATCCTCTTCTCATGATTTGGATGACATGCCTTGAGTCTCCATAGATTTTGAGATTGGCTATGCTGTAGTTGGAGGCCATTTCTAAGGAGAAGATAAGGGCTAACCATTCAGCCTCGTTATTAGTTTTCCTGCCAAGTCCCCAAGCAAAGTCTGTGATTTTATTTCCGCCGGGATCAAAAAGAATCCCACCCGCACCTGCCACCCCAGCCCCTATCAATGCTTAATCAAGTGCCCTTTTCCAAATTTCAAGGGGACCTCTCAAGGCTAACCCTTATCTCCAATTCTATATATGATAATGGTAGAAACAATGGGTTTGTACAAAGCTCGTTCATGAGGGCAACTACCTAGAGTAAACATGGTTCAACACCCTTAGAATGGGAGAAGCCTCGATTGTTATAGCTAAAAGATTCAAATATATATTAGAACCCTATCTAGAGGTGACATATGAATGGGTAAACAAGAAATAGAGCAATACATTTGGCTGGAACACCCCCAATGCAGTCTTTCATGGAATAACACAAGTTCTAGAATTCACATTGCCCGCTCATTGAAATTTTTTTAAATACCTTGGTATTCTAATAACTTGAAATCATTCATGTATCGTGGATTGGATCCATCTCTTGCAAAATATCAAGAACAAAATGACCCAATGGGGATTGCAATGGTTCAACTCATCATATCGAGTGGTATTTATAAATTTAGTTCTCTCCTCCTTGCCAATTTTTCTTTGCTATGATCTATGATCCCTTGCAAGTATCATGCTTCAATTAAGAAAAGACATAAGAAGCTTCTTAATGTAGGGAGGAAAAACCACGAGGAAAAAATATCACTTTGTCAACTAAATATTTTTTCGAGCCCTAGGAAACAAGGGTTGATTGCCATATGTGATCCCCATCTCATGGAACAAGCCCTTGGAGAGAAAACACTACAGAGACAGGTATTTCTAAAATAACAACGGTGGATATAAGTCATCCACACAAAAATTGAGGTGAAATTGACATTGTTGCTTGGATGGAACACTTCCTATTAGATTGGGCTCCGATTTTTTATGATTGTGTAATTAGGCATTGATTTTATTCTTCAAAAAATATATATTGGGTCCCTAGAAATGGGAATTCCATCAGAATGTGGGATAATGAGATCCTTGGAAGCCACCTCTTTATCAACTCTAGAATCTTGAAGAGCTTAGATTGTGGTCAAGTGCACAAGGAATGCATTCTCTTTTTTATATTTCATGCTGGGAATTGAAAGAGAATAGAATATGGTTGGGGTGGCATGATCTCCATCATCTAGAGAACCCTATAAAGACCCTATCTAATATTTTTTAATCATATTGGAGGATCCACCCCGGTTAGTAAGCTTACACAAAATTCTAGAGGATGGGAAAATGTAGAGAACCTTACATAATCAAGTAAGGTTATGAAGCCATTCTAGCCTCCATGACTCTACCCCCCATCATCTTCTCTTTGGAAGAGATTCTAGTAATGGGATAACCTACTTAAATTTCACTTTTTTGCTAGCTATGGGTGCAAAATAAGATCCTTGCATCTGGATGATTTTCACAACAAGGGATATATGGGCCTTCTTGTTGTCCCCTATGCCTTTATGTGGAGGAATTGACAAATCATCTCTTTTTACAATGCAATTTTCTTAAACAAGCTATCCAACATGTTATGGTATGTAATGTCCCTTTCTGCTTGAGCACTCTAGGAGGACAACGTAATATCCTTGTGGATTCTCATAGGCTATAGTCGATGAAAACAAGGGAATTAATTAGTTATTTGATGTCACTAGGAAAAATGAATATTATAAAGTGACACTGGGTAATTAATTCGTAAAGTGGCTATGGAAAAAGTCACTTTATTAATAAAAAGGGGAAAAAGGGTAATAGTGGCAAAAAAGGTCAAAGTGAAAATACAAGGGGAAGGAGCCTCATTCTCTCATTCATTCATGATATTCACATTTTCGAAACGTTTTGGAGAGATCTTGTGGCTTGTGACTCTTGGGATGAAAAACCTAAGAGAATATTAATTTTGGTAGTGAAACTATCCACCCTAGTCAATCTTAAGAAGAAAAATCATTAAGATATCGCCATTGTACTTCATGTTATAGAATAATAACTAGTGTATGTGAAGATTTTGCAAATATCAAGAGGTTTTCTCAGCTGGTTGAAGGAAGGGCACTATTATTCAAGAAGGGAACACTTGTATATTCAGTTGTGGCTGATGTTAGGAGGCGTTCTGGACTGTAACACTCTGTTTGGAGTTGTGAAGGGGAACCCAGACTAGTTGAGAGAGGGAACACTCACCATCTAAAAGGGGGCGCATTTTCTAGTGGGAGATTAAATAAGCTATTGTTGCTTATTCTTGGCAAGAGGACTATGTTACAGTGATGGAAGTTTTCTCTTGTTCCAATTGAGGTTAGCACCCAAGATCAATTAAATTGTGGCAAAAAAGGGGAACTATCTAGTACCAAAAGTGGACACATATATACTTAGTCACCTACAACAAGTGAGGAGCAATGAAATCGATTCATTTGGAGGCATCTCAAAGTGCCAAGAAAGAAGGGAATACCACTGCTAGGAGGTCAGTGTCACTCGCACTCATTTCCAGCTTGTGGAAAACACTCAGTAGAAGGCATACTTGCATTTTATGAACATCCACTCCTATTTTTATTCACAGATCTAAAATATGCTTGTAAGTCGGACTTGTTTAATCATTTTAAATTATTTTAGCAGCTGCTAGAAAGGTTTAACTATATAGATGTGTATTTTGAGTTGTGTAATGGGTATTATATGTTGAAGGAATCCAAGTTTAATGTTCTTCAATTTGTTAAACACTGTTGTAAAGTGATCTAATATATCATTTGTAACCCCAAGCAAAAAATAACATACAAATCATATTTTATTTTGAAGAAAACTCCTACAGCAGTTGGTTGAGATTGCCTATGTGTTTGACAAAAGCAATAAACCAAAGTACACTAGCAGTTAGTAGAGGTCAGTTCAGTCTTATGTTGGGAAACACTAAAGGAGTATCTAAGTAGTATTGGACAAGTGTTTGATGAAATTCCAAGCCAAATATCTGTAAGTAGTTAGCTAAAAATTTGACCAGATTTAGCTTGGGCCATTACAGTGCTATGAGAGTTAGTGATTCTGCCAACTCGTGAATTGCTTGCAATTTTATGAATCTTGAGGATAGATAACATATCACTTGTAGGAAAATAAGGTAGAGGGGATATCCCGTGAATGTGTTTTTATCAGAATCTGAGAAGAATATCAAGTGGAATCAGAAGAAGAGGAGCAATTGGAAACAAAAGAAGAGGAAGAAGTAGAAGGATGAATATGAGAGAGGAATGAGACATTCAGGGGCATAAGGAATGATACATACAAGGAGGAAAAACCTAATGGAAGTAACTTAAACATTCTGAATGATTTGGCTAGGGCGAACCAATAGTTGGTACAACTTATGACCCAACTAATCACTAATATGAAGGAAAACCAGAACGACAAGGACATCAATGGACGGGGGGCACCAATGGACCTAATGGGAACCATGCAGAGGGAAGAAACACTGACATTCCTGTCCATACCAAGACCTAAGCACCCAATATAAAAACTCCTAGACCATTATTACCTTTATTCTCGGATGTGAAACAGGAAGGAAATCAAGGCCAACCAGTATTGGGTGATAGATTCAATGATTACTTGAGGGAGTACCAGACCCTTGGGGCAGAGTTTCATGTAGCGATGACATTAAAGTATTTATATACCATCAAGTACATAAATAGACACAGAGACTTCAACAGGGGCTAACATAATTTTGATCTATAGTGGAAGGTTGGGAAGCTGATTATCCCTCCCTTTGATGGGTATAACAAATGCACAACGAGGGTTTGGGTTCAAAAGTTGGATACATACTTCCAAATCAATCCCATGAAGGAGCCAGAAGCGATCAAATATGTTGCCTTGAATTTGGAGGGGGAGGCTCATGAGTGGTGGTACCATGTGTTAACACCTAAAAAGTGCTCACTAGCTCATTCCCTTATTCACATGACCCATTTGTCCACTTTTTCACCATCTGAGCCTCTGAAACCAACAAAAGGTCACCAAAAGACCTGGGTACACCCCTTTTCCCACTAAAAAAGATTATTTTTCCTAAAAAAGCATAAAAAACCCTCAAAAAGGGTCCAAATTCCCAAAAATATTAAAAAGGGAATAAAAATATTAATTTTATTCAAAAAAGGAAAAAGGAGGGAAAAGTACCTAAACCATGTTTGTCAATACCATTTGGTTTCCACAAAACCACAAATGGTATTCCCCACCACCAAAACCTATAAAAAGGTGGTAGGGGCTCCTCATTTCACATCCATCCATTATCTCATCCTCATGCTGCCGAAATCTTCCTTGAGCATTTTGGCCATTGTAAGCAACCTTGGAGAAGGAGACCTCTTGGAGCTTGGAGCTACTCATCTTGGGAGTTGCTCAACATCAACCTTCACCATTGAAGGTATTATCGCAAGCACTTGCTTGCCCCCCATTTTTAAATACAAATTCATTCTTTAATATTTTCTTGTTCTTGCTTTTTAAATGTTCACATTATTTGCTTATATTCTTGCATAGATCCATGATTAGTTTTGTTTAGATTAGTTTCTTGTTTAATTCTATTGAAACTACTGATACTAGTTAGCAGGTGCCCATAGCACTAAGCCTGGTTGCAAAACCGGGCCAACAGTTTTTGCGACTCCGCTGGCTTTGAACAATAGATCTCAAGTTTTGCTTTCAATCTTAATTTTTTATTAGTTTTTATCCTTTAGATCCATAGATCTGCCATTCTAGACAGCAGATCCATTGTTGTTTTAGTTTTTGGCCCCATCTATTGCCATTAATAGCCCGGAATTCTCAATTTTCGGGTTCATTTTTCGGCTTCCGTGCACGGCTTTCGCCTCGCGGTTTTTAGCCTGACAGTCGCACGGTCCATCGCGACTTTTCGGCTTTTTTCCCCGCGGCTTCGCGGCCTTTTTCCGCGCGGTCCATCGCGACTGTGCGACAGAAACCCGTGCGGTCCATCGCGGCTTTTTTTTCAAAAGCCGCGCTGCTAATTTTTTCATTCGGCCATTCCGATTCAAAAAACTGTTTTTTACTGTATTCTCTGCCCACATAGCACATTTTTACAGTATTAAATTCTGCATATTTTTCAGCCATAGAAAAAAAAATTACTATTTAAATGCACACCTAGAAGTCTTTTTAAAAATTTTCAAGAAAGTGAAAGAAAGACTTATTTTGCAATTTATCTAGGTTGAAAATTTTTTGTTGTTTACTTCTTTAAAATTTTGCCCTTAGCAATTATTGAAAACGAAATCCATTTATTTCGAAACAAAGTTATATTATTTGCTTTCTTGTTTGAAAAATCCTCTGTTTTTCGAATAGTTGAAAAGCATTTAATTTCCATTTATTGAAAAAGTCATCAAATTTGTTTTTGTTTTCGAAAGATCCTTTGTTTTTTGAATACTTAGCATTTACTTTTTTCAATTTTCAGTTTAAAATACCACACGTGCACCCAATCGAACACTAATTTTAAATTGAGCCTTAAAACTTACCCTAATTTCAACTCACTTTTAACCCCACTTGGGGAACACTAAAAGAACTTTGTAGCTAGGTAGTATTGAGGGGATAGGTGTTCCAATAACACCCCTCAGTTATTACATCTGAGACATAGTTGTTGTCCTTTAGGGAGCTAAAACCTCTTAGTATTTATTGGTGCGGTCACAACCGGTTTGTGGGAAGGCCTCTCCCCTAGGAGGGTTGAAGTCGCAAGGATGGTTCCGGAAGCCTGAGTGGAATACCGAAATCCATTCAGTAACCGAAGGGCTACCATTCGCAGTTCTCGGGATATCCCTGTATTGGGATATTGCGATCAAAGGACCAAACGGCAGATTTACCTTTTCTCGACGCGTCATGAACGGAGTATCCTAGTAGCCTTTCTTTAGGATTGATTACCCGGTGTCCCTCCCGGTAGGGGGATATCTAGCCGTTGTCTCAACACTCATATTGTCTGACTTGGATTTCATCACCTTGCAGAGGATATCGTTTGTTGAGTCACAATACTTTTAGTTAGGTGTTTGCATGATTCAACCCACCTTTGGTCTAGTTACACCTATTTTTTCTAGGAGCTGTTTGCATGTCGGTATTCTGACCATTTGTTGCATCCCTCCACTTATTGTAGCACAACTGCTAGAATAAGTGTCTTTTTTGAGGTTGATTTTTTGGCCTGAGAGCCTTCATTTTCACTCCCCTTCTTGCACCCTCGGTTGCATTAGGGTTTTGATTTTTTTATATATATATATCACCACCTGATACTTAAACATATTTTTTCCACAAAAACTTATTTTCACACCATTGAGAATTTTAGACGCTCTCGTCGTCTACAAGGCGAACTCCCAGAGTTCAGTCTACTTGGCTCGCCATGTCACCGACGCCGAGCCTTATCCCTTGACTCAACACATCGTCGGTCAACTAGACAATCATCCGATTCTGACACGCCTCACTTCACTTCTGATTCTGAGGCAGAATCCGAAAATCCCATTGTGTTATTCCCAACCAACATTATGTCTGGAACACCAGTTGATCCACTCTTTACCAGCACCATAGGAGAGACGTCTACAGACCCTTCTACTGCAGTGCCGTCCATGGCAACAACCACCCCCCTGGGTATGCCCAATATGGGCAACACTCCACATTTAGGAATGCCCAACACAGGGCCACCTCCTGTTATAGGAATTCCCAACACAGGGCCACCACCTGTTATGGGTATGCCCAACATAGGGGTCACGCCCCATCTAGTTTCCACAAACCCTATCCCAGGAATCACCACTACTATTCCTAACCCTGGTGTAACCCATGTTGCACTAGGAAGCGCTGGCCCTTACCAGACCACACCTATTGGAGGACATATACCTTCAATACCTAGCATACCTTTAGGTGCTACTGGACCCCATACCACCATGACTAGGCATGTCCCAGTCCCAGTCGCTACATCTGCTAGCTTACCGTATATGGCAAGTCTGAACTTGCCAGATTTAGCGAGGCTCACCAATGACCCTATCAGACACAATCCTGCGTGGCCTCACATGCCCACCAAACTCCCCTCCGACATCCCTAAGTTTGAGGGTAAGGCAGGTGAGGACCCCCAGAACCATATCATGTCCTTCCATCTATGGTGTTCCTCCAACTCCATAGTGGACGACTCTGTCTGCCTTCGTCTGTTACAGCGCACCTTCACTGGCTCTGCAGCCAAGTGGTATATCGAGCATCCCCATGGGACGCATGCCACCTTTACCTCCCTCGCCTCGACCTTCCTGCAGTTCTTTCAGTTGCCTGTCCGCTATGATGCGGGCGTCGAGATCCTACTGTCTTGCAGACAGAACACGGCCACCCACATCACTGACCACATTCACGAGTGGCGTCGACGCCGAAGCCTCTGCAAAATCAAATTAGACGACCGTATCTTCCTAGATTGGTTTCTAAAATCCCTTCTCCCTCTCATTGCGAAGGACGTGGCATCCGAAAGACCCCAGTCTGAGGAAGAGGCCATCCTCAAAGCCCAACAGTTTGATCTCATTTACACCCAGTCGGGTTATCTATACACAATCATACCAGACGCCCCACGCGGTGACACACCGGGGGCATCACATGCCGCTGATGGCATTATTGGCCAAATCACACCGCAAGCTAAACCTTTCAGCATGGTGAGCACCATGCTTGGCCCATACCTCTCTAAGGCTACATCCAGTTCCGGAGCAACAACTTCTTACGCTCCAACAAACCAGACACATCACATTCATGGACCCTCTTGTCCACAACATTGCTATGGGCAAGCGCCATCAGCATATGTACCTCCTACATATTACAACCAACCTGCTACACAGAACTCCATTCAGTTCCCGCCACAACCGATGCAGTACCCACAGCAAGCTGCACCAGCTAATCCAACACATCCAATAGCTCAAGGGTACCAACAACCCCAACAGGTAACTGGACCACCGCCAGCTCCACCTGCATATTACCCACCGCAACCTGCTCCCGCACCTACGGCTCCCCAGAATCCCCCCAATGCTCAAAGGCATGTGTACGCACAACAACAACAGCCCCAATACCAAAATAACCAACGCAACCAGGGTGGGCAATCAAACCGTGGAAGAGGACGTAACCGCGGTAACAACCAACACAATAACCAAGGTCCACAACCTCCCCATCCTCCGCAAAATAATAACACGGTGCCTGCTCATCAGAATCCTGATCGGCCACCTAAGCAAGCCAAAAATGCTAATTTATGAACAAACCATCCTTGTTCTATTTGCGGGGTCTATGGCCACTATACCCACGCTTGCCCACATCTGGAGCGAGCTCGGCAACTATGGACAGATGACGCCCATCGTCACGGGCAGGCGCCTCCTCAGCCGCCACCCAACCCTCCACCACCTCAACAACAACCTTTGGTGCTACAAAACCCTTTTCCAACACAAGGGGTGGTGAACACTCAGCCGTTAGCTCCCCCACAGGGCAACGTGCCACCACAACAAATCACTTACGCCGCTCCTGATCAATCAATGTTTGATTCAGGCACTCACCACTTATTGATGATGTCCACTGCCGATGTCAACATCGAGACACGTCGGAACCAGTATGTCCCTACCTCCGAAGCCCCCCCCGCCGATAAGGATACTAACGCTCATCCCACTGATCAGATGTTACATATACCACCGCTTCCACTCGATGGCGCCTCTAAAGCACCTCGTTTCCCACTCCGCCGTATCAACAACAACCCCAATGCACGGGCTGCGTCAAATTACAACATCGTAGATGACTTAGCTCAATCTCCCGCAGCCATGTCTGCGTTAGAAGTCTTGAAAAACTGTCCTACGCAGCGCAAGACTTTACTTTTCGCCATTGGGGCGATTGACCCAAATGATTCGAAATTGATGACCTTTGATTTGGACCATTCCGAACTACGTCTGCCTTCCACCATAGCAGTCCAAGTTTCTGTTTCTATTCGGAATCTTGTCATCCATCGATGTATCATCGACGAGGGTGCCTCTACATGCGTCATGTCCACATTCGTTTGGCAGAAGTTGGGATCCCCTACTCTCCAGCAATCCACCACTGCATTGCGGGCCTACGACGGTCGGTCAGCTCAACCTCAAGGTCTACTACCCAATGTCCCCGTCCAATTGGGTGGGAAAACTGTGCTCATCGACATAGAGGTCATTAATGCCCAACTCAATTATAACCTTTTACTTGGCCGCAGTTACATGTACGCCATGAAAGCGGTTGCCTCATCCGTTTTTCGTACCATGATGTTCCCCCACGAGGGACGCGTGGTCAAAATCGACCAACTCACCTACTATGATCCCAATGCCCCTGCAGCACCCGAAAATGTTCTCCCCATGGTTGAACAACCCGCTTCTAGTGCAACTACCTCCTTTGTTTCTTCTGTGGGACCCGGACTTTACTCAGATACACCAATGACCTCTACATTCCAGGCCATTCTACCACCGTCACCGGAGACCCACGTCACAAACCGCTGTACTCTTTCACAGAATACACAAACACCCGGTAGTCAACCACCATTGGTCCCTAGTCACATCGGTGTTACACCCATCCACACCATACCCTTTCTATTTCCTCCTTCGGGTGTAGTAAGCACCCCGGTTATGGATACCCTTAGTCTACCCGGGTTAACATTGGGATTACCCGTGTGGTATATTTCGCCTCCCATTACACCGCCGACACCAAATGTCATCCTCCAACCGGTACAACCTATTGTTACCACTACCCAACCTCCTCCCGGTGTCACAATCCCTTTGTCGTCAACGAAACCTCCTCCTGGTCTCAACATCCCTTCGTCATCAATGAATCCTCCTCCTCTCGTCAAGCCCACTGGGGGAAGAGGTCCACAACCGTACACTGCTATACCACCTCCTAAGGCAGTTAAACCCCCTCCCGTATTTCGAGCCCCTCCTAAATGCTCATTGTGCGATGAGATAGGCCACCCCACTCATCAATGCCCACAGTTACCGGCACTCCAGGAACATATGAATATGTTGGACGATGACACCAGCATCCCAGTAGTTAGACTAGAGCCACCTCCTCAGCCTCGCGACAGATCACTGCGCACCAACCATCCTTGTGCCATATGCAGTGTTTACGGTCACTACTCTCACCATTGTCCTGATCTCCCTGACTATAGAGTAGCATTGTATGAGTTAAACAACGTCTATTTAGAGATATCTCCTCCCCTCATCGAGGAGATCTACCCCCCACCATCATCCTCGTCGGAAGAAGTCAATACAATCTATATGATTTCCACAACTTTCAAACCAGAACCCCTTGATTTATGGTCTGACTACTTCAATACTGATGAGCAAATTTTGGAGACACTCACTGCACCCGACTACCCTTGGGATGATATGCATCATCGCTCGTATTTCCTCCCGGAAACATCTACATCCACCGCATCCAACCAGCTATCGGTCGAATCGAAAGATTTCATACCCACTAAAGTCGATTGGTTAAAAGACCCCATCCCAGCACCGGATGCCTTTGAAGAAGGGAACATGTCCAACATTTCCCCCATTATACAAATCGATATTTCCACAACACCAGGGAAACCTGAGCTCATCTCGCTAGGCGCATCTTGCACTCAAGCGGAAACTCAGGCGTACAAAAAGCTTTTTCAAGAATTCCGTGATGTTTTCGCTTGGTCCTATACCGAGATGCTTGGTCTTGACCCAGCCATTATAGAGCACCACATTGATACATGGCCTGAGGTACCCCCTGTTCGTCAGAAACAGGGACCCATTCATCCTTCCAAACTCCCCGCTGTTAAAGCTGAGGTCGAGAAACTTCACAAAGCAGGATTCATTTATCCTATTCCGTACACCACCTGGGTGTCGAACCTCGTTCCCGTCAACAAAAAGCAAGGCACCCTTAGAGTATGCACTGACTTCCGTGATTTAAACCACGCTTGTCCAAAAGACAATTTCCCCACGCCATTCATTGACCAACTCATTGATGAGTGTGCGGGCCATGAAGTCTTATCTTTCATGGACGGGTTTTCCGGATACAACCAGATTCACATCCGTAAGGAGGATCAGTACAAGATTGCCTTCACCACCCCATGGGGCACCTTTGCCTATCGTGTCATGCCATTCGGCCTTAAAAATGCTGGTGCCACTTTCCAGCGAGCCATGACCTATTGCTTTCACGACTTGGTCCATATCCTGCGAGCTTATCTTGACGACCTTACAGCCCGTTCCCGAAAACGATCAGACCACATTAACGACCTCAGGCAAGTTTTCCTGCGTTGTCGCAAATATAAAATCCGCTTGAACCCACACAAGTGTGTGTTTTGCGTTCCGGCAGGACGGTTGTTGGGTTTCATTGTTTCCCAAGACAGAATTACTGTTGATCCCTTGAAGGTCAAAGCCATCTTAGAACTCCCCCCTCCTCGCACGCTTCGACAGCTCCAGAGTCTATAAGGGCGGTCCAATTTCCTTAGGCGCTTCGTTCCTGATTACGCCACCAAAGTCCACGGATTCTTACGCTTACTTCGTACCCACATACCCTTTGTTTGGGATGAGCAAGCAGACACGGCATTTGAAGCCCTCAAGAAAGCTCTCACACAAGCCCCCTTGATATCCCCACCGGATTTCTCTCAAGACTTCACCCTTTACGTCTCGGCATCTGAATATGTTGTGTCCGGAGTTTTGGTCCAAGAAGATGCCTCTCACCAAGAGCATGTAATTTATTACGTCAGCCAGACCTTGTCTGGCCCACCCCTACGTTACCCATACAAGGAAAGATTAGCCCTAGTTGTAGTCTTTTCCGTACAAAAATTGCGACACTACATTCTACTCAGTCATACCACAGTTGTGGCCGACTCCAACCCTATGGTCTATCTCCTAACCCGACGGCTCCTACAAGGTCGTGTTGCTAAATGGGTCATTATCCTCCAGGAATATGACCTTACTTTCAGAACTCCTAAAAGCACCAAAGCCCTCGCGCTTGCTCACCTCATCACCGACCTCCCATCCTCTTCGTCATCACCCGCTATCCAAACAGATCTGATTGACGAACAAATCTTCATCATTTCGTCTGACGACCCATGGTACGGAGACATTTTGATTTACCTCCGCACGCAAAAATTTCAACCACACATCGATCGTGACGGACGCCGTCGGATACGACACCATGCCCCCCGATACCTATTAATAGGGGATGTACTTTATCGACGCGGCATTGATACCATCATATGCCGATGCCTATCCCATAGTGAGGCAGAACAAGTCCTCAATGATTGTCATAGCGGCGCTTGCGGAGGCCATTTCTCCGGCATGGCCACCGCCCAGAAGATCATTCGGGCAGGTTACTTTTGGCCATCATGGAAGCAGCCATTCATAACATGGAAGCATCCAAACAACGATCAAAACTAAGTTACGACAAACACGTCCACCCAAGAACCTTTTCTGAGGGAGACCTTGTCCTCGCTTACGATCAAGCTCATGATAAAACCGGAAAGGGAAAGTTTGTATCTATGTGGCAAGGCCCTTACATCGTACACACTTGCCTCGGGCAGGGGGCATACATTCTGACCGATTCAGAAGGCAATCCCCTACGCAACCCACGCAACGGGTTGTACCTTAAACGATTTTACCCATAGAAAATCTGATGGACACCACCGTCCATTCTAGTATAGGATTACTTTCTTTTCTCACAAAAAATTCAAAAACCTAAATATTTGTTTTTCTCTGCATGACCACAGATGGATCCTCTTCCACTCTGCTATGTCGGTTTCGTTGATGGTGCAAGCCGTTGGTCTCCCAATCTCACCTCCGCAACTTGGGTAATATACTCCCCTTCACATGAGTTAATTCACATTGACGGAGTATGTTTAGGTGCCGCCACCAATAACCAAGCTGAATACGATGCCGTGACCGGTCTCCTGGCCGCAGCTCTCCAAATGAGCATCCGTCACCTCAACGTTTTCTTGGACTCATAGCTCCTAGTTTCCCAGCTCAACAATGATTACCAGGTACGCGATCCCTATCTTTTCAGAAAATTCCTGCGCACTAAACAAATGGTTAGACAGTTTGAATCCATTTCGTTCACACGTGTCCCAAGACACCTCAATAGTGTAGCAGACCATATGGCCAACAATGTCCTCGACTGGCACACCAATCACATAATGTCATAACCAAAATGTGCATCCATGTGCATAACATGTGCCTCCACGGGCATATCCATAAACAAAATGCATCCACGTGCATAACATGTGCCTCCACGGGCATATCCATAAATAAAATGCATCCACGTGCATAACATGTGCCTCCACGTGCATATACCAAAACAAAAGGTGCATCCACATGCATAACATGTGCCTCCACGGGCATATACAAAAAACCAAATGTGCATCCACGTGCATAACATGTGCCTCCACGGGCATACAGAAACTTAAACATGCATCCACGGGCAAACATAAAAGACAACAAGTGCATCCACGTGCATATACGACTATATACCAGCATCGAATCTATAAATATATATATATATCATATAGTCAGAACATGTCATAGGTGCCCTCAGCACCCGATATACAAAAAATACATCAATCGTACAAAAAATGCTTCCCCATATGCTCATCAGCATTTGGGGGCAGATACAATATCATCTACTCATCAGGACCCCTAGGCTCCTCCGGCTCCTCCTCCGCTGGCCCCGCCGGGTCATGGCGAGCCCGAACTCTGCGCTCCTCTGGCGCCTCCTCCGCTGGCCCTGCTGGGTCATCCCATAGACGGATCCTCATCTGAGCCGGCTCTGTCGGGGCATCCCGAGCACCACCCCTGTGCTCTGCCACAAACACCGCTGTCCTCAACAAGAGCGACCACCACTCAGGCGGCGCACCGAAGCAACCCTCCAAAATATCCCGATCCAGGTCTCTCCAACCATCCTCGGGGAGTCCAGCTAGGATCCGATCGAAGGTCTATCTGACACCCTCTATGGCGTCATCTCGAGGGCCAACCCCTCTCCCACGAGCCGCAAATCCTCCACCGCGTGGAGGTGGTACCGTTGCAAGTGGATGAGCGACCACCATCGCCCGCCCCTGACGAGCCACGTAGCCGGCCGGTGGTACAGGCCCAACATCTGCACAATGCAAATGAACCTTCATATGCAACTATAATCATAGACTGATAAATCAAACAACACATGATATAGTATAAAATAAAACACCAAACATACCGTCTAAACTCTAGGCCTGTCCTGGGGCACGAGGCATCTCTGGGTCACCTCGATAGTCCATGCCGGCGTAGGGGTAGTCCTCAATCACCAGGGGCATCTGCTCCCACTGCTCATAAAAATCCTCTGTAAAGAAACCGCGGACACCACCACCGCCACGAGGCATCATCTGCCCCCAACGCATCATGCGAGGCTCACTCACCAGACCAGCACGAATGGGTACCCGTGGCCGCAAGGTCGGAAAGCGCTCAAAGAAAAAACAGCATAGGAAGGAGGCATAACAGAACTCACCTCCCTCTCGAATGGCCTTGTCCAGATCTCTCCGGACACCAGCCAGAAACATCTGCCCCCAGGCATAATAAGTCCCCCGAAGGACAGAGTCCACCATCATCGTTTGTCCCCTGGACATACGATGTGGCACAGCAGCACCCAATATCCGAAGAACACATGCCCCAACAGCTCGCATATCCCACTCACGTAGGGATCGCAGACTGATAGAGTTGTTCTGCAAAACAGCATCATCAACACAGAAGGTCTGTAACAAGTCCTCCATATCTACACCCGGCGAGATCCTCGGCAAGAGATCGCCCACCTCACCCAAACGAGGCAACCTAGTCAAAAAATAGACATCCGTGAGGGTGATCTCCAACCTCTCACCCCCAATAATAAATGCACCCTCCGTCGGCACCCACCAACTCACGAGCTTGTTCAGGAGCCGTCTCACTGAACGAATAGGTGGGATCTGAGCGAACATCAAAAGTCCACTCACAGCCAGAGTCGCCCGCACCCCCGGATAGGTCTGGATCCTCTCCATAAGATCATCATCGATCTCTCGCTCCCGCCACGAGGACAATGGTCTCCTCAACATCCTGCCAGCAAACAGAAGAAATTTTTTAGCCCCAGCACAAAAAATTTTGAAAAAATCCCATCGCGGCCTCCATCCCAAAATCCGCGATGATCATCGCGGCCTCCATCCTAAAAACCGCGATGAACATCGCGGGTTTTGGCCGGACAGACGCGATGAACATCGCGACTATCCCCCATGAACTCGCGATGAACATCGCGAGTTCCAACCTCACAGTCGCGATGAACATCGCGACTGTCAGCCTGAAACCCGCGTGGTTCATCGCGGGAAATGACCCGAAACCCGCGATATTCCACGTTGGAGGGTCAACATGGAATTCCGCGGCCTTCGGGGGCCCGCCGCCAAACAAAAAAGACATAATTGAAAAGGCTAAGGCAAATAGAGTTACCTGAAACTCGCAGAATCGAAAACCAATGGTGAAATCTCCCAAAAATCAAGAAATAGCTCTGACTGCTCTGCCAAACTCGCACGTAACAATGACACGTCATATAGGCCCCACGCCCTATTTATAGAAATTCCACCATTTTTCCAACCGCCATTCCGGTTTCATATGACGTCCGTTTCTCAAACCGTTGATACCATTGGAATCAGCGCAGCGAGAACTTCATGACAGTTCTTTCCTTTTCCAGTTTTCACCAGCTCCATTTTTGGACCATTTTTTGAGCGACCTCGTCGCCTCGATTTGCGTGCCATATCGGCCGTTGTCCGTTTTTGGCATGCCTTATATCACCGGATTCAGTTTTTCGCGCTCGTGATGATGCTTGAGATCATTTCTCGCTCTCACCTTTAGATTTATCGGGCATTTTTCCCATGCCCCCTCGTCACCTCGGTTTGCGTGCCACATCGGTCGTTCTCCATTTTCGACGTATCTTATATCGCCAGATTCAGTTTTCCGCGCTCGTGATGAAGCTTGAGATCATTTCTCGCTGTCACGTCCCAATTTTCAGGGCATTTTTCCTCATGCCCCCCACGTCACCTCGGTTTGCGTGCCACATCGGCCGTTCTCCGTTTTGGACAAGTCTTATATCGTCGGATTCAATTTTCCGCGCTCGTGATGATGCTTGAGATCATTTCTCGCTCTCACGCCCATCTTTTTCGGCCATTTTTTCAAAATGCCCTCTCATATCCTCGGTTTGCGTGCCACAACGGCCGCAGCTACCTTTGTGACAATCTTTATGTCACCAGATCCGGTATCCCACACACATGATGATGCTTGAGACCTTTTCTCGCTCCCATCTATCCATTTTTGTTCGGTATAATTTTATCCCTTTTTCGGGCCGAGCAATCCCTTCTACGAAAAAGGCACTTAGGGAGTTTCTGTTAAGCTCTTTTCTGACTCCTAAAACAATGAAAAGATCGCCGAGCAATCTTGCTTCCTTTCATGCTCGCTAAACATATCTGAAAAGGCGTCTACCTGGTATAAGTTTACCCCTTTTCTGGGCCTCGTAGACTAATTACGAAAAAGGTATACTCTAGTCACTCTGGTACATGCCAGTATTGCCCCATATCTAGATTTCGCACAACAACTAATGGACATGTTTGACAGGAAAGACCCAGAGTTACACTTCAGGGAGATGGCACACCTCAAGCATGAAGGTATAGTAGTTTCCTGCAGTTCAGAGATCTAGAGACTTGTATTTATGGTAACAAATGTGTCGGAGCCTAGAATTATCATGTTATTCACCAAGGGATTATCTGAGCCACTGCGTGGTTGGGTTAAGGCCTTCAAGCCCGTGACTTTATAGGACACCATCATTAGAGTACGGGACCTGGAGGACACAGTCCCAAAGAAAAAATTTCAGTCCAAACCTTTCATTCCTCAGAAAGGAAAGGACGAGAATCCATTCAAGAAGGGGGAACTGAGAGGAACAAGATGGATGAGGAGACCCGAAATGAGATGAGGAGGACGAAACTATGCTTCAACTGCAAAAATCCTTGGGAACTGGGACATAGGTGCATGGGTAAATTAAAGGTTCACTACATAGAATTACTCTTAGATAGCGGTGAGGAGGAGGATGAGGTGTAAGAACAAGTTTAGGAAAGTGAACATAGTAGTGGGAATGCTGAGTAGCCACAGGTAAAACGACTAGAGGTACAGACTCATAGTGGAACCATTGTTTCCTTATTAGGTGTTCATAGATTCATCACTTTCCGATTTAGGGGAGTTATACAGGGGCATTGGGTTACAATTTTGATAGATGGTGGGGACACCCACAATTTCATAGAATCAACCTTGGTGACCAAGAGAGGCATCCCTATAGAGAAGTTTGAAGGATTCAATGTGGAGGTAGCTGGTGGCGCATGTTTCCATGCTTGTGGAAGGATCTGAAGTTGACAATGACAATGGGGAATTACATCATGAATGATGACTTGTACATGGTTGATGTGGCAGAGACCAATCTGGTTTTGGGTGTCCAATGGCTTAGTACATTGGGTACTATTTTGTAGAACTATCAAACCATGGAATTGGGAATCAATGCAACAGATGGCAGGAAGATAGTTATGAGGGGCATGTTGAAGGGAAAATCAAGGCTTGTTCCACCAAGATAATGGAAGCAATATTCAAGAATAGGGATATAGCTTATGCAGCAAAATTCATGATTACAACTCAAATGACAACCAAAAATATAATGTGGACATACAGGCCTTATTGGGGAAACATGACAAGGTTTTTGGAGAGATTCCTCCGGGAATATTGCCTAACAGGGGCTTCAAGCACACCATTGAGCTGGAGGATGTGGAAAAACCAGTGATTACCACTCGTTATAGGCACCCAAAGAAATTCAAGTTTGAGATTGATAAATCTATTAAGGAGCTATTATCCATGGGACACATCAGACCCAGTTCTAGTCCGTTTGCATCCTCAGTAGTTTTGGCCAAAAAGAAGGACATGACAATGGGAATGTGCATTTACTATAGAGCACTGAATAAGAATAGCATCAAGAACATGTATCATATTCCCTGGATTGATGAATTTCTATATGCATAGCATGGGGCAATGTATTTTCAAATATTGATCTTTGATCGGGCTATCATCATATCAGAGTCTAAGAATAGGATGCACACAAGACTACTTTCTAGTGCCACTATGTGCACTACGAGTTCTTGGTTATGCCTTTTGGGTTAACCAAAGCACCTTATATGTTAGAATAATGCATGAATCATATTTGTAATGCCCCATTTTGGCTTTACCATCAAAACTAACATTACCTGTTTGTATTTCTTATTATTGTTGAAATCCGTCATTATGTTGACACTATGGACCTATGTATATACTATTTTGAGGAATATATGTATGTAGGTGTGTGATGCTAATACTAAGAATGATGGTCGTATTTTAATTTTGTCTCTAGCATGCAAATTTAAAATATGATGGGTACGTGGATACTAATTTAAAAGTTATATGTCGAATAAATGAATGTGATGCCAGGTGCATGGTACATAGAAAATGATTACATTGTTGTTTATTAGTAATAAAAAATGTCTACATTTTAATGATTGCATGATATTTCATAGTCTCGTGTTGGGATACTAACCTACAGGTTAAAAGAGATAAGTGATAAATGGGTCATACGAGATGGAAGTACATCGAGGACATGAATTCCAAAAGATAAATGGTATACAAGTGATGCATTATTGTTTAGCATAAGCATTAGTTTATTATCATGATGTATGGGAAGGTATAGTGTTTCAAGAAGCTCAACTTCCCAAATTGGTTATTCCATGACAAAAACTGAGTACAACAGTCACAACGCAGTCACTATGTCGATGTAGACATAGTCCCTTGTTCCATAGGATGGGTGGAGGCATTACCCACCATTTATACTCTGAAACCCGGAGTCATGGGAGGGATGTGCTATGAGGCCCTCCCCAAGGTGTGTGATGATGACTAGTGGGTGCATGCTTGGGAAGCTAGGTTGATGTAGTCGACACTTCCGCTTACGGTTTCTAACTAGAGTTAAGTCATGTAGTTGACGCTCTAGGGTAGTCCAGCAGAGGAAGGATAGGATGTGGAAGGTAGTTGTGAATTAGGTCGAGGATGCAAGTAGTTAGGAATGTCATCAAATTTAAGAAGAGAAAATTAAGTAATTATATACGATTGTTGAAAACCTTGTTGAACTCCTGAATGGTAACTAAGAACATTGTGGTTTTTTCATAAGTTATTATGATTTATGTTAGTAATTTGTTAAGCTTTGCAAACTTTGGTTTAAGTCTGCATCAACAGGCAATAACTTGTGTGATTATGTGTTGTGTGAGATTGAGTACTACTATTACCTACACAAAGTATGCAAGCAGTAGCTATGCTTACATAACTCATCTATATATGCTTGTATGAATTAACTATTAAACTATTTTATTTGGGAATTGATGCATTATGATTGTGAATAATTACATAATAATTAGTTGGGGATTAATTATTACTTATTTAGTTATGATTTGATATAATTGTATCAAGTTATTAATGAAAGGTTTAATCGTGATTAAGGTTAATTATTAATTGTGGTCATCACTAAATAAAGGTTAGTAAATGGTTAAAACGACTACTATTAACTTAGTTAGTAAATGTCAAATAAGTGTTAATAATGTTAAGTATTGTTAATAAGATTATTATTAACTTGATTAATAAATGTTAATTGAGTGTTAAAAATATTAATTAGTGTTGATAAGTGTTAAATAAGTATTAATGATATTGATTAAGTTTATGTTAGGTTTCCCAATAAGGGAAAATATCATAAACACACAAAGATAGAGAAGATTGGCGTCAAAGCAAACTAACCTCTCATTAATTAATGCACATATATACAAAGATAAGTGACCCTTGGACTTCAAATTCCAAGTGGTCTCTTGGACTCTCGAGTGACTCTTAGTCTACCCTCAATGACTATTCATATACTTTGCACATGAATGGTGCACACCGATCCTAACACCAAGGATTAGGCTCCAACAAATCCCCCCTTAATCCGAAGGGTGTATATGAGTCCAAGAAAAAGAAGAGAGCCGAATAAGTGGAAGTGGAAAACTACCACCTGCTGAACATTTCCATCTCGAACATCCTTTACTAAGAAGGTTAGCTAGAAGTTTTCACATGATTCTGCTAAATACAAGAGCTCTATGAAGGGATGGTTTTGGTTGACCATCAAACGAAAGGGGCTAACGGAAGCTTGAATCTATACTATGTGTGTGGTTTAATGCTTACCACAAAATCTGGAACTTGGCGACAACACTTGCTCAGGGGTTCTTTGTAACTTGGCTCGAAGGATCAGAGGTTCTATTTGGAATGGTTGGAATGGTGGTTTTAGGCTGACCACCAACTCTGGAGATCAGTCAAACGTATCTCTTCATAGGCTCGCTTGTACTTGCTCGCTTGTTATTGATGACCTTCATTCCCCCCTGTCAGGAACAATGTGAGGAGAGGAGAGTCCCATGGTGTCTCAACTAGAAACAAAACACATGAGTACTCTATGCCATGTTTCTCTTCTATATTTAGAATACATTCATAACAGAATCAGGCATCTCTGAATATGGTGGTTTTCCAAACTCATTGTGGCTCAGGCTCGCTTGATATGACTTACTTGAGGAAGGTTGTGAGTGTTTGTCAGAGGGATAAGGCTTTGAAACTTGAATCCTGACATCATGTTCCTCTATTCCAGGTACAAAGTAAGAAGCAATACAATAATCTACTGCAATTTTTACTCTTGCAGGTTTCTTCAGCTCCACACACCGATCCGAAGAATGGTTGTGCTTCCCATAATATTGACAAGGATGAAGATCAAAACACTGATATTTCATATGTCCAACCCTATCACAGTGTTGGCATCTGGAACTCTGAATAGATTGTACATATTACATGATTTCACTATTTTCTGGTAGCTGATAGGAATCATCTTCAAACAAGGGGTTTTTCTAAACAAGCACTAGTTCAAAATGTTGATTCCTGTGTTGTGCATCTTCCTCAATGGCTTTTAAATTCTGCAATTGATTTATGACAGTTTGGAGTGTGTCTTTGTTGATTGTGATTGAGTCATCTACAGCTGAATGTACTAGAGTATTCAACAACTCTAATGTTTCTTCGGTATTAGACATTGTAAAGACAATTCGAGGCATCCTTGTGCAGATAAGACCAAGTACAAGGACTCAATTAGACTGGGGGCTTCTTGCAAACCCTCCCATTGCAAGCAATGTTTCAATAGATTCAAACTTGAAAGAGAAGGGGTGTTGGTCTCATCTGAAAATGCACCCACATACAATGTACAATTCAACTTGACTTGAGTTTGGTACAGTACACAAAACACAAATGCAAGTACCAAAACAAATACTAGAACTTACAAACAAAACATAGTCTGCAAGTTACATTCTTGAATGTTGAACTAAGAATCTGTTATACCTAAATGATGTATAACTTCTCTTCTTTTGGAGCATCTGTAGCAACAATTGCAAACTTGCTTGGATCCTTCAAATGGGCACACCAAACTGATCTCGACTCTTCTTTGTAATCTCACTTCTATCAATTAGATGTAGGATAACTGATGGCTAGAAAAAGAGTTATCAATCTGGCATATACAATGCATTTCAAGAAGCATGTGCACTATGCATACACATTCTGCAACACAATGTAGCAATTCTATTGAGTAAGTTGTCTTTGATGCCAACAGTGGTCTTGGTGCCCCTTGTGGAGCCCCTAAGGGTTTGTGTTGGTTGTGTCCTTGTTAGAGTCTTGGGAGTCCTTTTGTGGTTGTACAAGCCCAAGCTTGAAGCCCTTGGAGGCCTTGGGACAGTGGAAAAATCCCTGGTTACCCTATGACCTATTTGAGTGCCCATAACGTTGATCTCAGTCTTAGTTGAGTCAATTATAGTATCCTTGCTCTTGGTTTTCCTTTGTTGATGGTCTCTATGATGCTTGTACCTAATGTAGTCTTCTTGATTGGTTGATTGATGGATATTGTGGCCCTTTTATGTATGATGACTTTGATTGAAATAAATACTTGAGTGTCATGATGTAGAGTGGTCCATATTGATGAAAGCACAAAAATTGATCATTAGCCCACAATTTTGTGGTAATGAAGCCCGCCTTAAGTAAAGCTTAACTTGGTTTTGATGATTGTGAGAAGTCATTAAGGTTCCATAGTGTTGAAAGCCCAGAAATTCATCATTAGCCCACAAGTTTGTGGTAATGAAGCCCATTAATAAAGCACACCTTAATTAAAGCTTAACTTGGTTTTGATGATTGTGTGAAGTCATTAAGGTCCTTGTTGTCCTTGCAATTGATTGGTATGATGGAGACCGTGACACATCTTTTCATTTGGTGACCTGATGAACAAGATTGAAGCCCTTGATATTAATGAAGCTCTTGCTTGAAGGTCTCAAGGCCACAAGAATGGTGTTGAATCACTCTTGTCATGCTTGATGTTAATAATGATGCCCTAGTATATTTATAGAAGTCATTGAAAGTAATAAAGAATTAAAAGGTAATGTTATTCAAATTATTAAAAAATTCATGTTTAACATGTTAACCAAAAGTCGGTCAGATTAAACCCTACTCTCCTCCATGTTGACCTACACAAAAGGAGAAATTAATAAATATTAAATCAACCTAACTAAGGAAGTCGACCTAACTGAAATTAAATTTTTTAATGATTATTTAATTCTAATTACTAGGTCGGCTCAATCTTAAAAAGGTACTTAGATAAAAAAAAAATTGAGTTGCTAGGTCAGCCAACCTACAAATTTTATCCTCAATGACCTATATAAATAGAACCTTGGTCAATTCAAAACAGAATGTGCAAAGAAAAAAATAGCTTTGAAATTTTTGGATTAAGTCTGAGGCTCATTTTTGCAGACTATCTCTTGCAATTTTCAGTGGTCGCTCACAAATTCAGAGGTCTAGTTGGTGGACTGTCTCTAGAAATTTGGTGGTCTGTCTTAGGGTTTGATCTCTAAAATTCGGGTTGCCTTCTTCTCTCTTTTTCAGACTGTCTCTTCATTTTTTGGGGGGTTGCCTCCAACATATTTTGGACTGCTCCTTTGAAATTTTTTGGCTGCCTCATCTCTACAGAAATTCGACTAGTGTTGACTGAGCTCAGGATTTCATGATGATTGGTTCTTAAAAAATTTCGGTGGTGGACTCCTTGTATATACTTTTTTTTTTGTATGTTTTTCTTTCAATTGGACAGACCTCACTAGAGGAATCCGAAGGTAGGCAATAGTATATATGACAAATCTTGGTCGACAATCTCATGACAAGTAAGTATTACAAATTGATATGTTGTTGATTACACAGTAATGATATATTCCAGTGATTCCCAATACACAGTGTGATGAAATTTGTGTACAATAATTAGACAGTGATGTTAAAATAATGATGTGATGATATACACAGTGATGTTTATACAATGATGGTATGCATACACAGTGACACAAAGGTATGATCAATATATGTGATATGTGATGATCAGTATGTCACGTCCCCTCCCGTCGATCCAATGCAAGGGAGAAAACATGACTAACATTACGGGGCTTATTTGGGAAACTCAGCCCCGTACATTGCTAAAAAATTCATTCATAAAATAAAAACTTATGTGTGTAGATCATACTCAATAAACACAGTGGAAATAAACATCATCCACACACAATTGCATCATGCATTCAACATATAATCATAACAGTCATCAAATTTAACATTGCAGAACACAGAATGATTATAATTTAAACCACAGAGAATACTTATCTTCAAAATGAACTGTCCAAGCAACTGGCTATGTGAGAGAAACGTTCCACCCAACCATAGGTCTCTGTCCAGCCTATATTCTTTTAGCTGAGAGACCATCCCCGAGCTGGGATGTGTATCCACTAAGGATGAACTAAAAATGATCACTCACATCCATGGTCTCACACAAACAATCATGCTAAGCCAACACACAGTTGGGTTTATCAAGCATGTAAGAGACAAAGGAGGAGGATGCTAAGCCAATGAGCTCAACCACATAGCTACAGGCATCTCAATTAAACTCAAACAGTCATGGCACTCACAATACCTACCACACCCAACACAAGGAAGGTCCCCTTCTCTGTTGAACAGTCCTCAAGCGTCCCTTCCTTCCAGTGCTATTCAGGGTGGGCATAGAAAGGTCCAGCTGCTAATTCCTTGAGATTATAGCCTTCACTGGGTTTATCAAGCAATCCCAACCTCTGTTCTATCATTCACAATTGGATTCTCACAATTCGATGACCAAAGGACTCAATCCCATAATTGGATTTTCGAGTTATCAAAACTGAGTTTTCCTATGGATTTATGGGTATCGAACACTCTCAAATTTGCCCCAAGGTTCATATCTATGGATCCCCCATTGGATTTTACTGTCAACACGAAATTATGGGCGTTTATGGTGCTTCAAAACATGGGTTAATGCAAAGTTGCGATTTCTGGTTTTTCTCACTGTTCGGTCTGTGTAATGGACGAAAACTGAAGCTTAGATGTTCAACAATGGAATGGGAATGAGGTAGAATGATTTCCCATGAGGTAGAGTGACTTGTGGGTCAAGGAAACATAGCTCATACCTTCCATACGAATTTCTGGGCTTCCCATGCTCCATTGAAGCCATGGACTGATTTCTTCAACAAGTTTCTTACACAAAATTAAATGGCAGCAAAGAAAGTCAAATGGGTTCACAAGATGACATTTGGCAGCATATGGTTCAACCCCAAAACCCCCTCACCACTCCCTAGTGGATACACATTGCCCCCTCTTATTAGTTGTTTCCAGAGCTAGTTTTTGGGTATTTTATTGCAATATTAATATTTACATCAATTTATAATATTCCATGGCTTAATAGCACATGGATAACATAATATCAAATATTTGTCCATTTTAAATAAAATCCGAACATACACTAGTAGGGCCTTGGCCTTGAGCTCCACGCTAGGGAAACATACATCACATGTATACAATATTTACATTAAAAGACAATATTTCGTAAGGGTCAAAATGGGGGTATTACACAGTATATGTGATATGTTATGATCACTATATGTGATATGTCATTATCAGTATATGTGATATGTGCATTTACAAAATGATGGTATGCATACACAGTGCATAGAAGTATGTTCGATACACAGTGATTTGATGTTTATACAGAGATATGCTCAGTTTACACAATGATATGCTCAGTAGTGTATGATGATACACAATGTTATATGCTCAGTAGTGTATGATGATACACAATGTTATATGCTCAGTGATGAAAAGTATGCTCAACTTACATAGTGATTATACACACAGTGATGACATGTATGCTCAGTTTACACAGTAATGATATGTATGCTGATTTTGCACAATGATATATACAGTGAAGATATGTATGCTTAGTTTACATAGAGAAATGTTCAATGATACACCTATTATTAGTGATTACACAGTGATATGATGTGCTAGACATGTTTGATGATGCTTACACAGTGATCAATGATTTAGATGCTCAGTAATGGCAATAATGCTCAGTGATATGTGACACTCAGTGATATGTGATGCTATATAATCAGTATGATATACATGATTATATATGCTCAGTAATGCATGCAATGATATATAGATGACAATGATGAACTGATGAACAGTGGTAAGGAGCAACGAGTACATTGATTCAGTTGAGTAGGCTACATGAGCAGATTCCTTAACTCAGATTAGCTGAGTTGTATGAATAGTTGGTTTGACTAAGGTGGAATGATTCTAGTATATAGCTGTTTAAACTCGGATTGATTGAGTGGGATGATGTGTACAGCTTGGTTGGTACAACCAGATTGGATAGGTTGATTGTATCTGTTGACGAGAAGTGTGACACAGTTGATGAGCAGTGACAGTGGTTGTGTAGTGTGGTATAGGTGTTGGTTAGTAGGTCCACAAGATCAGTGCGGTTGCGATTCAACAATTTCTATCTTCATATTAGGGTGGCAAGACAGGGCAAGGAAATATAGGGAGCTAGGGCTTCCTTTAGGTTGTAGCCTGTAAACCAGGGGGTTTTAGCCTCCTTCCAATTGTAGATGGAGAATTGAAGTCATTGTAACAAGGGGGTTGTTGCTCCTTCCAGTTGTTGCTGGAAAACTATTATTATAAAGGCTTCTGTGGTTTTTCCCCCAGGACTTGGGTTTCCACGTAAAAATATTGTGTGCTGCGTTTTGATATGCTTCCTATGAGATGATGATATGTGATGATGAGATATAATTGTTGATATAATGATAATGATGTACTCTGCATAATATTGAATAAGTTGTTGATGATTATTAAAGTTGAAAAAGTAATAAAATCCATACACATTGTTCACCCCCCCCTCTCAGTGTGCTCGGTGTGTCCAACAATTGGTACCAGAGTAGGCCTTCACAAAAAGCCTTACCAGCTTGAAGGAGATCCTTGACACACCATGGGGTTCTTAGTGAATGGAGTACCATTGTTTTGTGGGACATATTACTTTGTCGGGAAAATGAAAATGCAGGCTTTTGTTGAGGCAGAAGGAATTGGTATATGACAATCAGTTGTTACTGGATATACACCTCGAAAGAAAGTGAAAACAATAGCTCAGAAGGAAGCAAAGAAAAATAACTCAATGGCTATGGAATCCATTCTTGAAGGCTTATCATATTCCATAAAAGAGAAGATTGAAAATAACAACTCAGCTAAGGAACTATGGCTCAAATTAGAACAACTCTACTCCACTAAAGAACAAGAAGCAGGGGTTATGGAATTAATGCTTGAAGACCTAACATATCTCCAAAAAGAGAAAATAGGAAAGTACAACTTAGCTGAAGAACCGTTGCTCAAAATAAATCGGCTAAACTCAAATGAAGAACAAGAAGCCGAAGACACCTCCATCAAAAGGTCAGTACAAGATCCAGGTAAGTATGAAGGTAAGTCTATTGAAAACCCAACTTGTAATTTTTTTGAAGAAATGTGTTTATCAGGTATAGAAGATAAGTGCTATTCTAAATTCATAGATTGTAATACTTCAAAATGTGATGAATCTCATTGTTCCTTGATAAATGATAGAAATGAATGTTTAAATAATGATATTACTAATGCTTTACAAAAGGTTGAGAAACTTTGTGAACAAAACTAGGTATTGCAAGACAAATTGGACAAATCTGAGAAGAGGAATCAAGAAGAATGTGAGAATGCCACACATACTATAATTGATCTAAATATCCAAGTTGAAGAAGCTACCAAAATAAAAGAATCCATATCCAACTCTCTGAAAGATCAACTTGAGAAGTCTGCTGCTGAAAATAAAAGACAATCAGAAGAAATTGACAAGCTCAGAAGACATCTAGAAGATAAGGAGAAAGAATTGACGCACAAACTTCAAGACAAAGATATTGAGATTAGTACCTTACTTGAAAAATTACAGAAGGAAAGTATTACCAGTTAGAAAGAAGATTCAAATGACAAAAGAGGAATTCACTTTAGTCATGAGATTGAAGAGAAATTAAGAAGAAAACAAGAATTTGAAATCAAATCCTTGAAGATAGAATTATAAAATGTATGTCTGGCGAATTTTGAAGTTGAAAAGGAACTATCAGAGATCAGAAAAGAAAATCAAGTACTAAAAGAACAATTGCAAAAATATCATGAGGAAGATCATAACTCAAAAGGACATATGGAAGACAATATCGTTGATTTGAAAAGACAGGTAGAAGAAGTCAAGAAAATTGAAGAAGACCTAACAAGACAACTCCAAGAAAAGATAGAAATTTGTCAAAGGCAAGAATTGAAGATCCTCTCTCTGAAGGAAGATATGGGCAAAACAACTTCTTAGTTGAAGACAAACTCAAAGATCGAGAAGAACACTAAAGAAAGTGAAAGCTCCATGGAAAAAGAAGAAAATGCTAACAGTTATACGGGTATTCCCAAAAGATCCCATGATCAGCAAGAATCAAGAGAAGCTACATCACAAAAATCCTTTGCTCAGAGATATCCTATAATTTTCCATGGTCACTGCTACAAGTGTAACAATTATGGTCACAAAGCCGTCCATTACAGATCTCATGACAGAATCACTCCAGAAAGAAATCAAGTCACATTTTTTGTTCAATGTCATAATTGCCATCATTATGGTCATTTTGCAAAACATTGCAGAGTGCAGGGAGAAGTTAAAGTTTGGAGAAGAAAGCAAGTTCAATCGAATATCATGAACAACAATTGGTCTAACAAAGTATGGATAAGAAAGTCAGTAGATTGTCCCATTGAGCAAGACAAAAATGATGAAGCATTTGAGAAGAACATAATACCATGTTTGAAGACTATCGATCAGTGATCTGAAGTAAAAAGAATGTGTAAAAGGAGCGATGTACTTGATTATCATATTTAAGATCATTAGTATCCCGTGACATAACATAAGTCCATCAAAGTACCAACAATGCCTAGTGATAGGGGGAGCAAAATTGCCAGAGGAAGTTCTTGCAAAAAGTAAGAGAAGTTGATGACAGAGGGAGCATGCCTTGAGGGGGAACAATATTGTCAAAAGAAGTATCCTTTGCCATTGATGCCAAAGCGGGAGAGAATTTGTGAACATGGGGAGCCTGTTCTCAGGGGGAGCTTGATTTTTGTCATCAATGACAAAGGGGGATATTGTTGAGTAAGTTGTCATTGATTCCAATAGTACTTGGTCATTGATTCCAATTGTGGTCTTGGTGCCCCTTGTGGAGCCCCTAAGGGTTTTTGTTGGTTGTGTCCTTGTTAGAGTCTTGAGAGTCCTTTTGTGGTTGTCCAAGCCCAAGCTTGAATCCCTTGGAGGCCTTGGGAAAATGGAAAAAGCCCTGGTTACCCTATGACATAGTTGAGTTCCCATAAGCTTGATATTAGTCTTAGTTATGTCCATTATAGTATCCCTTTCTCTTGGTTGTCCTTTGTTGATGGTATCTATGATGCTTGTACCTAATGTAGTCTTCTTGATTGGTTGATTGATGGATATTGTGGCCCTTTGATGTTTGATGACTTTGATTGAAAGAAGTACTTGAGTGTCATGATGTAGCTTGGTCCATATTGATGAAAGCCCAAAAATTGATCATTAGCCCACAAGTTTGTGGTAATGAAGCCCATTAATAAAGCACACCTTAATTAAATCTTAACTTGGTTTTGATGATTGTGTGAATTCATTAAGGTTCCATCTTGATGAAAGCCCAAAAAATGATCATTATCCCACAAGTTTGTGGTAATGAAGCCCATTAATAAAGCACACCTTAAGTAAACCTTAACTTGGTTTTGATGATTGTGTGAAGTCATTAAGGTCCTTGTTGTCCTTGCAATTGATTGATATTATGGAGACCTTGACACATCTTTGCATTTGGTGACCTGATGAACAAGATTGAAGCCCTTGATATTAATGAAGCTCTTGCTTGAAGGTATCAAGGCCACAAGAATGGTGTTGAAGCACTCTTGTCATGCTTGATGCTAATAATGATGCCCTAGTATCTTTATAGAAGTCATTGAAAGTAATAAAGAATTAAAAGGTAATGTTATTCAAATTATTAAAAAAATCTTGTTTAAGATGTTGACCAAAAGTCGGTCAGCTTAAGCCCTACTCTCCTCCACGTTGACCTACACAAAAGGAGAAATTAATAAATATTAAATCAACCTAACTAAGGAAGTCGGCCCAGCTGAAATTAATTTTTTTAATGATTATTTAATTATAATTACTAGGTCGACTCAGTCTTAAAAAGGTACTTAGATAATATTTTTTTTGAGTTGCTAGGTCGGCCAACCTAAAAATTTTATCCTCAACCACCTATATAAATAGAACCTTGGTCAATTCAAAACGGAATGTGATAAAAAAAATAGCTTTGAAATTTTTGGATTAAGTCTAAGGCTCATTTTTGTAGACATCTCTTGCAATTTTCAATGGTCTGCACACAAATTCAAAGGTCTGGTTGGTGGATTGTCTTTAGAAATTTGGTGGTTTTTCTTAGGGTTTGATCTCTAAAATTCGGGCTGCCTTATTCTCTCTTTTAAAGATTGTCTCTTCATTTTTTTGGGGGGCTGCCTCAAGCATATTTCAGATTGCTCCTTTGAAATTTTTGGGCTGCCTCATCTCCACAGAAATTCAAACTAAGGCAGAAATTCGACTAGTGTTAAATGAGCTCAGAATTTCGTGATGACTGGTTCTTAAACCATTTCGGTGGTGGACTCTTGGTATATAGATTTTTTTTTGTATGTTTTTCTTTCAATTGGACAAACCTCACTAGAGGAATCCGAAGGCAGGCAACGATATATATGACAAATCTTGGTGGACAGTCTCATGACAAGTAAGTGTTACAAAGTGATATGTTACTGATTACACAATAATGATTATATTCCAGTGATTCCCAATACGTAGTGTGATGACATTTGTGTACAGTAATTATACAGTGATGTTACAATAATGATGTGATGATATACACAATTTACACAATGATGTTTATACAATGATGGTATGCATACACAATGACACAAATGTATGATCAGTATATGTGATATGTTATGATCAGTATATGTGATATGTTGTAATGTCCCCAATTTGAAAATTTTCCCAATTTAGTCAATTTTCGAAACTTGGACTAGTGAAGCCCCAAACTGTCCCAAATGATCCCAAATGGTTCGAATTATGTCTAGAGTGGGTTGAGGTGTATTAGGACACATTAATGCAGCTAATATATGCTTGGACACTTTCTAAATACTTCATCCACTTTCATTTACAATTAGAGAATGAAAGGCAAAATTACTAGGAAATTCGATGTTGAAACCCCCAAGGGTAGATGACCCAAAAGACTCCTAAGGATTTAGAATTGTGTCTGAGAGTGTTTGAAGGGTATTAGGACATAAAAATGAACCTAATGGGTGCTTAGAAACTATCAAAATACTTCTGCAACATTCACTTAAGTTCAAGAGAAAATAGGGAAATTTGCTAGTAAATTCAAGGTTCAAATCCCCAAGGGTAGAGGTCACTAATGGCTTCCAAAATGCAGTAAGAACCTACCAAATTTCAAAACAGAGACATAGATTAGTTATATGACTTCAATGGGCACCCAAATGCATGATTAATCAGTTCCTAAAGGCTTCTACAACTCCCATAAATCAAAGATTTGTAAACATGTCTTAACATAGGGGGAAATGAGAGAAAAACACTATAACTTGCTATGAAATTTGAGAGAAATGTTACAAGGACTTGAATAAGGTGTATGAAACTTCTTCAATATATTAATGTTTCTCCAAACATAAATAAAACCACAAACATTTACTAATACAAGTCGATACCAAACAACTTCAATCTCTCTCCACAAGATATATGGGAAAATGACACCATTCATACATAGTTTGGCATTTTACATGGTTTTACTTGGATTTTCGATCTGATATATTTCCCAATGGACTAAAATGCAAATAAGGGAATTTCCAAAGGATGTCTGAATGGTTGTAAATAAGTGGTGACCTAATATCTACGACATGAGATGGATCGGATCATGACACTTGTTTTGATTGTGTCAAGGAAACCTAGAAAATGGAAACCATGTGAAGGGAACATATATTTCTATAAATAATCAATGTGTTAGAATTACATACTTATTGTTGTAGAGTGAATATATGTGATGAAAATGTGAATTTGGAGTCCCTATGGATGAAATTTTTCTTGCATAGGAATGGCTATGAGAACTATGTATTATTTATGATTTTTGTGATCATATGTTGCAATGATAAAGGATTGAAAGCATTCCAAGTCAACAAAAATAATTGCTGAAGGATGTTTTCCAATAATGAAAACCAATGTGAAGATTTGATTGGAGAGGATATCATTGTAGCAGTAGATAAAGAATGACATGGATACATGATTTTATTGTTTAAAAGATAAGTACACCAAGGGTGGTGTTATTCCAAGGGTGAAGGAAATGCAATACCCAATATAGAACATTTGACATGATGTTGATATTGATGCTTCAAGTGCATAAGGAAACACCAAGGCCCATTAAGGCATGGAATGACACCAAGCATATGAGATGGTGTAGCCTTATGAAGCTCGTATTGCAATCGTGTGGCAAATGTGTTAAATATGGTAATTATACTACCACTTGAATCAAATTGAAAATTAATAATTAATTAATTAAAACTGCACTTGGGGGTTAAAGCATTTTAGGAGCACCATGTAGGCAATGAGGTGACAAGAGGGGAATGAAAGGAGAAAGAGATTTAACCTTGTGACAAATGGAAGCTTGAGAAATCCTTGACTCTTGCTCCCTTTTAGCATTTTTCCTTTCCTTGTGAGTATTTTCCTTGTTTGACCATATATGAATCCACTCACATGGGCATGCAAGAACATTCCAACAAAGGATTCTAATGGAGTATCGATATTATTAATTATCCATTATTCATTTTTCATTCTTCACCATTTTGGAAACGTTGTCAGGACCATATTGAGCTATGCTACAGAAATATCCTCCATCATGAAAAGGGATAAACCATGATGCTTGACCATTATGGACTAGGCTATACCAATTTTCTATTTATACCATTTTGAAAAATAATGAGATGTCATTGTCCATTCCTTCTCTTAGCATGTTGATAAGAAGTAATGCATGGTGAATTCCATGTTAGTTGTGAGAGAAGTGGCATGGTTATGAGCCATGGAGTTGAGTGCATCGTTGTCATTGATGTTGGAACTCCCATGGTGAGTTTTGGAGATGGAACTCTTATTTCATAGAGATAGTTGGATAGACTAGACTCCCGAGGGATTGATTTACAAAGAAAGGGGTGTCTATGTAAGGTTGTGTTGGAAGGAAGAGGTTCGTATAATGTTTGAGAGTTGTTGAGGTTCTTACAACTCTATCCTTGAAAGAGAAAATACCAATTATGTTGAAAATTGGGTTGGGTTTTTTGGAGTGCTCAAGTTTCCAAATTCACTCGTGTTGCTTCAGTGCCCTACTTACGGGTCTAACCTACATGAGATGGTATCTATGGTTGGGAATAAAATTGTCCTATGGAGATATTTTCCCAAGTGCATTTATTAACAATTAAGTAATTAAGCCAAATGGGTTAGCTTGAGTGGTTGAGTGTTGTGAATTACAAGCAAGAGGTTGTGGAGTCAAATCCCCAACCTAGTTGACGATGAGAATATATGTGATGAGAATTAATTCATATCATTATTGTTATATGTAAATACTATGAGTATAAATTAGAAAATGTCATTTTGGTATGATCATGTTCCAAATACATGTTATGGGTTGTCTAACAAACAATTATGTGCAAAAATTAAGGCCATTACAACCATCAACTCATGTGGAAGAGTCCACACAATTCGGTGTCTATTGTATAAGTAAGTTCTTCCAAATTTACTCAATTACCATAGTGGGTATCAGGAAAGAAGCCAAAACGAGGACAATTTGTAAATATCTATAAGTAGAAGGTTTGTATATGTGTTATGTTATGTTGTTAGATGTAAGTAGTTGAGAAAATGAGAGTTGTGTGTTGCAATGAATAATTGTATAACTGGATGTGAACCCTTGCATAAATCATGCATGTAATTTTTTTTTGTAGAAGTTTGGGAAATCATTGTACATGCATGTTTATTTCCACTAGAATGTTAAATTTATATATTTGTGTGTGTGTGTGTAAAACTCAGCCATAAGGTTGTTGAGGTTGAAATGGACTCACAACTAGGAATTTCCAATTGGGGAAGAAAATAATTTTTTGATGGAGTGCCCGGACAACTAAGGGAGGTGGTTTCAGTAATGTTATATACTTGTTAGTAATAATATCATATGTATTGTTTGCTTAAAGAGAACTTAGGGGCACATGAATTCAGGTTAAGTTTAATTTTATAGCTAAAGACATCTTTCATGAAATAAGATAAAGCAACACAAAATAACAATTAAGACTATTTATAGACATATTTACTTGCTACACTGATAACAAAGCTAATAAGCTTGAACTAAAACTACATTTATATTTTCTAGCATCACCATAAACTCAAGAAGTTTCCCATCACCATGGCTCAACACTTCAAAATAAAATTGAGCAATATAATAAATAAAGTTGAAGATTGAATTAGAAAGGTACTTCTAAATTCTAGAGGTCATCATAGCCTCCACATCTAAGTGAAGATGGGCTCCTATGAGATTTATAAGTATAGATCAATGAAGTTGATGCAAATTCCACTTGAGGGTGATGTATCCAGTAATTGAAGTAGAGAAGTCACTTCATCCTTGATAAATTTGTCTTATCTACTAAAACACATCTAAGGGACATTGCAAGAGATATGTTTAAGGTGGGATGAAGTAATATGCCAATTCATCAAGGGATTAAGTAAAAAAAAAACTTATTTTCTCTTTTTCCATAGGAACAAATCTATATATTCAATATTTCAAGAAGTGAAAACAGAATACATTTGTTATCGTCTTGACAGACTCATATGACCTATTCCTGAAAGATCCATCCAAATTCTTAAATTGATCAACCATGTCATCTTGTTACATATTGCATATATTCATAGCAGACTATTTTGGTCTCATAAAGGCATGTATACCCCCTAAAGATTGTATGTGAGGTTAAATATTCCCCACTACAACCTACAAAATACAAAAGACATACTTAGGATCCATCTTTTATCCCTACTAACCTCTTTAATACAAAGAATGAACATGCTTTGATTGGAGAGTTCCTCCTTTGGATGCATGTTCAAATAGAGTACCCTCTTGCGGAGTTAGAACATCTTTGGATATGACATATGCTTGACTGTTGATTTCTAGAAATACATGTGAAAAAACAAAAATTCAAAGGCTTTCGTAACCCTTTTTAAAAGGTTCAACATTGGGGTCAGAATCAAAGATTCTACCTTGCATTTGAGATTGGCCCAACCAATGATAATTTTTACTCACCCATCACTTGGAGTGAGTTTACTCTTTTTTCCTTAATTGTCTTTAAGAGGATCCAAAGGACCAAAAATTCATCTCTATTATTTGAACCAAATCCTATAAAAAAATTGAGGCAGTAATGAAAAACATAATTTACATGAAGGACAACCCCTATTCCACAAATGCTTTGAGGCTAGATCCATCAAATTAGCCCCATTGTTTCTCAAAATCTATGCTTGGCATCAACAAGAACCTATATCCTTTTATCTTGGAGCTCCTTTGTGTTCTTGCACCACCACATTTATTTTTCGCATCAACAACACAACTGGAATTTCTTTATCCTAAAATAGCAAAAGATTTCTTACCCACCAAATCTAGTAAACAAATAACCTATTAGAAAAACAGGATTGTGGATGAATAAAATAAATAGAATGTGGAAATAAAACACATAAGATCAAAATACAAGAGAGACACCAATATACGTGGTTCACCCAATATGGGCTACGTCCACGGAGAAATTTCCAGTCCTTTTATTAATCTATCTAGCAAATGAATGGATACAACCCGTAGCACATCCACTGCAACTTCCTCTTCACTTTATCACAGTCTCAGGCTCACATAATCACAAAGATCATTTTTACAATACAATACAATGCTACGTGGCCACAATACAATTCCTTCATTTTAAAGAGGGGTTACCATGGGAAAATGCCATGGGTCCATAAACCATTGGCCTAAAAACCACAAACCAAAAAATAACCCAAAAAAATTATTTCGAGGGCTTCGCCCCCGAACCCCCCCACTAAGAGGAGTGTACAGTCCAACTAGGGTAAAATGCACGGCTAAACAACAAGATCTCTAAATCAGGCTCCACAACCAGCAATCCCCCACTTGGATACTAGTCATAGCAACTCCACCACTACCTCATCTGTTGGACTATGCTCCAAACCTTGGACCTGGAAAATTTCTCATCTTCACCTTCATGCTTGAAGGTCAACTAAAACTAACCAGGAACTCAATTTCTCTCTAGTTACTACCTTTTTCAACATGTCTACAGAATTCTCGCTAGTATGTATCTTTTACAACTTCAACAATTCATATTCCTGAACAAATCGTATGAAATGGTATTTGAGTTGTATATGTTTAGTCTTATAATGGAAGGTTGAGTTCTTTGCAAAATGAATGGAACTCTAGCTATCACTGTACAACTTGTTATTCTACTACTTCTTACCCAATTCCTCCATGAACCTCTATAGCCAAATCATCTCTTTACTAGCCTCTGTAGCAGCAACATACTTTACTTTTGTTGTAGAAAGTGCAACAACCTTTTGAAAGTTTTGAAATCCAACTTATTGTTGTTCCACCTATAGTAAAAACATACCTTGTGGTGCTCCTACTGCTATCTTTATCACCTGCCATATCTACATCAACATATCCTTGTAGAACAGTTTCTGAACCTCCAAAACATAATGCATGAGTAGTATCACCTCTCAAATACCTCAGAATCCATTGTACTTCCTTCCAATTCTCTTTACCTATATTGTTCATACACCTGCTCACAAATCCCACTACATGTGCAATATCTGGTCTTGTTCACACCATCGCATACATCAAGCTACCAACTAATGATGAATAACGGACTTTGGACATGCATTCTATCTCCTCATGTGTCTTTGGACACATCTCTATACTTAGTTTGAAATGGATGGGAAAAGGTGTACTAATTGGTTTTCCATTCTACATTCTAAAACTCTCCAACACACTTTCTATGTACTCACCTTGAGACAATGTCAAATTGTCACTAGGTTTTTTGGACCCAAAATCCGATGGCCACAAAGTCAGATTTTCTACATCCTTTGGTCGACTATCTGACAACCTCAGTATTTTTTTAACGTCAGTCCATTTTCGGATTGAAACCGACGGCTCCTCTGTCGTCGGATCTTCGACGCCATCTGTAGTTGGATAACCGACGCCCTTCACAACTAAAAAGGGCTTGGATCCGACGTCTTTTTTTCGTCAGATCTATGGCATAGTCTTCGGTATTTGTCACTAGAGCAGTCGGATAACCGACGCCATTCACAACTGAAAATGTCTAAGCACCGACGTCTTTTGCCGTCGGATCTATGGCAAAGTCATCGGTTTTGTGCACAGTGGATGTCGGAAAACCAACACCATTCACAACTGAAAATGGCTGAGCACCGACGTCTTTTGCCGTCGGATCTATGGCAAAGTCGTCGGTTTTGTGCACTGTGGATGTCGAAAAACCGACGCCATTCACAACTGAAAATGGTTGAGCACCAACATCTTTTGTCGTCGGATCTATGGCAAAGTCGTCGGTTGTCTTTGCTGTGGCCATCGATTATCCGACACCCTTGGAAAATTTTTAAAAAAAAACATTATTGTTTGGAAGTGTGTGTTGTTGATATAATTCCAAATAAAGGTGTAGAAGAATTAATTGTAGCAAAATACAATAAGGAAAATATTGGGTGTAAAGGAGCTTGTACATGAAACTCAAGAAACAATGGAAAAGTTGTAATGGATATATGTTGCAGTAGTGAGTGGTGTTGTTGTAGAATATGACACTATAGAAGAGAGTGGTGTTACAATGGTGGAGTTGCAAGGAGATGATATTTAATTAGATGTAATAGTGGAAGATGCAAATGTGAATGTCTTATTCCCATAATGTGTAGTGTGTTGATATCATTGCAGATGACTTTGAAAGTGCAACAAAAGTAAACAGAGTGGATAAAACCAAAGTAAAAAAATAGCAGTTGTATCATAAAGAGTTTGTTGAATATGATTGCAATAGAGGAGTTCTTGCGTTAAAAAAAAACAAAATGAGGAGATGATTGATAAGTCCAAGCATTTGTGGAGTTTGTTGCTTGAAAATGGTAATGTTGTAGAACAGGGGGGGATGGAGAGGAAGTAAGCACGATTCAAAAAAGAATGAGAGAGAGAGAGAGAGAGAGATTTGAGGGAGTATGGAATGATGATGCATGCTTAACTTTTATGAATTTACTTGACAGAACCTTGTTGAAGTTTGAAGTAGCATAAGGGGGATCATTTTAGCATGAAAAAACCAACAGCAAAATGTTGATGAAGATGGCAAGGTACAAGGATAATTTACAAGACACAATATCAAGATCAGTCAATAGGTGGAGTAGTCGAAGCAAATGAACTTTTACTTCATTTGTTCCAACTACTCCCCCTATCATATGAACTTGTCCCGCCGTATCCAAGTCTTACCTTGATTTCAAGAGGCGGCTGTGAAGTCCGACTGTCATAATGCATCGTTTCATATATCTCTGGTTTTCTGAAAACTCTAGAATGAACATAAAGACGATTTCAACAGTAATATATTCCATATTCCAAACCTATCAAGTGCACTTTTAGGTCATCAATTTTGACGTCTCCGAACTGTGGCAGCTCTATGGCCATTTTCACCCTATAAATTGAAGGATTCATGCAAACACAAACCACTATGTTACGCGAACTTCTTTCAGGGATTTGTTACATTTGCTTCTAAGATCTTTCATCACTTTGTTACAAGAATATTTTTTACCTAAAAGCAGACTTGATAGGTTTGGATGGAACAGATTTCCATGGAAATCCTCTTTACGTTCATTCTCGAGTGACTCGATATTAACAATTCTGATTATCACAAGGGGATACATAATGTTAAAAAAGGAAAATAAAGAAAACACATAAAGGGATACATAAAGTTGACAAAGGAAAATAAATAAAATCTATAATTTGCATCGAAAGAATAACGAGGTACGAACTTGTTATCACTCTAGGAAGCTCTCCTAGGTTGTATTTCAAAGATGCCTGGTAACTTAAACTTGTCTTGAAGGAAGGGGTTTATTTTGGATCAATTTGGACGATAAGAATCAAAATTTACACTCTCACAACATGCATGAGGACGCTCGGACAAACAAGGCTTTGACTACGGTTGTTCAGAGGTTTGATTTAAAAGAAGGGGTGTGAATCCTGGTTGCTTTTAGCAGACTCATACACAGCAGAACGTATATAAATGGCTAAGCACAACAAAATTACAGCATATATGTTCAAACCTTTAACACCATGACAGGATAACAGCTATCTAGCAATTAAAGTGAACATACAGGAAATACATCATTCACAGCAAGTACAAAAACACGAGAAGAAAGAATCTGACAGCCAATAATAAAAGAAGCTTGTATTATCTAGAAAGTCACAAGAGTCTAAGAATACAAAAGTCGATTAGTCTCTCCAAAGTCGAACCTTTATCCTACTTCAGTCCTCGGCTTTATAGCCATTACTAAGGTTTTTAGATCCCAAAAAGATGGATCGAATATACTAAAAATAACAACTGAGAACAGCTAATGAAAGATGTAACAGTGTGTCATAATCAAAGTAACTGCTCTTCGCTGGTGAACCTACGCTTGACAGCTGAGACGAGCGTCGTGGAGCTGGGGGCGGGTGTGAAACTGTCATTCTGCAAAAAACCTGTAGAAGTGCTTTCCAAAAATAGGCAGGAATATCTTACTGACAAATCTGTCAGTGCTCTCAGTCTGCGACCAGATGCGATCGTGGTGTATTTGAACGCTTTTCAATCCCCTGGAAAATGCCTTCAAGATGCTAGGAACAACACAAAAGAGGTTTGATGCCCGAAGACAAACCTATGCGTTTATTTTAGTTTTTGGTAGCTAACAAAACTGGGGATTGAAGGTGATACGCAACTGAAAGCCCAGCGTTCGGTGGTTAATGAATCAAAGTAACGCTTCGCCTAAACCACCAAAACGCTTAAGAGTGCTGGAAAACCTTATTCCTTCTCGGTATCCGGGAGGGCGTCGCCTGCACGTAATAAACTACCGGAACGGGATTCGGCAGCTAATGAACAGCTCCGATGTTCGCCCAAGCTTCCGAAAACCATGCATGACCCATCCTGCAGAAACAGTAAAACTGTGTTCCTATCCTCTTGTTACCTGGATTTCTCTTCCTCCTGGGCCGAGGTCGAAGGATTGGCAAAGTCGATCGCAGCTGCAGCCAAGGTCTCTAGGTTCGAAAGTACCATGGGCTGGGGACTCTGAGCTTCTCCCTTACTTTCCAAAACTTCGACCTTCCTCCTCAATCTGATGTTTTCCCTGATAAGCCTAATGTTTCTTCCTCTCATTTTGCCATGTTTCTTGGTCAATCCGTGAAAAGAGACGTACAGCTCGTTATACTTCTCTATCAGCCTTTCATTCTTCTCTTTAATGACCCTCTGGAGTAACTCGCGTTCATAAGCCTGCTGGAGGAGCCGATTGATTTTCTGTGAAGCTGAATTCTTTGCATTTTGGATTGGTCTATCGGCCACCTGCTGACTTTGTTCCTCCACGGGTGTAGGGGAGGATAAATTCACACATCCAAAACCTTGCTCTTCCACAGAGGTAAATGGAGGCAAATTTACATAATCATTCTCCTGCTCCATCAGGGCTGGGGCTGCTTCCTGAGGTCCCTGTTATGTTTTCACCTCCTCAAATTCTGCTCCAGCTCCCTGCAACTCCTCCTCCTCTTCAGAATCAGTGTATGGGAGGTTTAAAAGATTTGTACTTCTCAAGGGAGTCTCTTCTGAAACCACCCCCTCATCCTCAGCCTTGTCATCAAATTCCAGCTTCCTTTTGGTTTTCTTTGTCGGCAGAGCTGAGGAAAGGGGTTTGACTGAATTTGGGGGGAGAGCCCTCCTTCTTTGTTTTCCAATTCTGAGGTTTGAGGATTTCTTTCCCACTTCTGGCTGCAATTCTGTTTCGATCCCACTCCAGAAGAGAAAGAAGGTCCATTTCATGCCTTTCCTCTGCAATAACTCAGAGACTAAGAGTTTAAATAGACCATGGTGGAACAACCTCCCTGCAATTTTGGAGGGCTGAGCCTTCACTTGATGCGCCATTTTAGTGAGGCTCTTATGGAGGTAGAAAGGGAGGTTTAAAGGGCTCTTGCCCGTGAAATGGTCCAGTAGTCTAAAATGATAAATGAGCACCCTGTTATACATGCCCTCATAGGTTATACAGACCAGGATAGACTTCAGTAAAAGTTGTCAGTTATCCTCCAGGTATGCCATAGGGATGTCCTTTTTCCAAACCAGGTTCCTGTGCTCCGATTTCAAGTATGACCGAAACTCGAAATCCTTCTTGGCAGTGGTCTTCAACCAGCTCTCCCCGGTCATTGGAATTCTATCACCTGGTCTATGAGGGCCTCGTTCACCCTGAATTCTTCCTTGCCTATCACTACCTTTTCTCCATCATATGTGAGTGGAAAAGCTTCGGTCACCTGTTGATGAGAGCCCTGAAGCTTTTTGCAGAAATTATAGCAACCGACGTTCATAAAAAACTGACATACCTCGGGGTGTGCCTCTAGGTAACAGATGTCGCTCAATTCTTTTCTCAAGACCGCTCCACCTCCTTTCGGCATCGGTAACCTGCTCGCTGGCGCTTGCTGTTCAAACCTGGACTAAGGGAGCGACGGGAAACAGGAGGAAAATGGGATCAATTGACGTGGTGAGGGAGAAAATAGGAAAGTGGTGTGGCCTTTCGGGAGCTAAATCCGAGGGTATGAAAAGGTGGGAAATCATGAGGGTGAAAAGATGATTACGGAGACACGATTGCACCAGTGGAACGAAATTTGAGAAATGATGTTATGTGGATGGGAAATGAAATCCGACTGGTCAGAGTTAAGGCGGGTGGCGTCCAGCCTTCCCTCGAGGTAAGCCAGACTTTCACTGAAATGACCCTTTTGGCGGCTAAACCATGATGAGTTCTCTGAATCATGACCCCGAACCCCCGATTTGACGTGTTCGTCGATTGACGTAGCTCCCCTTTCGGCAGCCGATAACCCACCTTCAAACTGTTGTGCCACTGAAAAATGATTTTTGCCACTGCCTTTTTGCTTTCGGTGGCTGAAGCTAATCCAACCCACTTGATGGCAAGCTGCGGAAAGAATTCCTGACTTTCGGTGTTTAATGAACACCGTTGTGTTCACCCAAACCCCCGAAACGGCTTCGTGAATAGCGGGCATAACTTTTTCTTTCGGCGGCTATGGAAGATTTCGAACCTGCCCCTCAAGCTGCGGGAAGCGCCTAATCTTTCGGTGGCTAATGAACACTGTCATGTTCGCCCAAGCCACCGAAAACTGCCCCTCCGCTTTATGTTGTAACCTTTCCCTTTCGGTGGTTGGAGCGTTCTGTTTCTCACACAGTAAACTGCCGAAAATCGGGCTTTCAGTAGCTAATGAGCCAATACCAGGCCCGCCTAAGCCACCAAAACCTGAAACTTTGCCTTCGAAAGGAGTGCCAGCGTAAAAGTATCAAATCAGACTTCATTACCTTCTTAAATCTAGCGGACTAGAACTCAAACACATAAAGACAAGACTCAAAACTAAAAGACTTCCTATCTTCTAGATGACATGACTAATCTACGTTTATTTAGGAGATAACATAACTGAACTAAGGAGATTCGAACCTACGACCTATGTCTAGTCCCAAGGCTACCACTTTCAATCCTGACCTTATCAATCAATTCCCATCGCCATTTCCTCTCATACGAAGTCCCACAACCATTTCTCTCGACACCCAGTACTCTTCATTCATTCTGCATGCATTTCACTATGCAACGGTCTCAGATTCACTATGTTTTTCCTGAATTAGTGTCTCAATTCAATATGACCCACGCCCGTCATCCAAGGAGTGTTTCCAACGGTATTGATTTTTAGCCTGGAAATGATGACGATTCATGGTATTATGTTTCCCTTCAGCTACAATATGGAAAACTCATAGTCCACTGCGAAGGTTTGTCTGACAAATGTGACAGTTTCGGTCATGTTGAATCGAGAAACCAAAACCATCACATTTGTCAGACAAACCTTTGTATGAGAGCTTTGAGTTTGTCATATTGCAGCCGAAGGGAAACATAATACCATGAATCGTCACCGTTGCCAGGATGAAACTCTAGACTGCTGGCAACACTCCTCGGACGGCAGGCATGGGTCATGCTGAATCAAGAAACTAATTTAGGGAAAGCGTAGAGGGAATTTGAGACTGTTGCATAGTGAAATGCATGCATAATGAATCAAGCAAGGTGGTAGCCCATTGTCTCCCACTATGAAATGCATGTAGAATGAATCAAGCTGCTTGAAGTTGGTCTCCCATTGTCAGTTGCACTTCAAGCTTGAAGGTGTTAGCCTTGGGACTAGACATAGGTCACAGGTTCGAATCTACTCAGTTAAGTTGCAACCCTAAAAAATGATGAACATTGACAACAGGCAGCATGTTTCTAATTGTTGTTGGTGTATGCTAGATTAGTTGCAAATATCATGCTTCAGAAGCCAGACTTCAATGGTAAATAGACCATTTTGGAAGGGTTTAATGTGAGGTTAAGGATATTGATTCCAAGGAAATTAAAGAGAAGTTTAAGGATATTGATTCCAGTGCATCATTTACTCCGCCTTTGAAGTTGTGGAAACTTGAAATTGGTTATGATGAGAAACCAAACATCACAACAAGCTCCAATAAATTGTCCAAATTTAGATGACACGCGAGTGGGTTGTAGAAAGCCAGCATTGTATCCATTCATTGTGCTCCTCTCTGTTTCGAGAATAATTTAATATTCTCTACTGAACAAGGCCAACCACGTGAAGGTGGAATCTCTTATGGCCCCTCCCCCCCCTCACATCACTCTCAATTCCCCATACCCAATGCATGTACTTGAAAAAAACAAATACGTGCAAATTCATCCATATTTCATCATGAACTTTCATCTACCATTCATTCAATAAAGGCTAACATTCATTAAACCATTGTTTCATTCAGTCAACACATTTATACAATAAAAGATAACATTCAAAAAACCATTCATTCATTCAGTCAACACATTCATTCAATAAAGGTAACAGTTTACTACACTGAATCATTAAACCATTAAACCATCCATTCATTCATTAGGCCAAAAATCATGGATGATATATTGTTATCAAAAATAATTAGACAAGTACATTTTTCGAGTCACTTCTTTTTAGTTTTTCTTCTCTTTATAAGTGGTAAATAATCTCTAAGAGGAGCATCTACATCTGGAATTTATCTTCCAGTTCTTGGTTCTTCATCAAGTGCTTGTGGCGATGTATGCATCCTAGAGTGTTGATCTAGACATGGATTTTGCGGCAAGGGGTTCGGATTTGCTGCAACAATGTGAAAATGTTACATCGTTGTATTTTGATATTGTAATGACAAGTATTTCATTTTAAAAAAACATTACAAAGGTGTTTTTTTACCTGGTGTGGCCACATCATGTAGTTCATGTTCTTGTCCAGGCTCAACCTGTACAGTTTCACCCTCTACATGCTATGCAGTTGAAATATGGTGAACTACAATTAATGTTCACCATTTGCAATGCTATACATAAAATTGTAGCATATGAATAAATTCATTACCAGGATTCGAAGCATGATCTTCAATTTGTTGTTCTCCCTCCTCGACATTAGGGGGATTGTTACTTTCCTACTCAAAACAGAGTCAATATTTTTTGTCAAGTATTTATAACGAATAGATTGCACAAGCAGTTAATCTTCAATAAAGTATATAAATTCTATTTACCTGTGCACCAGATGGATTGGTACCAGAAGACTGTGTTTGGCCAGACAAGCTTTTTCGTCATTCAACAACAGCTCCAAAACCTTCCTTGAAGCCAAGCTTCATGTCTTCCTTAGTGGCATGTTCATTGAATCGTTCAGCCTGCATATTTGCATAACGTCGTTAATTAACATTTTCTGGTGCAATAAAACGAAAAATAATTTGCAATTTATTATTTGTATGCATTATTGGTTTTTCGAAACTTACAAATCGTGCCACGAAATTGGAATAACCACCAGGCCCAAGCTTGTGCTGGCCTGTTTTTTCAAGTCTTGCCTTTGTGGCCTTTGATGTGTCTGGAAACCTATGCAAGTGTTGAAATACGTTAGCTGTTCCAAGTTCGATATATAAATATTCAATAATAATAAGGTTTTGAATTACATTGCGGAAAGTATTGCATACCTCCCTGTGCCTGGTGTTATCTTTCCTTCTCTTCTCTGAGCCCTCTCCCTTCCATCGTCCACTAGATCTCTCCACTCCATTGGTGAAATCATTGGAGGGCGCTTATACCTAGGGTTTTTTTCCAGGTGGGTCCTATATTGGTCTTGGACAACCTTCACATGTTGTCCAGCCTTTTTCATGACCTCAGCTTTATTAAAGGTCTTGTCGCCGAACAGGCCAACCAACCGATGCATGAGTTCATCTTTTAAACATTTTGGTTGTTTATCCCACCTTTCTCGGATGGTGGGCCCGAAGATATCCAAGCACGCGTCATTCATTTGTTTATAGAAAACAGCATTTCCTGCGAAACGATCATGCCATGATCATAATTAGTTGAAAGAAAACGTTTTATCGGTAATTACAATGAAGTTATAAATAGTAACTTGATCAACGTATATTAATTACCTGGGACCTTATCGATCTTTATTGGGATGAGATCTACGTCGACAAAAAATGTTGCCTCCATTGTTCCCGTGCTAGTGACACGGGAATATCCTGGAAATGCAGCTAGGTCGATATCAATATTACCAGGATTCTCGTTGTCGACCTCTTCCCGTGGACGATTCAGTGTGCATCGGTCACTAGCGGCCGGTGCGTTCACAGTTGGGGTCTGTGGTGTGTCAAAACATGTTGCCGACTGTTCAGTCGACAACAATGGCGAAGGATTCAATGCAGTACGTGGAGTCATTTTCTCATGATGCCACGTCTCTCCACGAGCCTCGCTGGGGCCAACATCACCTCCACCACTATTGTGTGTTTTCCGATAATTCTGTAAATACAAACAACGTCTTACACGTTCAGTACTATCATATAAAAGAGAAAATTATAAAGTTATAAATGAATTATTTTATAAATCAAGATTCCTCAACTTACTTCCAAGGATTCAGATTTACATTCCAACAATTCAATCCTTGCCAGGTTCTGGCTTGTCTGCGGATACTTGATTAGCAGAGAAACAAGTTACGCACTATATTTTTCCAACAATTTTTCTATCTTAAACCAGTTTGTGGCTTCACCAATTTGTCTATCATCTTTAAGGATCTCAGCCACTTCAGGATCTACTGGACATTCTTCTGATATTGTTTCATACAACGATTCACTAGGCTGCAACAAAAATATATAAAACATTATTGAGTTATATCATGATAGATTCCTAAAATTATATTAACAATTCCAATGGCTTATACCTACAACATAGAGGATCGTGATCCACTCCTCGGATTGATGCTCATAGGTGACTTGCCCCGATCTGCTAATAACTGGGAGTTTCCCTTACAGATACCTAAATAAAAAACATAGTGAAAGTCACCTAAACATAGTGAAAGTCAACTATTTTTTCTTATTATATTTGCACTATTACAAAGATGTATACCTGATCCCTCGAGGAAGATGTACTCCTCCGACCATCTGCTAGCGGTGTTTTATCCCGATCACTAGCCTGCGAAGTAAATAGGGAAAATTTAAACGAAATAAACTAATGAAAAAATCCTTAATATGTTAAATTCATTAATAAAAGGTTGGGTAAATTGTTATATGTACCACTCCCATAGTAACCTTTTTTGTATCTACTCGATTCAAATTGTAATTAATAAGCAAATCTTCCCCTGCAGATATTGATTTAATGGAAACTACAAAAACACGGTTTCCTTCACGCCCCTCAAATTCGTAGTTTGGTTGCTTAATTGTAGACCCTCGTTGTGTACTGTTTATAAACCCCGCAATATTCCCTGTGGCCTTTGGCCTTCCATCCATGTACAATGTTGCTCCTTTATTTTGATTTTTGTCTTTCAACTGTAAATAGTTTTTTGACAATCCATATCTACGCATACTTTTTTTAAATTGGACCAGGCGCATCCAATCTATGTAACTGTAACAGGGTCCAACATACTCCATCAATTATGTACATGTGTTGTAAGGGACCCTTATGCCATCCATGTTGAACAACCTGAAACCATGTATTGATGACGGTGCTATTCGATATATCCTATCGTTCACACAAAAATCTGTGTTCGGTTGAGGAAGATCCTTGGGTACCCATTGCTTCACTAAATGTCTGTACCTCAAGGGCACCTTGAGGTCGTCTTTTGTCTCATCACCATAGGAACATGACCCCCCTCAACCGTGAAAAAATTCATTGCATTTATCGAATTTTCTTTTGGTCTTTTGACATCTAGTTGATACAACTCTTCTTGACCTATTGGATGTCTCACTTTCCTCTAGCCTTCCTAAACTCCCCTTCTTTTGGTTCTACCTGCAACATGGGAAAAAAGTTTAGATACGACCGCAAGGCATAGAGCCTCTTAAAAGGTGACGTGTAGCGCCTTTTATAATGTTACTTGATCCTCATTCCCTTTCCCAACATGTAGGCATTCAAGCGATGAGGAAGACGATCACTTTATCTTTCTTATGAGTACAAATTCACGCAATTATGAGCTTTCTTTTATTGTTCCTTTGGGTTTTGACTCCCATATCAAACCATCCAACTATCAGCTTTGTCGTCATTTCCCTAAAGTCTCTCTCATCCCATCAATTTGGGTTCATCAACTCGGTAATTGAAGTCCAGTCACATTTAGTAAGATATTTATATTCAGCAATAATAATATAAAATACAAATCACTAACCATTATGGAAAACGTCTAAAAGTTTTTATGACTTTCAAAAGTAAGATATTTTAGGTGGTTAATAAGTGTTCACAAATCTTCAAAAGCAATATTTTATATAATTTTGTGGAACTTGTATAATCTTATTCAAGCATGGTCTTCTTAGATGACTGAAAGTAATTGAATCAAGCAAAAACGAAACCGTAAACATGTAAGATGTTTTGAAAAATGGTAGCTTTCAGTCATACTCCTAACTAATGCTACCTTTGGACAATTACTTGTAATATTGACTTAGGGTATTTAATTCATAACATAGATTTTCAATCATATTGACAGAGAGAAAAGTAGGGCTTTCTTTATATTATCATGACATAGTTACAAAGACTTTCTTTTCAATCTTTATGACAATTTGAATGGACAGGCCCCACTCATAGCCAAATACTTTTGAGATATTTACAACTCATCGGAGTATGGGGGACCATATAATTCTCGAAAGACGTTGGATTCAACAACCCATGCCTTTGAATAAACAGACCTCAGGACCACACGTCTATTCTGATGCATGTGGACGTCTATGTGGGTTTTGACAAGCCACTGTCGTTCGTTTTTAACGTAGTACCCAAGGATTTGAGCCTCAGTAAGCTTTGTCTGCAAAATATCTTTGACCTGTTTGAGAGATTCTCCAATTTCCTGTTTTAGATTATAAATAGCACCTGGATCTAATGTTTTCAGGTTGATGTCGAATGACCACCACCAGTCTCTTGTCCAATCAGGGACGAACCATGCAGGATCCTCATGGATATGCGTCATTTGAGGTCCAAAATTTAGCATGGTATAATATGTTCTATCTGTATTTTCTTTTCTCAAGAATTTCAACCATAATTTTTTATATTTTTCATAAGTGTGTGTAGTACTTGGAAACCGGAGACTAGCATCTTGATGTGGCCATGCTTCCAAAGAACGTATCCGTTTAATATAGTAGTATTGTTGTTCTAGTCGTAGCCCGGGGTGAGGTGTAGAGCCCTCCATCGAGATTAAGTTAAGATCATGGTATAGGTGAGTTAACCAATTGCTTGTATCAGCTACTTTTTTCAAGGAGTTGTTGTAAATCATCTATGGTACAATACTGGATCCCATAGGCATTCTTCTGAGTTCTGGCACTAGTCTAATAAAAGCATCAGATCCCTGTAAGTTAGCATCTAATGCTTCGGCATGTCTCAACTCCCACCTAGGTTTCCAGTCTTGCATATAATCCAACCAACTCATATTATCATTGATAGTATAGATATGATTTTTTCCTCCGGTCCAAGCAGAGATTTTCATGTTTACTTATGGGTTATGGGCCCACTGGATTCCGCTTTGAACTTCTACGCTCGCTTGCCTCGTGCTCACTTGCACCAGGCTCACTTGTTTCAGGCCCGCTTCTTAAAAATTAACAGCACACTTCTGTGTCAAATATTCTCTTGTTAAAAAGTCAGGAATGCTTTTTGCTTTCCCAAAAATGTGCTCATGAACAGTACAGTTATAACATCAAAACAATGCTTTCCATCTTGCAAACTTTCCTTTTGTTGTTTCAAATTTTATTGTGGTGTTTAGCACAAATGGAAGTCTGAAGCAATCTGTTCTAGTTATGATAAGGTCATGGTTCAACAAATAAAGTCATAGTTCTACTCAATTTTCTGTCAGGACACTTATTCTCCAAGATAATTTTCCTCACAAGTTCAATCGAGATCGAGTTCCACCACTCTTAAAATTCTTTACCAACAAATATAATTTGATTACCAACAATTTTGTCTAACGGGACAAGCCTTAACTACTTAATTCAAATTATTTACCACATATTTGATTACCAACAATTTGATTACTAATTAAGTCTTATAACCAACACATATTTGATTACCTGGGTGTAGACGTTTCCTGTAATATACTCAGAAGAGTTACTTTCAGAAATGACTATGCCTCTTAGAGGCCAGTCAACTCTAGGAACCAAGTGACCCTATTATAGGGTTAGTACAAACTAGAGAGAGAGAGAGATGAATGGGCTATGGTACAGTCAATCAAAGAAAGTCAATGACAGTACAATCACAATAAAGATGAGATGACAACCAACAGACTGAGACCAAAGAGACTCACAGCCCTCAATAAGGTACAAGGACCAACCAAAGGGTAAAAAAACCAACCAGTAAGGTACAAGTAAAAAATAAAAGAGTGGGTATAAATTAGACTCATAACTCTTGGGACTAAGGGGGTGTAGTACCTCAAATGTGGACAATCTACCATAGTTATATCCACAAGACCAAAAACAAAAAAGGTGGTACAAATCAAAAGATAACTCAAGATCAGTAAAAGACCCAAAAGGTGAGAGGCAAGGTACCACAAAAAAATTAAAGGACCAAAATTAAAGGACAAGCCACCACAAGACCAATAAACAACAGGGTGTAAGGACCAAAAGTAAATCAACCATTATGGGGAAGGTACAAATAAGGTCAAATATACATTGCAATAGCTCCTTGTAACTACCTGTTATTTGACATGCCAAAGATATGGAAGGTCAAATAATGTAAAATATATACAATAGCTCCTTGTAACTACCTCTTATATGCAATATCTCCTTGTAACTACCTCTTGTAACTCAAATAGGACCACCAAAATGTATAAAGACCCATAACAACTTGGACAAATTAGGGTGTGTACCTCAAATGTGGACAAACTACCGTAGTACCCACAAGACCAAAAACATAAAAGGTGGCACAAATCAAAAGATATACCAAGATGAGTAAAAGACCCAAAAGGTAAAACACAAGGTACCACACAAATATTATCGACAAAATGGAAGGACCATAAGACAATCAACCAAGGTGGGGTACAACCAATCATCTCTCTCTCAAATGTACCATTGTTCCATATAACCTGAAAAACCATCATCACAGTAAACGGAAAAGTCCACACGGATGATGTGATCACATGGTCCTCTGGACTACTCCTAAGGTCAAGCATTAGTGGTTCCATCAAGAGGTGTTCAGTCCCTTGAGAATACCATCTAACTCAACCATCTCGAAGACCTAGGAGAAGAGGACATCACACATCATTAGATAATTGGTAACTGACCATGTAAGAACTCAAAAACCCTAAAGCAATCGAGAGTGCAGAAGGGGAGCTAGGAAAAGACAAGGCTCGCAAGCCAAAAAAGCAAGCTCAAAAAACTGTACTAGGACCGGTGTCACAGTAAGCGAGTTGAAACAAAAGTGGCCAGAATTCCAACAAGCAGGCACTAAAAAGAAAAAGACCCTCTAAAAAGGTGAAATAGCAAGCAAAACCTCCTAACTAAGCGTTGGAGACCTCAACAAGTTGTATCCTTCGCAAGGTGATGAAATCCAAGTCGAACAATACAAAATGAGAGACCAATAATGGAAGGATATCCCTCTACCGAAAGGGATCCGAGGTAAAGAGCCCTAGAAGAAAAGTTACTAAGCTACCTCGTTCATGGCACGTCGGAGAAGGATACTGGAACTTCTGCCTTATCACCCTTGTATCACCAGTATGGTGGCCGGAAAATACAAGGAAGACAATGGATTGATATGCCTTAGGAGCTAAGTGGAGTGCGGTATTCCACAAAGTCCATCCGGAACCAATTCTTGTGGCTTACCCCTGAAACGACAGGAGGCCCTCTCCACAAACTAGTCAATGACCATGTCAATAAATACTAGAGGATTTTATTACCCTAGAGGACAACAACTATGTCTCAGATGAAAATGACAAGGGGGAATTATTTGGATGTCTATCCCCGGTGTCCTACCTAACTACCAAATTATTTTTATCCTCAAGCGAGGTTAAAGTGTGTTGAGTTAACGAGTTAAATTTTAATGGTTGTATTACTCAGTCGGGTGATGGAAGTGCAACTCGTGGTGTGATGACTGACTCAAACCATGCAAATGCATATGAATAAAATAATTCTTTCCTTTCAATGAATGCTAGATAAGGTAAGGAGAGAGTTCTTTCAAACTATAACTACTCTTTCAAATTAAATGAATGCAACAAGTGTTCAAGTTCATTCATGGGACCTCAAGGAGTGCTTCAAATATACTCAATTCATGCAAATGAATTCATCACATAAAACAAAGTGATAATAAATATAAGGAATTGTATATATCCATATTCATAATTCTTTAGGCACACTTATAACATTCTTCAATCATTCATCACAAAAACACAGTGATAGTGGAAACAATAAACTGCATATAAATCTTCATGAGCTTAATAAAAAAATAGTAACCACAACTGGGGAATATCATGATGCTAATAGTGTTATATGATCTATCTCACATGGTTCTACTTCATAATGGGATGGGGCCAATTAATCTTACTTTCAAAACTCATATGGTGACACCATGAAAGAAAAACATTATGGGGGCTCCAACCTACAAGGTTATTTGACTTTACATTAAGGATGGATTTGTAGTCCTTTTGATCCCAACCACTAATATTCTCAATTACGAGCTAGTACCTTAGGAGTGAATCCATACCTTACTCATGGAATTTCAACCCACCAAGTGCTCAAAGCAACCAAAAGATGCTCACATTAGCCTCCTCCAAAGGCTTCCGTCAAGATTACTTGTTCAACAAGCAAGGTCCTCAAAGGGGGTTTGCACCCATCAAGACTGTCCACTTTGGAAAATGAAGCAACCATCCATGTCCACATAATAACCAATAAAAGTCTTCACATGTGGAAACAAATGTTGAAATTTTTCCCAAACTAGAGGGATGTTAAGTATGAAATAGTACCCCACACCTAAGAGCTAAGTAAGACCTAGAGCCCTACAACTCCTCTTCCTCCAGGCAACCATAAAATACATCTAATTACATCATTCATTATGCAGGACAGAATTGTGAACTTAAAGAATAGTCATTTACTAGTACTAATTACAATGTGACTCGATCTGAGGAGTGTTGCCAGCGGTCTTGAGTTTCAGCATGGCAACGGTGACGACTGGCGTGGGTCACCATTGCCAAGCTGAAACTCAAGACCGCTGGCAACACAACTGTAGGCCAACTTTATTTGATATCAAAATTAACTATTAGATGGTTTTAGATAATTTTGCACCAATTTCAAATGGAAACCAAAATTTATAGGGTTATTTATTTCCATAGTTTTATAACCCTTCACAATTTCGTAATGCCAATCGAGCTATCAGAATAAATCTTTCTCATTCCTCACATTCTACATTGTCCAAACTTTTCTAAGCCATATGACGTATTAGAGTTAGTTCACAGAGATTTGATGGCCCTATTTACTCATCCATCCATAACTAAAGACACTGATATATCTTGAATTTAATTGTTGAATAGTCAAGGCATACCTGGATATTTTTTCTCTAGAAAATGTTAGAGGTCTTTGAGCAGTTTCAGACATCAAATTCCTTGTAGAGTAGTATGAAAAGTTCAATAAAATTTTGCATACATACAAGGGAGGGTAATATGTGAGATGAAATGTGGACAATATACCATAGTACTAATTCCTCTTTGTCAACCACTTGGCTCTATTGGGATTAACTCCAATGACTAGCCATTGTCTTGTATAGAATTATTTGAAATAGGGCAAAGAGAGATGGATGTAAGAGATTTCTACAAATCTTCATCTAAATGAATTTCTCCATAGTAGTCTTGATGTACAATATCAAGACTTTCCCATACTTGATCAAGGGATGCATGACTATATGAATCAGATTGACAATTGAGGCTTCCCCAACTGTAGTTTTAAAACCATCAGTGAATGATACATTCTCTTTCACCCATTCCTTGGAGATATAACTGTCTATTAGTGGTGTATATTCTCATTCACACAATTCTTTTTTTCAATGATTTTTAACCATCAAAAGGTAAATTATAGGAAAGCACGGGTTTAACAGGTTGGGTTAACCTCTCTCGGTTGGAAGTCTATGATAGGTTGGTTTAAGGGACTCGTGAGTGCATGGGCATGGCAGCAACTGAATGGTATTTCAAAATTGTTCATTCAAGGACAAAAAAGGGGCAAAAGGTTCTCACAAAGATGATTGTGGATGTTGCAAGAATTGGTATAAAACTCTTGACAGTGCACAACTTCAGAGATATTTATTCAGGCTCAAGCTTCAAGCTCAGGTTTTAAACATGGTCATGATTAATTATACAATCTTATGGTTAGCAGAAATATTTTTTGTCACAATATGTCCTTTTTTTATTTTTATTTTTATCTTTCCTTTAACTTGCTAAATTCTTAAATAAATAATCAAAAGTTTTACGTGGAAAAGAGTAATTGTACTAGCCCAAAACATAATTTAACTGGGGTTCATTGGCCTATCAGCATTATGCTTGATCTTAATAGAAGTGATTCAGAATGCTCCATTGAGAAGGTCGAAAGATGAGAACTATGATGCTTATCCTAGGAAACAGTGCACAAAAGAAGCCTGATGTCGCAACTTTGGAAATGATGATGAGACAGGTAATCAAGAAACATGTGAAATTGAACGTTTCAACATGTGAAAAGGTGAAATTGGACATTTCAACGGGTTTCATTATTTTTCCGAGGATTTCCTCTTCATGAGCCACTTTTTGACCAAATATTGTTGTAGGGAACTGGGACGAGGCTATGCATATTTTTTTCCACTCTAGAGGGCATTGCTTCATTCATATGGTTCGAAAATCTAGGAGACTGAATGAGTGGTTCAACTGATATTTGCAAATTACTTTTTTGGTCTATATTGGTGTGAAAAAAATCTAATTTTCCTAAATTATGAAGGAACATGGTAGTACAGCCTGCATTGGAATGTAGCATGCCGAAATCAAACTAATTTTGTTGGGAAAATGAATGGCCTGGAAGATTTGTGGTTAGAGGGTTCAATGGTGTGACAAACCTATCAAGTTGGATATGGGTCATCTTGGTCAGGAATAAGAAATGTGGGGATGTACTATAGGATCAATTACATAACAGAGTTTTCTGTTTTAGAAAAAATGCCATTTGCTTTCAAATGACCTCCCATTATAGATAAGAAAATATAAGGTGATTTATTGATGTCTATGGATGACAAAAAAACACAGGTCAAAGGGATCCAAGTACAATCTAGTAGTGACAAATTGTGAGTGCCAAAGCAACTCGGAGAAATTAAACAAAACCACTGAGTAAGCTAAACTACTGAATAAGAGAAGCATAACCATAGATACAATAAAGGGCTAATGATCATCATTAGTAGACACAAAATGTGAGGGTAAAAGAGGAAGCCCTAGTGAACACATCATAAACAAAGGTGGAAGAGGAGGCCCTAGTGAAATTAGAAACAGAGTTGGAATTAGAGTTGGAAGGTTTGAGCCAAGTCATCTCAACCCTGGACATCTTTGTATGGCAGCATACCACTTGTTGCCATCGATAGATGAGATAGAGGAGAAATGCAAGTGATGTGCTTGGTGAGGTACATCCCAGGGGGGGCCAATAACCTTGGTCTCCTATGTAACTTAATACCTCCCTCATAAAAAGAGCTAGGAATATTTGCTTTGGATAAATATAGAAGGGGTTTGTAATGGAAATTTGCTATGGTGGACAAAGAACCAAGAAGGGGTACCTCTCTCTCTTCATTATCAAAACCACATTCATTTGCTAAGGAGAATGACATATTGTTGTTGTTTGGGGTTTATCATTCCAAGGTAATAAACATTGAAAGCATCCTCGTGAGGGGAAGGAGTAGGATCAGTAGTTCCATTGCATCCCCGTGAGGAGAAGGAATAGCATCAGTAGTTCCATTGCATCCCCGTGAGGGACACGAGTAGCAAAGAAAGAAGGGTTCAATGGGTGGAGAAGCCTTCTGTCTCCTGCTAGGTGGATAGTGGGTTCACGCAGGGCTTGTCCCATGGTTGCTTGACCTGACATGAGAGCTATGAAGTATGGAAACATTGGTTTCTTTCGACCCAGGTGAAGGGTATGGGAGCTTTGAACCCTGACATGGGAGAAAGAGGATCAATCCTGAGCGACTCGAACCCTGTGAAAACTCAATGACCTGAACCTTGAACCTATTTCGTGACCCCCAAACCCTGAATGAATATGAGTAAAATGATAGATATGTTAGATATTACATAAACTCACCGATTTATGAGGCATTATGTTCTTGGCTTGTTAGATTGCAGCAGCTTTGGTTCCAGTCGATGGGAGGTAGAGTCCACAGTTCGCTTGACAACGAGAGGTAGAGTCCACAGTCCACAGTTCGATCGACGAAGAGAGGCAGAGTCGATAGTTCGCTCAGCGACGAGAGGTAGAGTTCGAAGTCCACTAGGAATTAATGGGAGGCAGCTAGATTTCACAGTCCACTCTACGGCGATGGGAGGCAAAGTTCATATCAATTCGCAAAATGAGAGAGTGAGGTAAGGTATGTGTGTTTTGTTTTTTGTTCTTTCATTTTTTTTAATTAATAGTGTTTCTTTTTTAATTTTTGATATTTAATATTTAAAAAAAATATTTATTTGTTTTTGTTAAATGATTTTTACGCTAGGTGATGTGTTAGGGTATAATAATTATAGTGATGCATTGTGGGTGCTAAGATTGAGAACTTATTGCTAAAGAATGAGTAGGCCTAATGGATTCCTTGATTCCAAACGATGAATATATGAATACTTGGGCTTGGAAAACCCTATCTTGAAGGGAGAAGCTCACCAACATAAAAAAATAAGACAAAATATGAAGATAATAATAATAGATATGAAGATCCTTAAGTCAAAATAGATTAGTTTATATTTATGATGGCCAATTGGCCTTTAGAAGGAATACATTGTGTCCACTCAAGATGCACACACCTCAAGGGTTGAGAAAGATATGGTAATGAAAACTTGCAAGTAGTCCAAAGTCTCATAATAGAAAACTAAATGATCAAACAATAAAACACACAATGGAGATGACACCCTGAATACTAACCTCATGCACAACATTAGGGGTTGTTGAGATTAATGGTATAGGATACTTCAAAAGGTCACCTTGATTATATAGATCATAATATGCTACATGTAATGACATCCAAGAGGATGCATTGTACACATGGGTGACTACACTATTTTTGGACAAGCTCTAGAATTTGACAGCTAGTGCCTACAACTTTGCAGTTCAATAATTCTAGATTTTATTTTCCACTGGTCCAATTAAAACCTCCCATAAATCCATAGCAGATTCTCCAAAAGCAATGGGGATGCCTAAAACCCTTGGAAAATCATTGGCCTCTATATTTCCCAATAGCATTGTATTTTGGCCCATTAAATACTTGAACATTAAGCCATTAAAGGGGGATTTATATGTCCATTGTATTCACTTACAAGGTTTAATATTCAAGAGGTACATCTCATGAGGAAAACCCTCACTATAAGAATAAATGTATATTTTTGAAAAAATTATATCAACAATATACATTTATACTTGATTGTCGAGAAATGATGCATGGTTATAGAGAAATCTATCGACCCTAGGTGGAGATGGATGTTTGGTCCCTTCAATGTTAGATTTTAGAAATGCAACAACATTATAATTGATTTATCATAAATAATTGGACATATTGAAGACAAGAAATTCACATAATGAGACATTGATATCCATTCAATTCTCATTCAACTACAAAATTAAATCTTGAAAATATAAAACAAAACAAAATGACATGCGACAAGATTATATAAAAAGAAACACAAGGAAAACACCACGCGGAAGGAAAACATAGTTATTTTATGTATTTAATTATTGTTATAAGATTTGCTTAGGTTAGTTGTGGAATCATGTAGATTCACCCTCTTCACAATGAATTTTGACTGTGTTGATAACTTACGTGTATTTGTACCCACTTTTTCCATTGTCAAAGGCATGATGAGAGCTAAGTGTTGATGTAATGTCATTCATTATTTTGGAAGTATGTAAATATCAACATTTATAACCAATGCATATCTCCTTTATTTTAAAGATATCAATATGTCTTACTCTTTGTAAAGGACATTTATTCTCTTTTGTTCCATTTCGGGCCCAAAAATATGTTGATTAAGCCTTGAATAAACCCCAAAAGTTCAAGTCCCAAAATTGCAAAATTTGAGATTGGTTGTGAGATGGCCTCGAAAAGGGAAATATTCTTGTTTGATCCATGGGGTTCTATATTGAAATGTGATTTCATGTTATTGTGGTAAATCCCACTTTATGTGATATATTGTTCCACTTTTTACAATCCCATGTTGTTAGTTACTAAATTATTTTCGAGCAATGATGTAGCATAAAAATTTCTTTTTTCACAGACATGTGTCATGTTTATGGAAAATTATTAGTTGAACATTTTACCTTATTTTTTCCAAACTTGATAGTGATTAGATTACCGAAAATGGAGTAGGATAACCACGAAGAAAATAATAAACACACAATCATGATGATGACGATGATGACGATGACGATGATCATGATGATATTGACGATGTTGATGATGGTGTTGATGATGATGATTAAGATGACGATGATGATAATTGTGATTACAATGATTATGATGATGATGATGATGATGATGATTATGATGATTAAGATGATTATGTTGATGTATATGTAACTTCAGAATGTATTTCATCTATGTATTTTATATATATTTATTGTACCCTTATAAGAGATGTGTTATTCCTCTATAAGGAAGTGTTGTCATGTGTATTGACAAGTGTCGCAAGTGTGTGAACTTGTCGATGGGTTATTAGAACACCATGTGTGGGGTCGACCCTGAAATATATATTATAAGATTGATGTACCTAGCTAGACAAGTCGGCCCCATAAGGTCACTGGGCAAACAGACTAGTATAAATAGAGATCGGAGATCTCTATTTTGATCACTCGGAAACTCATACTTCTCTCACTCAGAAAGTGGCGCACTAGTGAGGAGGAGGATCATCTGCTACTAGGAGACTATCTCTATGTATTTTGGTTGTACTTTGGTTGAGCCATTGCTCTCTCTATCTCTAAGGAAGTTGTGGGGTTTTTCACCTTAGGGTTTTCCCCACGGAAACTCTGTGTCTCTTGTCTCTCATGCTTTTGATTCTTGTGATGATTGACATGCTTGTTATGATTGATATGCATTGATATACTGTACATGTTATTCTCTCAGTAAATATCCTAGAGTATTGTGAATTAATGCTCAAAATTTAACAGATTATGATGATGATGATGATTATGATGATAATGTTTGAGTCTTGATAATTGTGCATTTCCTTACTAAGATTCTCTCTGTTTCGAGAATAATTTAATATTCTCTACTAAACAGGTCCAACCACATGAAGATGGAAGCTCTTATGGCTCCTCTCCCCCCTCACATCACTCTCAATTCCCCATAACCCGACAAAAATATCTATGTACAAAAACTTTAAATGTGTTTTTTGACATACTCTAAAACAAGCAATGTTTCTAATTATATCATATAGGAAAATGGAAACTCACTACGAAACAATTAATTTATTATTGCTGCATACCTCGTAAACTTCAATGGTCTTCATCATCTTCTTCATCTGGGTCATCGTCTGTACTATCATCCGATGATCCAGATTCAACATTGTAAGGATTGACCATATCATCCTCGTCATCGATGTCAGTTACGATCATCATGTCATCGTCGATATCATCTTCATGGACATTGTCTGATACATCATCTGATTCAATAAGTTCTTAAACATATTCTTCTGGACCATGATCATCTAACTCATGTTGATCATGATCATCTTCTACGGTGTCTTCTTCTTCGAGAACGTCTTCATTACCTTCATCTACATTATACTTTACCGGCCTTCCCCTTGGATTGTGTCTCACAGCAAATGACCACCCCACTCTACCTGGAAGCTCAGAGTAAAATACCTGTTCACATTGGGTTGGAAGAACATAGGGCTCCGTTCCTGGCTCAAACAACCTTGTATTTACCATGGTAAATCCATTATCATGTTCAATTATTGTTTTATCGGGATCACGTTGATTCAATCGACACCTGTACCATTTGACAATGAACAGAAATACCTTGAAGGAGTTAAAGTCACATTGAAGAATGTCTTCCAGATACCCATAGTATCAATTTTCAGAGAGTTCTGGATGTCTGTCACTTCTAGAAGAAACATTGGTCACCTCAAAGACTGCAGATATCCCACAATCAGATGTTTTCTTTGCTTCATCCAACTTTTTTATTCGATATCTACATCCATTGCACCACATAGCCTTACGGTGTTTTACCTACAACAAGCCATACAAGAAAAGATTACATAATGATCCAATATTTATGATTAACTAGTGCATGTTTATAATGCCATACAATGAAAAAAACAGCATGACGTACAACGACATTATTTTTTACACAAAAAAAATAGTGTGGATGATTAATATGCTTACCTTCTTATGCTTACCTTCTTATCTTTTAAACCTCTTGCTAAATCGATTTCCCTTTGTGTTAGATTGGTGTCTCCATTGCAATGTGCAGCTTTAACCAATGAAACCACACCTTCCCATGATATTCCATGACTAGATTGTTCACATCGTTCGATCCATAACTTCATCCAGTCAAGATTGTTTGCAATGTATAAATGAATTGCATCCAACTCTCGACCAACTGTTTCATGACAATAAAATTAAAATTCAATACAAATGTAATATAGTAACTTAACAAAGTATATTACACTCTAAATTTATGCAAAATACTGAATATAAAAATAGAATATGTATGATATTATATATACATAAAAATCACCAGTCAAATGTGTTATATTACCTTTCACCTTCCTCAATCTACCTTTCCCCTTCGGGTACTCCCCTTCGAAACTCTTATTGGATTCCGGATCACAAATGCGACGTAAATTGAGCTTTTCTACTAATTTAGGAAGATATTCACTAATATACATCATGTTTTGGTATACCATATATCCCTCCATCATAGAATCCTCAACATATGCTCGTTGTCTGACCAAACCCTTCATAAATTTCAAGTGCCTCTCAACCATCCACATGGACCTTGAGTGTGCAGGTCCACATAGTTCAATCTCCTCAACTTGGTGTATGAGGTAGTGTTCTTGTGCATCGAAAAATGTCGAAGGTAGATGCTTCTGCATTTCACACATGAGACGAGGAATTTCTCTCCTCCAATACTTTATTTCTTCTTTATGGAATTCTTTAGATGACAACCATCTACAAGTGACATGACAACCAAATCAAGAGATTAAAGAAAAAAAAATATATTACATAACATCATGAATTACAGAACGAAAATCAAATATAAGTTCTATGTTGAATTAAACAAACACTAAGCGCATGGAAAAAATCACCACTTACCTCATGTATTTCCTGAGACTATATATTATTTGCTTGACATTGTTGTCGAAGTTGTCCGGGATAGAGAGAGGTAGAACATACTATAACAATAATATACAAATCGTTTCATTTTATCAACAAAGAGTAGACAAATAAAAAATATACCAACCATATTCACTGGAATAGGAAAGAAAAAAAAAATCTATACCATAATAATTACCTTCATGAAGACATGCCAATCGTGAGTTTTCACCCCCGCGAAATCACCTTTCTTTGTTATGATATTCTTCATGTTCACACAAAATCCGGTGGGAAATTTAATTTTTCGAATGACTTCTTTTACAACATTACTTTGTCGGTCCGTTAACATCCATGGAAGTGAGTTTATATTAATTTGCTATCCGTTGCTATGAAATTTAATGACATCTTTCATTGCATGGTTGCTATCTTGAATGTCTTTGCAAATTTTGACAATTTTTTCTTTGTCACTCCTTCCATCCAATATTCGCCATAATGTTTCGGTCACATTCTTTCCGATATGCATTGTATCAAATAGATGAGCAATTTGTAGGTGCTCATAGTAGGGCAACCTACTGAATTTTCTAGGATAACTTTTCATTCCTCGTGGAAGCCCATTAATGCCTTCATGATCACATGAACGACAATCATGAAATTACATAAATTAATGTCAATTACAGTAAAAAACACACAGTATAAAAAAATACAATATAACATATCATATACTATGATTCATTATACGTACCTTGACGATTTCTATTATATTGCAACATCCATAGGCGAGGTGTCATTCTCTGTGGTTTTAATGCAGTCTCTTGCTTGCCATTGAACATATGTTTTTCGGTAGTTCGATACCTGTGATTCTTAGAGAGGAAGTTCCTATACTCATCAAACACCTCCTTTCCTAAGCTTTTTGAACGACGAGATTTGATCTTAGGACCACAAACTGGACATGCAAATTTCCCCTTTGTCTGAAGACCTACATAAAGAGATAGAATATTTATGTCAATTATAATTATATACAAAATGACTGGATTATTTAGAAAAACATGCGTGCGTAGTATATTAACTAGTACTTCGTATAATTTTTTGCAAATAAAGTGGAACTTATAATTACATACCACAAAAATGGGTTAACCCTGGGGCATCATGTATTGTACATATAATCATTGCATGGAATTGAAATTGCCTTTGTCGTATTGGTCTAGATACGTCATACATAGTGATTCCATTCCATAACTTCAGTAGCTCGTCAATAAGAGGTTCGATATATACATTCATATCTTTCACTTGGTACTTACCTGATTGATTTGAACATATAAAAATATAAATATGAGACGTAACATTTAGATTATACATATTAAACCATATTGCACAATAGAAAAACATTAAATATATATATGACATTATGCGACAAAAATACAACAAATGAGATACCACTACATTAAAAAAAAATTTGCAGGGTTCGTACCTGAAACAATCATCGACAACATTATGTGCTCCCTCTTTATTGTCAACCATGGAGGAATGTTGTTGTTGATAAGAAAAATAGGCCACACCGATTAAACGGATCTCATCTCTGCAAATGGATTGACACCATCTGCTGCCAAAGAAATCCTAATATTACGAGGTTCTTCTTTAAAGTGAGGCCATTTTTCCTCCATATCTCTAAATGCAGACCCATCTATAGGCATCCGAATAATGTCGTCTTGACTTCTGTTCCGTGCATGCTAATCCATAAACTGCACTATGTTTTTGCACCTGAACAGTCGTCGCAGACGTGGAATAATGGGAATATAACGTAGAACCTTGCAAGGCACCTTTTTAGTTACTTGATCTGTGCGATATCTACTAACATGACATTCAGGACATTATGTTGCAAATTCATGCTGATTGTAATATAGAACATGGTCATCGAGGCATGCATGAATTGCTTCATACTGCATTCCAATTTCTTTCATGATGGCAGATCAATCTTGATATGTGCGAGGTAAAATATTTGACGGTGGTAACAAATATTCACCTATCATGCTACAACAAATTAAAATAAAAATTTAGTTAATATAATATAGAAATAATATTAATGGAACAAATTTCATCCGTAATAATTTGACTTATATATGAATGAACAACAAAATACACAATCATATATATTTTGTGATGGAATATATTACATACCTTAACATCCATGTGACTGATATGTTTGAAAGACCATTCATAACCTTCAAGTTCATTATCAATAATATAGCAAAGAGAAGATTTGTCTTGGAGCCCACATAAAGTGGTTCTTATGCCTTATCAAGAAGAGGTATATCATGAATATCATCAAAATGTTCATCATTTTCATGATCATCATCATCATCAACAACATCCATTCTAGCATTGAATGAATCGTGGATCAAATTATTTGTAACATCATCTTCAACTATGTTTTCAGTATGATCATCTTCTTCATTAATGTGATCATTAACTTGTTCTCCATGAATATTCATAGCTTCCGGTACTTGTTCTGGAAGCACTTCCTCCGGACGAAGTGCCCTAGGATGTCATTCCTTTATAATTACATGAAACCATCAATAGATAAAAGTTAATATAAGAAATTCAAATGCAAAATGTAAACATTTATGTGATGCATTTAAAATGTAACAAATTTTGTATTGTTGGGATGAAAAGAACAACGGCCAATTGTATTGTTGGTCAAATAGGTGCATCCAAACTATCCAAGAGACATAATAATTGACCCAATTACTAAGAAAAGCTACTCAAATATAACCCAAAATTTCTCATACTGTACTCCACTAAGGTAAGATAAATGATGCTATGGTAATTTCTATAGAGAAAATATAAGAGAAATTACAACATGCCAATATAGTCGTTATTTCTATTATCATGATGGAAAGTGTCACAAATCTAGAGAGTTAAGTGCTTTACCCAGTGAGTGGGTTAGTCTCACTAACGAACAAATAAATGAGTTATTCTACTATACCCTAGATTCAACATGCACAAAAGAAAAACAAATAGTATAATAAATATTTAATATTAAAATAATATTTATTGTCCATGTTAGTCCCCATCTATTGAAACCACGATCAATACATAAATTTACAAAAGCAATCAAAATAAAAACATATATAATGAAAAACTTACAAATGGATGGTATTCATGTCCCCCCTCAGCTGCCCATGCTCCCTACAATGTTTTTTGGTTGTTGTGATCAAAATTCTTCTCCTCTTAAAGCCCCTGCATTGACTACATGGACAACAGCATTTCCTATCACCCCTTCTTTCAACTCCTTCCCACAATCTAGCAAGCAATTGTCGATTTTGTTCGTCTGGATCAGGAATATTGCTAGTTTACATTTTCTCGTAAAGAGCTTGAATGAAGACTATCGATCTTAGAAAATGAAGCTCCACACTTCGCTCGCTTGAATCACAAAAACAATGGAAATAATGAAAAACAGTCCGCTGAATAAAAAAGCTTCCGCAAACCGTCGCTTGTATAGAAAACATGTCAGAATGTTTCAATATTTATAAGTTTTAAAATTCATCCTTCCGTCGGATATCCGACGCCTTGAACCTAGTTACCGTTGGAGAATTGATGTCAGATTTCCGACATCCTCGGGTGGTATAGCTTGGCGTCGGATATCCGACATCCCAATGCTTAATATGATGTCGGATATATACAGATCCGTCGGATATCCCAGGGGCCTCGTCGGATATCAGCATATCCGTCGGATATCAGCATATCCATCGGATATCCGACGTCTCCTTCTATCAATTTTAAAAAAACCATCAAATTTTGAAATTTTTAAGGTGAAATCCGACGACATAGTCCTTCTTCGTCGGAGGTCGTCGGATTTTGTCGTCGGATTTTGGGTCCAAATCCACTAGTGTGTGTTGATGTATTTGTAACTTCGGAAGATATTCTTCCATGTATTACATTTGTACTTTATTGTATATCCCACAGAGATGTATTATTCCTCTGATTGGAAGTGTCGTCATTTGTATTTGTAAGTGTCGTCATGTGCATTGACAAGTGTCATCATTTGTATTGATGGGTTATTAGACCACCAGTGTGGGGTCGGCCCTAGTTAGCACATGTGGTTGGGTTATTAGGCTTGAGTAGCAAGTCGGCCCCAGTGGATTATTGGCAGGTCAAGTCAGTGTATAAATAGAGAGGGGATGTCTCTCATTTATCTCATTCACTCACTTCTCAAGCTCGCATAGCTTAGAGAGAAATTGGCGCACTAATGGAGGAGGAGGAGCATCAGCTAGAGACATCTTATTGGGTTTGATCGTTGTGATCTTGTATTGTGGCTTATCTTATCTCTGAGGAAGTTTCAGGGATTTTCACCTTCTTGGTTTCCCCCGGTGAAACTCTGTGTCTCTTGTGTGATTGCTTTTATGTCTATGATTGATATGCTGTAGAGATATGTTGTACATGTTATTCTCTTAGATATCCTTATGATAATAGAATGAAATTATCGAAAAATTAACAGTGTGATTTTTCCTGTCTCTTGTTATTTTCATACCAAGGGTTTTCTTTGCAGCACCCAAATCCTTCATCGCAAATGAAATAGCTAATTTCATTTTGAGCACATTTATGTCATGCATATTAGACCCTGCAACAAGCATTTCATCCACAAACAATAACAAGATAATATATCTTCCATTATATAGCCGCTTGAAATAAACACAGTGGTCAGAATGGCATCTACTATAACCTTGTTCTATCATAAACCTGTCAAATTTCAAAAACCACTTCCTTGAAGCTCGCTTTAGGACATACAATCTCTTCCTTAAACTGCATACTAAATTCTCCTTTCCTTTGACCTCATACCCATGTGGATACTATATATAAATGTATTCCTCCAAATCCCTATGGAGAAAGGTTATTTTTACATCTAACTATTCAATATGCAAATCTTCTACCGCCATTAGACTAAAAATAGTCCTGATTGAAGTCATTTTCACAACAGGAGAAAATATTTCATCAAAATATATACATTTCTTTTGTGCAAACCCCTTTACAACAAGTCTGGCCTTGTACCGCTTCTTGCCTCCATGTTATTTCCTTCAACCTGTAAACCCATTTATTCTGCAATTTTCTTTTACCTACATGAAACTGAACCAAACTCCAATTATGGGTTCTTACTAAGGAGTCCATCTCCTCATTCATGCCTTGCTCCCGCTTCTTTCTAGTTTACACCTGCATTGCTTCTTCATAACATTCTGGTTCACCAAAATCATTCATCAAAAAATAATATAGTGAAGGAGAGTATTGTTCAGGGGGTCTACTTAACCTGGTATATATTCTAACACTTGCAGGAGTTTGAGGTACCTATTGTTGTTCTTCATTTTCTGGCACCTTTGGAGTTTCATTTTCTTTGATTTCATCAAGCAATGTCTATTTTGTGTTATCTTTTTCTTCGTTCTTTCCCTGCAACTGATCTTTGTACATCACCTTTTCATTAAATACTACATCTATACTCCTAGTGATTTTTTTATTTTTATAATCCCATAAGCGATAACCAAAATCATCGACCTCATATCCAATAAAGGTACACTCCTTAGATTTAGCCTCAAGCATTGTTCTATTTTCTTTATCAATGTGGACAAATGCTTCACAACCAAAAGTTCTAAGAAATAATTAGTTTACCTTTTTACCTATCCATGCCTCCTCTAGAATGCCACCATCCAAGGATATTGAAGGCCTTATGTTTATTAAGTAAACAACAGTATATATAGCGTCTGGCCAAAACTATAAGGGCAACCCTACATGCAGTCTCATACACCTTGCAAGATCCATGATTGTCTTATTCATTCTTTCTGACACACCATTTTCTTCTGGTGTTCCTAGAATTGTCTTTTCTCTATGAATCCCATGGTATGAACAATAACTATAAAACTCCTTGCTGCAGTATTCACCTCCATTATCATATCTGAGACACTTCAATCTTTCGTTGTCTCATTCTCAACCAAATATTTCCATTTCTCAAAAGTAGAAAATACATCAATTTTTTTTCAAATGCAATAAACCCAAGTTTTTCTAGTTGCATCATCAATAAAAGTAACATAATAATAAGATCCACCAAGATATTGTACCTAAGCCGGTCCCCATACATCTGTATGCACAATATCTAATTTTTCACTCTTGTTTTGCTTCCCAACCCTGAGAAATATAACTCTCTTATGTTTTCCATAAACAGAGTTCTCACAAAATTCCAAACTAACCTGCTTCAAATCTAGTGGAAACTTCCTTGAATGGAGAATATGCATCCCCTTCTCACTCTTGTGGCCAAACCTATGATGCCACAATGTTGTATTTGTTCCTGTGGAAGCTAAAGAGATCGAAGAGTCAGTGTTATAAGGACATAAATACAATGTACATATCACGTCTCCTTTTTCTATTACCAGTGATCCTTGGGTGATCTTCCACCGTGTTTCTCCAAATGTAGATAAACAGACAGCATATCTCAACTTCCCTGTTGAGATTAGATTTATTTTCAAAGCAGGAATATGCCTTACATATTTCAAAAACCATTGGTTTTCATTCTTTAACTTCAACAGTATCTTACTCATTCCAACGATTGTATATGGTTTGTCATCACCCAATAAAAGATGTCCAAAATCACCTTGAACATAATCATGAAGATATTCCCCATGGGTTGTAGCATGACATGAAGCCCCTAAATGTATTACCCAGTAATCACTAGTATTCTCTAATGAAAGAATAAAAGCAGCTTGTAACACATCACCTGATACAATTTCTTCCTAAGTAGTCTCATGATGTCCATCTCCTTTCTTCTTTAGAGATTTGCAGTCTTTCTTCAGATGTCCTTTCTTTCCACAATTCCAGCACTCTATCTTTCCCAGTCTAGATTTGGATCTTCCCTTCCTAGACTTCCCACAATTACCTGGGCTCTTTCCTCTCTCCCTTTGTCTTCCCTTGCTCCCCATGGTGAAAACATTACATGATGTCTCACCTATGCTTTTCCATCGCATTTCCTTACTAAGAATAACACCAACAACATCATCAAATTTCAGATTTTTTGAAGCTGAGACAGATTTACTTACAGCCATGACCAAGCCATTCCATCTTTCTGGCAATGGGCACAAGATTATAAAATCCCTAACTTCATCATCGAAGTTCACTACTACAAAACTTAAATGATTAGTAATTGTATTAAATTCATTTAAATGGTCAACAACAGACCCACCTTCTAACATATTCATATTAGATAAATGCTTCATTACAAATACCTTATTGGAGCCTGAGGGTTTTTCATATAGTTTATCCAATGCCTTCATCAGATCCTTCATTGTCTTTTCTTTCAAAATATTGAAATCCACCAACGAAGACAGGCACAGTCGTATTGTTCCTAGTGCCTTTCTTTCAAGAACCTCCCATTCTTCGTCCTTCATAGATGCCATCTTACTTGATTTTTCGCCCAACAGTAGGAATAGATTATCTTGATACAAATAGTCCTCCATTTGCATCTTCAATAACTGGTAGTTTTGGCCGTTAAATTTATTGACCCTAGAATTTCCTTCTTCCGCCATTGCTCCCACTCAAACCAGGGACTCTTATTTCCTGCAATTTTATCAGTCAAATAGACCTTTGTCTTTGATACTAATTGCTATAAAAATGAGATCGCGGAGCAATAAAATAAACATAATGCAAAAATAAAACACATAAGATCAAAAGATAGAGGGACACCAATATACGTGGTTCACCCAATATGGGCAATGTCCACGGAGAAATCGTTGGTCCTTTTATTAATCTATCTAGCAAATGAAGGGATACAACCCGCAACACATCCACTGCAACTTCCTCTTCACTTTCTCACAATCTGTCACACAATCACGAAGATCTTTTTTACAATACAACACAATGTTGCACAGCCGCAATACAATGCCTTCCTTTTAAATAGGGATTACCATGGGAAAATACCACGGGATACCCAATACCATGGACCCATAAACCATGGACTAAAAAAAAACCCAAAAAATTTCTTTCACGAGAGATACCCCCAACCCCCCTCATTGGGAGGAGTGTACAGTCCAACTAGGGTACAAAGCACGGCTGAACAACAAGATCTATGAATTAGGAGGACAATCAGGATCCATAACCAACATAACCAAGCCACAAATCTATAAGCATATGATTCCTTATCTATAAGCCACTCCAGTAAACAATCAGTCAGAGAATTATTATTCCATCTAGCCTTGACCCTTAGTTCTTTTGTGACCTCCTTCCAAATGGAAATAGAGAATGAGCAAGATACAAACATGTGATTTATTATCTCCTCCTCCTCTTTACAAAGGATACACCTTCATGGTCCCACCAAAATTTTGTTCCAACTATTATCCCATGTTGGGAGCTTATTAGCTATGGTCAACCAAAGTAGGATTCTTGTTATCAAAGGACATGCTAGCTTCCAGATTGGACCCCACCACAAATCCTTCTCCTTAGGCCCATATTTCTCAATCCTAGCAGCATATCCTAATTTAACTATAAATCTACCTAATGATGGATTTTTTGTCCAATATATCTAACCTTCCTCTTCGATCAATATTATTGCACTATGTGAAAGAGCTAGTACATATTTCCTCCATTCTTCAACTAATTCTCCCCCTAATTAGGTTGAGATAGATTTTACTACAAACCTGCATCTCCTAAATGAAATACCCCTTGTACATGCAAATCTTTAAGAAGAGCCTTAGACAACCTGAAATTTCTTTTTACTCCTACCTACAGGTCTTCACCTACTCTTACCTTTCTTCCATTTCCTACTTTCTAAACTACCCATATCCCAACCAAGGGAAAGGCACTAACCAGATCTTTTCAAACAATTGATCCTCCTTAATAATCCTTCCTTATACTTATCAACCAATCTTCATGGACAAATCCTTTAGATACTTAGATTTAGTTTCCCTTCCCCATATACCTTCATTGAATAACAGCCTCCACAGAATGTTGGAAGCCAAAGCAATACTAAATATATAAATATTTTTTAGTCCCCATCCTCCTAGTACTTTTGGGAATGCTACCCTATACCATCTAACCAAAGGGATTCTTCCATGTCCATAAGAAATTAAAACATTCTCTTATTTTTGTTAGAATTCCTTAAGGAATTTTTGCAATTTACAGCCAATAGATTGGAATCCTTTCCATGACTACTTTTATCAAAACTAAGTGTCCTCCCGTTGCTAAGCACCTATTGACCAAAATGAGAGATCCTTGCTTCCATTTTTTATATAGCCAAGTTTAGTCCTCCATCATATACTTGTTAGGTTTAAGATAAACCCCAAGTTTTTCACTCCCATATCTAATTCACTTTCTGCTATAGGAAATGGGGAGGTCACTTACAACTTCATCTCTATATAGAACTCATTTGTTAAAATCTTTGACTCATTCGAATTGATTAGCATTCTAGTAGCCTTGCAATATATATCAAGGATCTCTTTAAGTTTCATAATATCTTGAATAGAACCATTCCTAAAGAGCATAACATTATCTACAAATATTAGATGAGTGATGGAGATGGAGTTTGATACCTTGACCCCTTTTAGATTCCCATTTATCTTTACATCCTTTATCAGAGTGTGTATCCCTTCTGCAATAAGGTGGGACATGAAAGGGGATAAAGGATATCTGTTGTAGAAATTTCTCCCTACGGATAGGTAGAAACTCTCGTAGGATAAAGCAGGATGCACTGACTCTATGCTAAGACAAAAAGGAAACAAATGCTACCTTGAGTTCCTGAACTAATCTTCACAACAAGATTAAATGCATTCAAAAGAGATGAAAGACGTAACTCACCTTCCAATTCGACGTTTGTCCCGCTTCTAGCTCTTGATCCCAAAGCTCCAATGTAGAACCTGTTGAAATCAAACAAAGGACAAGCATGCAATCTTCCAAATACCTTGAAGCAAAGGTTAAGTTCAAATCTAAAATAGATACATTTCATATCAAAGATTTATACAATACACATGAAATGGGAAAAACAAGACAAGTTATCTTTTATTACAAACTTGAAGAGTGCTTACAAAGGTTGCTTGATATCCAAGCTAATCCTCCAGCTCCAAGTGCTTCCTCTAGCTATCTCTGCAGAAGTCTGAAGATCATAGGTTTGATGCCCCAAAAGTACTCCCTTTGGCCCATGGAAAGCTTCTCTCTTATAGCACATGGGAAGGTTAACCAACAAGAGAGAAGTGTGGATCTATGGAGGGTTTAGTGGATCAAGCCAGCTAAACAAAGAAGGAGTTAGGATCGAACCAAAGGTGGTAATCCCAACAAAATCTCCTCGAAGGTCGAATCCCAAAGTCCAAGGCAAAAAGGCTAATTTCGGACTACCGCGCCCCTACCACTAAGCATAACGCGGTAGTACCGCACCCCAGAGAAGGAGAAACGCGCTGTAATACTGACTACCGCGCCCCTGTAGATGTGCAGGGAGCGGTAGTGCTCACAAACAAGGCTAAGTTGGGTTGGCAAATGGCAAAAAAAGGTTTTGCTTTTAGTGTTCAGTCAATGGTTTTCATTCTATATGTTCAGATAATCTTTAAGGGAAACTGTCATTTAGGTCGTTAGTGCAAGGATACGACACTAATACATAATGTGTAATATTGAGGTATAATAGATGCCCCCTAAAGTGTGAGGTCAGAAGAGACTGATGGCCAAAAGACTTTACAAATATGGTTCGGAGATAGCATCGAGGGGAGCAACAAGGAGCTGAAACAGAAACAAAATGTCAGATATACCACCGAGGTGGGCATTCCCATGCTCGGAAACAAATGACTCAAAGCATGGCTGCCGACCAATACATTGCAGATCCATGAGTACTGAGATGATATAGACTATAGACAAATCATGGCTACTATGAACAAGCGTAGATCCATGAGACAATAATGGCACAGCCATGACCAATACATAAGTGGATCTGTGTGACAATACAGAAAAAATCTCCATTGCAACCTGGACGTAATCAAAATACAAAAGGGTGTCCAGGGTCTTCTACCCGATCGCAAACGATATGAATCTAGCCATGTGATTACAAGGTGTTGAAGTCGAACATGGTAGAAACCATTTGATTATCGGTCAATGATGTGAACCGTTAACAAACACGAGGGAAATCACCAATAATGACAATGATCCCTAAGGTATCTATAGTACATCTCAACGAAATGTGAATAAACAAGTTGATGTCGAGCATCCGAGAGATCATTCAATCAGAGGTCAATGATGAAAACCTACTGTCGAACACGAGGAAACCTGCCATTGATGCATGCAGGTACCAAGGTACTAGTGTATGACTTCTAAGCCTAATTCCTGGATAGTGATTTGGTGTCGACAGGAATAGACTCGTCGAAGGTGGGCCAATGTGATTCCCACATCATCGACATGAAATCAGGATGAGAGATAGTATGGACTGATGAAACAATAGAATATGTACTGACACAAAGGGAAGGTTTGACATGAAGTGGAGGTGGACTCAAGGTAATAACCCTTTGAACATATAACGGCATGAAACAGAGCTTGGCAGCAGGGACTACTTGAACAGACAGAACCACAGGAAGTGTGAACTCATAGTAATAATGAGGACGTATGATCATAATGATGACACTATCAGCAAGACTGACTACCCAAAACAGACAAGGTGAGGATGCATGCCATGTTCAAAGGTGATGACTCACAAGCTGCCAACAAGGTAAACTTGATTCATTTTCCCATTTTCCCCCGACATGATGGACGAGTACCTCTTTGTTGTTTTACGAGCTTGAGGAGGATAACAGATGCTCGGTATAGCTCATCTCATAGATGAGTCCAATCTCACATGTTTTTCGAACCTGAGAAAGGAGGGGTTCATCCCAAAGTGGGCCCTTCGATGTTGAATTTTAACGAGTCCAAGGAAGGAAAACTCGGTCGTCATTTCATGTTTAGAGAGTCTGAAAAGAACTAAAGAAGACTCCAACGATCCTTTTTCGTAAGGTTAGCCTCATCGCCCGAAAAAGGGTAAAACAACGCGGGAGAGGACTCTTCCAGTCATGATTGGCTGGAGTATTCCTTTTTCATAAGTAGTGCCCCCTAGTCCAAAAAGGGGTAAACTATCATTAGGGAGACGATCATTCAAATCCTTTTACAAGCGTGAACAAATCAATTTCGCTTGGCAATCTTTTCCTATTTTAGGAGTCTGAAAAGAGCTTAAAGAGGACTCCATGTACAACCTTGTCATGGTTGATGACCGATTACGACAAAGGAAAAGTAAACTCGGCACAGTTCCTTTTCCGTAAATAGTCTAGCGAGGCCGGATAAAGTGATAAACTTATACTCGTTAGACACACCTTTTTACTCCAATTGTTTAACGAGCATGATAATGGTATCAAAAGCACTCGGAATCTTTTTCATGTTTGGATCCAAAGCACAAAAAAGGAAAAAGTAAGCTCAAACCACTTTTCATGTTTTTAACCAGAGCACGAAAAAGTGAAAAGTAAGCTCAAACACCATCTTACTGTTTTTAACGAGCTCGAAGATAGGTTGGAAGAATGCTCATGATGTCTGGTTCATTTTTTAACGAGCTTGTAACAGAAAATGAACTATGCTCAGGATCATTTTCATGGTTTAATGAGCTCGAAACCTAAAAAGGAAAGTATGCTCGAAAATGTTCCCAATGGTGAACTTCTTCCCGTCATGAAATCCAAAGGTTGGTACATGCCCGCAGCATGATTGCTAGAAGTAAGTTACATAGCTCCAACGTGGTGTGGAGAGGCGATCGATTTGACTTCAATGTAACTTCCAGAGGTTGAAGACATTCCCCCACTCTTCATTTCATTCGCCTAAAGTATAGGCAGTGAAAAGAAGGTTCAGGTACTAAGTCTACGAGGAGACTCGACTCAAAGGGAAAGGATATCTTTCATTTTTTAACGAGCTTGACACAGGAGTAGAACTTTTCTCAGACTAATGGTTTCATTTTTTAATGAGCTTGAAGCCAATGGTAAACTCTACTCACGGTTAAGGCCCATTGACGGGTTCCTTCCCAACATGATGACCAGAGGTTGGTAAATGCCCCCAGCATGATTGCTAACGGCTAAACATGCCTCCAAAGCTTCGTTTCATCTAACTACTCTTCTTCCTTACCAAAAAATCCTGGCTACTAATCCGAATGTGTTCACCAGGGGGGTAGGGAGAACCAGGACCCAAGTGACCCAGGCAGATGAAATGAAGGTTCAAATCCTAACTCTAGCAAGAGACTCGAACAAATGGAAGGGAGATCTATTTCATTTTTACACAAGCTTGAAATAGATAATAACAATGCTTGAAAGGGTCCTTTTTATTTTTGAATGAGCTTAAAATAGAAAGAAATTATGCTCGAAGGTAGTTTCATTTTTACGCAATCTTGAAACCGAAAGTAAACTATGCTTGGGATTGATTTCATTTTTACACAAGCTCGAAACCAATGGTAAACTGTGCTTGAGGGTTGGTTTCATTTTTTAACGAGCTTGAAACAAAGAATAAACTATGCTCGTGGAAACCTATTTCATTTTTTAACGAGCTTGACATAGAAAGGGAACAATGCTCAAAATGATGGTTGGTTTCATTTTTACACAAACTTAAAACCAAAAGTAAACTATGCTTGAGATGATGGTTGGTTTCATTTTTACACAAGCTTAAAACCAAAAGTAAACTATGCTTGAGAAAATGGTTTCATTTTTTAACGAGCTTGACACTGAAAAAGAACTATGCTCCAAGGTCCCCCCCTTAGGGGGAAGAAACCACTAAAACATGTGGAACATTTAAGGAAGTCTGGTGACTAGGAGTCATGCGATGAGTGGGCATCACAAAGGAAAGCTGATCAACGGTCACAACATTCCCATGATGGGGAAAATACATCACTCGAAAGAGTGAGGATACTACAGCCTTCATTGCATAGACGTAATCACGTCCAAGGAGTAGATTAAAATCTAAGGGACCTTGGACGACCATGACATCAATACAGATAGTTTTCCCTCCCAAAGTGATAGGTAACTGAGGAAGGGACCCTAAAGGTCCAGCAGGCCTTCTATTGAAAGCCAGTATCTGGTCAGTGACGGGCACAAGCCGAGGAGAACCTAAGGCTTGCCAAGCAATTGAGGATAGAATACTAACAGAAGCTCCTTCATCAACTATCGTACGAAAAATTTCTTTATCGAAAACTCCTACAGATATTTGAAAAGAAACACTCGAAGGAAGACGAGATTCTGTTAGACCATTCCAATCAAAGGAAATGACCTCAGTACTTGGAGGGGGTCTCACGGAAACGGACAGGGTTTCCCCTTGCCAAGGACATTCTGAACCGATAAGGAAAACATCAACGGTTTCCAATTCACTCTCGCTTGGAAGATAAGAATGAGACGAAGATTGTGTCAAGGTGACTGCTTCAGTCTGAACTTTCTCCAATGAAAGAGCGAGATCGAGTGGGGATGACAACGACTCGATCACTTCACTCTCGGGAGGGAGAGTGGGATCAATTGCAGATGAAACTGAATTGATCACTTGGTCAACCAGCGAGGGGTTGAGGGACAACTTACTATCATTTGTTGGAAGCACCAGTTGAGAACTAGTAATATCTTCCAACCACTGCGAAGCTTCATCCATGCTTGGACAAAGGAAAATACGGTGCATACCTTTGCATATCAAACAGGGATATAGGACTTTACCCTTCCGACCCTTCACCAAGGGGTCACTGGTTGAGGGAGTGTCATCAACATGATGGTCAGAGGTCGATGATACAATTGGTTTGGGGTTTTTAGACCACACTTCTGACACACGGGAAAGACCAGGGCAATCCTTAAGAAGGTGATCACCCTTGCAGAGTTTGCAGGGGAACTTGGGCTTACGAGGTGTTTTCGTAGAATGAGTGCCATTAGGGGAAACCGGTTTACACCTTGTCTCTTCCTTATCCTTCTTCTTCTTAACTTTCATTTTCTTCTTCTTCTTATCCTCCCGATTACTAACACTATTGCTTTGATCGGGCGAGGAAGAAGGAACGGAAGAAGATTCATCCGACGAAGAAGGGGAAAGATTAGTTTGGGATTGACTCTCTCGTGGTGGAGAGTTAACATTCGAAACATTGGGTGCAATCGGAATTACCGGATTGAATAACCATACCGGTAATCCTATGGTTTCCAAGAAGATTTAACGTGGCAATAAAGGGAGGACCAATATCTCCAACTGGAGGAAAAGTAAAAGGTACCCCTTGAAAAGGGGTCTCTGGATTGGTAGTCCCAGAAGGAGCATGGGTGCATGGAGGTAGATTCTCCATGAAACAAAACTAAGTGATGTGGATGAAGTCTTGTTAAAAAGAACTCGAAAACCCTCAGGAAACCAAGCTTGCGAAAGGGGAGCTAGGAAAGGACAAGGCTCACAGGCCAAAAGAGCAAGCTCAAAAAACTATACTGAGGTCGCTGCCACAGTAAGCGAGCTGTACAACAAAAATGGCCAGAATGCCAACAAGCAGCACTACAAAGAAAAACACCCTCTACAAGATAGCAAGCAAAACCTCCTAACTAAGAGCTGGAGACCTCAACAAATTGTATCCTTCGCAAGGTGATGAAATCGAAGTCGAACAATACAAAATGAGAGACCAATAATGGAAGGATATCCCTCTACCGAAAGGGATCCTGGGTAAAGAGCCCTAGCAGAAAAGTCACTAAGATACCTCGTTCATGACACGTTGGAAAAGGTTTTCGGCACTTCTGCCTTATCACCCTTGCATTACTATGAATACAAGGAAGACAATGATTGATGTTGCCTTAGGGCTCAGTGGAGTGCGGCATTCCACAGAGTCCGTCCGGTTCTCAATCTCGCGGTAGTTTAACCCCTAAAAGTTTAAAACAGTCAGGAGGCCCCTCCACAAACTGGTGTATGACCGTGTCAATAAATACTAGAGGATTTTAGTTCCCTAAAGACAACGACTATGTCTCAGATGATAATGACAAGGGGGAATTATTTTGATGCCTATCCCCGGTGTCCTACCTAACTACCAAATTCTTTTATTTCCTCAAGTGAGGTTAATGTTGGTTTAGTTAGGGAGATTAATTTTAGAGGCTGTCTTACACAATCGGGTTATGGAAGTGCAACTTGATGGTGTTGTGACGAATCAAACCATGCAAATGAAGATGAATCGAAATAAGCCTTTCTCTTCGATGAACACTAGCTAAAGTAAGGAAGAATTCTTTCTGTTCCCAATATGCACAACCCAATGCACATGCAATTTTACTTCTTTTCAAAATGATAGAAAGAAGTAAAATATGTACCCAAGACTAACCCAAAGTAATGAAAAATTTCTTCATATGAACACCAAACGTAATGATTCTAATCCATTTCCTATATTTTCACACTTGAAAAAGACACATCCAAGGTACGGAAAGAAAGATTCTACAAATGCTTCCAATCAAATGCAAGACAAAGAGAAGAACCTAATAGTATCGTCTAACTCAAATGCACATAAATATGAAACAAGCATTTCTTCTTCTCATGAATGTAATACCAAGAATGTCAAATGATTAAATTAAAGCAAGAATAATACCTATGTGTTTCAATTTCATGAATATGGTAAAAGAACGACAAAATCAAGCTTCTCTTTGAACTAAAGCGGAGGCAAGGAATCAATCTTTTCAAACAATCATTATATAGGATGTAAAGGAAATAAGATGCCAAGCAATTCAAACACGCCAAACCAAAAATGATCTCAAAACCTTAATATGGGTCAAAATGACTGTAGGATGCACAATTCAAAAATAGAACCCATTTCGCTTAAAAATGCAAGCAAAACACTAGTGTTTACTCAAAGGGCCAACATGGATCCAAATCTCGAAAAGACCCAAAAATCACCAAACAAACCAAATAAAAACCCTTTCCAGGAACTACCGCGGGCCTCCAGGCAACCAGGGAGCGGTACTGATAGACTACTGCGGGACTGCAGGCAACCAAGGAGCGGTACTAATAGACTACCACGTGACTGCAGGCAACTAGGGAGCGGTACTGGTAGACTACCGCGCTCTAGACAGTGGTTGAGGCACGGCACTACCGCTCTATAGGCAGTTACGGGGGCGCAGTAGTGTGTGAACAGAGGGAAAGAGGCAGAATTTTGAGAAAAGATTTTGACTTTTCAAGGGTTTTCCAACCCAGAGGACTTACTGATCTGTAACAGAAGTCTAATGCAGAGAATAGGGAAGTGAATGAGGGTGAAAGAACCCAATTCTTACAATCAATGAGTGAAATTGAAAGCAAACTTCACAAGCAAAGAAAATGAATTCAATTCCCCAGCGGAGTCGCCAGTTTTTGTTGTAGAAATTTCTCCCTTCGGATAGGTAGAAACTCTCTTCGGATAAAGCAGGATGCACTGACTCTATGCTAAGATAAAAAGGAAACAAATGCTACCTTGAGTTCCTGAACTAATCTTCACAACAAGATTAAATGCATTTAGAAGAGATGAAAACGTAACTCACCTTCCAATTCGACGTTTGTCCCGCTTCTAGCTCTTGATCCCAAAGCTCCAATGTAGAAACTGTTGAAATCAAACAAAGGACAAGCATGCAATCTTCCAAATACCTTGAAGCAAAGGTTAAGTTCAAATCTAAAATAAATACATTTCATATCAAAGATTTATACAATACACATGAAATGGGAAAAACAAGACAAGTTATCTTTTATTACAAACTTGAAGAGTGCTTACAAAGGTTGCTTGATATCCAAGCTAATCCTATAGCTCCAAGTGCTTCCTCTAGCTATCTCTGCAGAAGTCTGAAGATCATAGGTTTGATGCCCCAAAAGTCCTCCCTTTGGCCCATGGAAATCTTATCTCTTATAGCACATGGGAAGGTTAACCAACAAGAGAGAAGTGTGGATCTATGGAGGGTTTAGTGGATCAAGCCAGCTAAACAAAGAAGGAGTTAGGATCGAACCAAAGGTGGTAATCCCAACAAAATCTCCTCGAAGGTCGAATCCCAAAGTCCAAGGAAAAAAGGCTAATTTTGGACTACCGCGCCCCTACCACTAAGCATAACGTGGTAGTACCGCGCCCCAGAGAAGGAGCAGGGCGCGGTAGTACTGACTATCGCGCCCCTGTAGATGTGCAGGGAGCGGTAGTGCTCACAAACAGGGCTAAGTTGGGTTGGCAGATGGCAAAAAAAAGGTTTTGCTTTCAGTGTTCAGTCAATGGTTTTCATTCTAGATGTTCAGATAATCTTTAAGGGAAACTATCGTTTAGGTCGTTAGTGCAAGGATGCGACACTAATACATAATGTGTAATATTGAGGTATAACAATATCCCTGCCTTATTTATCTTGAAGTTGTGAAGAATATTGTCGGAGCACCATTGCTCATAACAACAAAGGACACATAATAGATGCATCCCATCATCTAGGAAACAACCTAAATATCCATGCCCATCTAAAGAATAAAAAGCCTTGTATACAACCAATTAAATCTTCCAAAAGATCTGGCTATATCAATCTTTAGGACCACAGATGACTACTTCTATATTTTGATGGAGTGCAATCCTTCTTGAGTTGTTGCTAATAGATCATGGATTTTCCTATTGAATAGGAATTGAAATTTATTTTCATTAATTTTACCTGACAATATTTATTCCAATGTGTTAGCATTAATCTTATCAATGAGCTTATAAATCAAATTGCATGAAGATATGCGCCTATAATATTCAAAGAAAGCAACATGTTGTTTATTATGTGTAAGAGAAATGAAGGTTGAATTGAGGACTCCTGGTATTTTCCCATAGGATTTGTATACTTTCACTACTTTCAAGATATCCTCCTTTAGAAAATCATAGAACCCCAGGTAAAATTCCACAAAAATCCCATCAGTGCATGGGCTCTTTACTTTCTTAAAGGATAAGAATCTTTAGAACTTCCTCATAGGAAACCTCTTCCATCAAGGATTTATTCATTTCTCAATCAATGAGATTGGGTACTAGGCTTAATATATTCATTATCTCTCCTATGTTGGCTTTTACAAGGTCCCTAAAGACGTTTTTGAAATGAATTTTCCCAACCTCTATTTTCTCCTTCAAGAAGTTGACCATATTACCATTGGAATATATGACCTCCCAAATGGTATCAACCAAATTTTTGAGATTGGCATAGCTGTGAAAGAACTTGGTATTTTTATCCCCTTCGTGTAGCCATAAAGCTCTACTTTTTAGCCTCCAAGCTATCTCTTTTATTTCTAGAATATTTTCTTTCATCTTTCCATCACCTTAAGAGACTTAGCTTCATCCTCATACAATATACATTCTATGTTATTTTCCAAAATACTTTGAATCTCTTATTTCACTTCTCTCGTCTCTTTTTTATATCTAAGGGATAGGGATTTAGCCCAACCCCTCATTTCCATTTTGATCGAGAGGATATTATCTGAAAATTATTTGATGGGTGACTCTCCTACCTCCAAATTAACATGAATCTAATGTGACATAATAATGGATCTAAAATATTCTTCCCACAACCAGATATAATTGAATTTTAGAGAGTTTGATGGATTCTAATCCTCCCTTCCAAATTTGAGTAATATTAGGAGATGATCAGAGATACCCCTTGAACCCACCCAAGGATTGATGATTAAACTATCACTGAGATTCTCCTCTACTAATAGGAATCTATCTGGCCTTTTGGAAATGGCTTCTCTACCCCTCCCAACATTCCTCCAAGTAGGGATCACCTTAATAGGTTTTGCATCCTTCAAGTGAATACTTTTGAACAAATTGTTAAAATATTCTCTTAGAGGGTACTACTTGGTTGTCTCTCCCCATATTTCTCTAAGAGAGATCATTAGGCTTAAATACCCTCCATTATCCATATTACTCCCACTTATAACTCCAGGACTTTCAATTTTCCCTAGAACAACCTTCTTTCAGCATAGGGCCCATAGAGACTGAGAAATTTGAAATCCTTTCCAATCTCCTTTGAAGTAAGATTGTCCATAATATTTGAACTCACCATAGAAGAGGATACCCGAATAGAAATTTGGTTCCAAGCAATTACAATACCACCAAAAAGACCTTCAACATCCAATGAATAGAATATCCAATCCTTTAGACATTTAGACAAAATTTCCACCGCTTTGCTACCTACATACATGGTTTCTTCAAACATGATTACATCAGGATTGTACAAAGAGACAAGCCTCTGTAGGGATATATTTTTGTGGGCACCCAAAACCCCTCTAGTGTTCAAGGAAAACATAAACACTTACATACCTTCAGTTTTGATTTCCCTTCTCTAAGGGGCTTTCCTATTATGGCTTGTTTTCCTTCTCTAATCTGCTACCAAGATTGATATTTGACAAATGAAATATGTGATTTTCTTCTAATCGATGGATGAACTATTTTTTGTAGTGCTAAGCTGTCATCAACCCCCTGAGGTCATTTTTCCAGATACCTTTAGATCATTTGAGTTAATTTGATTTAACCCAAGGATTCCTAGTTTTATTTTCCAAGGGAGAAAAAGTTATAGGTATCCCTTGGCTTTCAAAGTCCCATTTTGCAGAGGGTGTACCTAAGACAAAGGGGCTATATGGTACAAGAGATCATAGCCTCTCATGCATGCGATCTCCACATCCTAGGGAGGAAATACTATGATCCTGAGAATGACCATTTACTTCCACCATATTCAAACACTATAGGGAAACACCCATTGAAACAAACTCCTTGTTAGAGTCAGGGAAATAATGTAGGGCCTTTCTTGTTACGTCCTAGAGATCAACAACAAATTTTGGATCCAAAGTCTTTAGGCTTAGAGACCCAAAAGAGCTTGAGCACTTGGGCTCAGGTTCCACATAGCCTGTGGAATCGACACTTCTATCAGAGGATTTTTTTTCCGGCTATGATCATCAAATCCTTAGGGATAGCATTGGGTAAAGAATCCCATATCCAACAATAGGTTCAAATGCCTACTAGTGTCAATAGAATTAATCTTATCCTCAAAATATAATATATGAAGAGAACTAGATGCATGAGACATACCTTATGTTTTCAACATTGGGATCAACTGCATTATTTTTTATAGTGTCTGCTTAATTCCTTGTGTGTTGTCCTTCAATATTGTTGGACGTTGAATTCCCTCTACAAGATTTCTGGCTTCTTTATTAGCAATCCTATCACTAGTTATCCTTTCATCTTCCAACACCAAATTTCCTTCTAAAAATTATCCCCTATATTGGTTACTAAATCCTTGAAATTTAACTTTTGCACAATCACTTTCTAAATTCCCAGTAATCTAGTCATTGGGAAAACTTTGTATGCCTCCACTCAATTTCTAAATCAACAAGGAGACCCACCCTTAAGTCCATCTCCACCAATACCCAATCCAACTATCCATATTCTTTAGTATCCTAATTTTCCTAAACAACAAAAAATATAAGCACGTCTAGACTTCGGAGTTCCACGGAATCCTATGCAATATTACCCATATTTTTTTAATAAAGTTAGCTTTAGATCGAGAATCAAATCCCGGAACCCAACACTTTAAACAAAGACCAGATGGTCCCCATCACCATTCACTTGCCAGTATTCTTCTTGCATCATCCTCTTTGTTCAAAGAAAATCCTAGCCACCCTCTAATTAGAATGTAAAACCTTCATAGGTACCCAAGAACATGCTTTCAATATAATTCTAGTCATTTCCTTAGTGCCCCTCTACTCATAGAATTCCCCATAAACTGAGCAACTAGGTTTTTTTCCATGAGGTTTTCCACCTCTTCCATCTTAACGTCGAGACCTAATACCAAATTTACCCTATCCTTCTTGAATCTTATACAATTAACCTTTCTTCTTACCTTTTTTCTAGACGCTTCCTTCCTTACACCAACCCTGATCTAGATTTATGTGAGAATGAAATGAAAGAGCATAGATATATTCACATACACAGATATATGGCAAGAAATACAGTGATACAATAAACTCAAATTCTATTAAGTGAATGAAATAGAAGAAACTATAAAATAAAAGTATCTAGAATGGTGGTAGCTATATCTCTTAGAAGAGATGTGGCAGCTACGCTCATTCACGACAATTTGAATACAAAATGAGGCCGAAAGGGATTATTTATCATAAATATGAGGGCAAGAACCCTAAACATCTAAAAACCTAACCCTAGGAGATGAACCATCATAAATTTTGTGGCCCCAAAGTGATTAGTTGAACAATCGACTTCCTAGGGTCATAACTTTTGCATACGATCTCTGTTTGGGGTGCTCAGTAGACCGTTGGAAAGATCTATCTAAGGAGTAAAAAATTGAAACAAACCCAAACAAGAGCCTAAAGCTATCTTCCAAGTTACTATGAACCCAAAAAAACATCGTTTAGGGCCTCAAAACGTCCCCGTAAGTTCAGGACCCAAAAAACTGTAGAAAAAATACTAGAAAATTGCCAAAATGGAAAACAGTTTTGAGCCAGTGGAATAGGTGGGTGGCCACCTATATCCATATGGATCATTCCTCCCCCCATATGAAGCAATGGTATCCATTGCGTTGAGTGCCACCATCAAATGGGGAAAATTTTGTTGAACTTGACTCCTGGTGAACAACTTGCCTTGGTGGAATAGTTTCCATACTTTAACAACCCAATATAGTTCGATCTTCTGCTGGCGGGTGCCCTTAACCTGCTTGTCCATGATATTATCAATAGTTTCATATTCCATGCAGTCTAGATTAAGTTATGTAGGTTTCAATTGCTCTGCCACCTCCGAGGTGTCCAACAATGGTGGTAAATATGGGCGAAGGAGCTCCACATTGAATACTGGGTGCAAGCCTAGGAATGGAGGAATGCTTAATTCGAAGGTATTGTCACCAAATGCCTTGGTGATGGTGTACGACTTATATCAAAGTGGACGAACCTTGCGATGGGGTCCTATGAGCCTCTCTTTATTCAAATGCATTATGCAACCAAACCTTATTACCCACCTGGAACTTGTGTGGAACCCGATGTTAATCATGTTGCTAATTATACTTAGTATTGGACTTTTCCAAAATTTTATGGACCTATTGACAGATGTGTTGGATTCGTTCAACGAATCTGGTGGCCTTATCGGCCTCGGTCTGAGCATGGGAATATTCCTCCTGTGTGGATGCAATGGGCAGGGCTACTTCAATTGGGGACAGTGGTTGGAACCCCAAGCACACTTGAAAAGGGATGTGGTCAGTAGAGCTATGAAGGGCTCTGTTATATCTATGTTGAACATAAGGAAGGATCTCATCCCATGTGCAGGGATGTTCAGAACTATACATTCTCATAATAGGCACAGTCATCCTGTTGACTACCTTTGTTTGTCCATCAATATAGGGGTGGAAGGCAGTCGATTTGGTGATCTTGGTATCCATCAATGACCATATGCTAGAGCAGAAAGTGCTTAGGAACATGATATCCCGATCTGAAATGATAGTCTATGGCAGCCTGAAATGAACCCAAACACACTTGAAGAAGAGCTTAGCAGTGGCTTCAGCAGAGATGTTCTTCTTGCAGGCTATTAGAATGGCCATCTTAGGGAATCGATCCATGACCACAAACAAAAAATAATTACAATGCTTGGTTGAAGGCAGTTATGAAATATAATCCATGGATATGGATTCCCATGGCCCATTAGGATTGGGTAGAGGGGTGTACAACCCCTGCTTTTTTATGACAGGTTTCGCAATGGCATAGGCAATGCAGGATTCGATGTATCGGTCGACATCTTCTCAGAGCTTGGGCCAGTAAAAATAATTTTTCAATATGGCCACTGTATTTTCGGTGCCGAAGTGTCTTGCCACTTGACTGTATTGCGCTTCCCAAATCATCTTCACATGCTTGCTTGAAGGAACACTGAGATGGCCCAAGTGTCATAGAAATCATTCCTGGAGATGAAATTTTGCCACTGGTGTTCCTGCACATAGGTCTTGATATATGGGAGAAAACTCTAGATCACTATTATATAGTTGAGGCCACCCGGAGGCATCATGGCCACAAGAGTTGAGCACCATGTTTAGTGCTGCTACTGGAGGTAGACTAAGGCAATCAACAACTCAATTGGTGTTGGCCTTCGTATATTTAATGTTCACCTGGAATCGCTGCAAGTAAGTGGACCACTTCTGGTGGCGGTAATTTTGTAAATTTCCTTGGGTTTGCTGCATGAACTGCAAGGGCTTGTGATCAATGTGGATGAATGTTTCTTTTCCAAGGATGTAATGCTTCCATTAGTGATAGGCTTGGACAATGGAATACATTTCCTTGTCATAGGTGGGGTACTTGTGTATTGTATCTGAAAGTGTCTCACTGTGATAAGCCACTAGATGGTCATCCTAAGTGAGGACTGCACCAACAGCATAGTCCGAAGCATATGTCTCAATCTCAAAGGTTTGTTGTAGATCTAGTAAGGTAAGGACAGGTGTTGAACATAAGTGTTGCTTTAGCTCCTCAAGTGCTTTTTTTGTGGCTTGGATCAGATGAACGAACTTGGCCTTAGATCCCCCTTTGGTCACCTGGATAAGGGACCAAGTAATATTAGAGAATCCCAACACAAATATGCGATAGAAGTTGGCAAGGCCTAGGAAGATGCAAAGCTCTGTGAGAGTTTTTGGGATTGGCCAATCACGAATGGATTGGATCTTGGCCAAATGCACATGAACACCATGTTTGTCCACGATGTATCCTAGATATTGAACCCTCTCCATGCCAAATGAGCACTTCTCTAGATTGGCGTATAAATTGTGTTGTCGCGGGGTGCTGAGGACCTGGTAGATATGCTCAAAATGTTCTTCCCATGTTCTGTTGTAGATGAGGATATCATCTAGATATACGACCACAAAATAATTGGTGAATGGTCGTAGAATATCTTCCATCATCCTCATGAAAGTTGTTGTATCATTAGTCAAGTCGAAAGGCATGACCAACCACTCAAAAAGGCCTTCCTTAGACAGTCTTCCAGACATCGGTCTGCTCAATTGACACTTGATGATAGCCAAACTACAGATCAATCTTGCTGAAATATTTGGAACCCTTTAGCTGGTCAAGAAGCTCATCTATATGGGGAATGGGATATTGATTCCGGACTATGATCTTGTTTAGATCTCAATTGTCAATATAGAGTCGCCATTTGATGACGTATCGTTAAGATGCTCCTAGTGAGGATATGTACAAGAAATCCATCGTCGTATAAATGTACCTATGTAGGCCACTGTGATAATTTAGGACCAAGTTCCATTCAGAGTCTCTAATACTCAGTTTGGGGCATAGGGTATGGAACATGTTGGTAAACTCTGGCATTGTCTGGTCTCTCTCCTGGTGCAAAGTCCTCCACCTTGTGTAATGGTCATCATAGTTTCTGACGAGGTATAACTCGTCCTTGAAGGCATCAACCAAATTTTCCCAAGTGGGTTATGTCCTTAATATTTCAAACTCGTATCTTGCATGCCTCTCGCAATACTCGTCCCACCAGTCTTTGATATGGGGGAGGGACTTAAGGAGCGTGAATCTGATATTTTCGCTGTCGAAAAAATGTTGAACAGAGAAGTAACCCTCTAACAGATTTAACAATTTCTCCAAAGAATCTGCATCTATATTTCTTTCAAATAAGGGAATGTAAAAGTTAACTTGTACCTTGAAGGGAGTCGCACCCAAAAAAAAGTTGCCCGTTGAACGTGCATCCACCGTCGTTGGCATTCTTTGAAGGATCTAGGAAAAAATATCCATCATCTCATTCCTTTATCGCGCGAGGGATTCCTTGAGCAACAGCTTAATAGGATCTCATGCTACATCATCTCTATTTTTTTCTCCCGCCATGTGAGGCTACTTGGGCCAATGATAGGGGTTTTCCCCAAGCTCAACTAGTTCAAGAACCCAACTCTCAATATTCAAATCTTGTCGAGGACATGCACTGAGAAACCACAAGAGCATAAGGCTTTAATACCACTGATCTGGATTTATGTGAGAATGAAATGAAAGAACATAGATATATTCACTTACACATATATATGGCAAGAAGTACAGTGATACAGTAAACTCATATTCTATTAAATGAATTAAACAAAACAAGCTGTAAAATAAAAGAAGCTAGAATGGTGGTAGCTATATATCTAAGAAGAGATGTGGTGGCTATACTTATTCATGACAAGATGAATAAAAAATGAGGATGAAAGGGACTATTTATCATAAACATGAGGGAAAGAACCCTAAGCATCCAAAAACCTAACCCTAGGAGATGAACTGTCATAAAGTTTGTGTCCCCAAAGCGGTTAGTTGAATAGTCAACTTCCTAGGGTCATAACTTTTGCATATGATCTCTGTTTGGATCACTTGGTAGACCACTATAAATATCTATCCAAGGAGTGAAAAAGTGAAATGGACCTATACAAGAGCTGATAGCGATTGTCTGGGTCACTGTAAACCCCAAAAGACATCGTTTAGGGCCTCAAAACTGCCCCGGAGGTTCAAGACCCGAAAAACTGTAGACATATTACTAGAAAATTGCCAAAATAAAAAACAATTTTGAGCCAGTGGAATAGGTGGGTGGCCACCTATATCCATTTGGTTCAAACCCACTACCACACTCTCTTCCTTCAACTGCCTCATGACTCTTTGCTTCAGAATTCTAGACTCTTTCTTTGCATATCCATAAGTTCGATTCCCACTTGATTCAAGATAAGGTGCATAACTTCCACCCGAGGTGACTTCAACTACATGTCCCTTCACGAGCTCGGTTGAATTCTCCCTATCCACGAGATCTTATCCACATGCGTGCCTTTTCAATGATTCGTATATTGAATCGTCATCTTTTAATACACAAACTACTTTCTTCCTATCAGAACCTATTCCTTTGTGCAAAAAAATGAATTAGTATGTAGTTTATGGGTTTCCTCATCATAGTCCATGGGCTATTCAATTTCCATGGTCTAGAACCTAAAGATGAGTCTCCTAGAGTTTAACACATGTGGAAAATCTAGATCATGTTCTAACCACAGACCCCATCACTTCCCATCCTTATAAGGGATCAAGTCAACTACCCACTCATAAATATCTAATTTTCTATCACTCGGCAATGGAAGCTTAGTATCTCTAAGAGGGAAACTAATTTGATACCTTAATGAATTGGTGTACCAATTTCTCATTGCATAATACTGTTATGGGATTGATTGCACTTCTAGATTTCCAATCCTCTGTTATGGTGAGTTAGATAATTGGCAATAGATCAAGATCTAGACATTTCTTATTCCCCTATTTTGATGTAATTTAATCAAGGAAAACAAGTAAATGAAGAAGGAATGGAGGAGAGGAACCTAGAAGGAGATTTAAATTTTGTACCCAAAGCGGTTGTATGTTTAACAAGAGGATCAATTGGCAATCAAGAACTTAAACATATTCTTGCACACAAATCACCAACAAAATATCTTACTCGATCTTTAGACAATAAATCCTCTTAAATAACAAATCATAAGTACCTACTTGCATAAATGAAATATAGACCTAGGAATATTTTTTTTGAATTCAAATCAATTGATAAAAAGAGAGCAATGTAGGGTTAGGGGAAAACAAGAGAGATGTGTATATTAGTTAGAAAGTAGTTGCACATTATACCTACAATGTGCGTGAAGATAACATCCTAGACGAAGTTTAAGTTCCTTTGACCATTGAACCCTTAACTACCACAACTTCTCTTGGAGAGTTTTGAGCAAAGTAGATGCTCATTAAGACGCTAACACAATAGTATGATACATTGATAACATCCCAAGGATTAATGAAGGTTCCTCTCACATATGCTTCACCTCTTATCTATATGAGATCAAAGTGGTTTGGAGAGAGGGAGGGAGTTAATCTTAGTAAAGCATGGAGGAAATGCATGTGATTGACATGATCATATTTATCCCACATTTATCCCAATTTTTTTGAGTTATGACTGTGTGTGGCGGGGTGGGATGGAGGAAGGGGGAACTCACCCAGGTGTGTGTGCATACATGGGGGGGCGGGGGGGACGAGAACATGCATGGGCGCGCATGCATGTGTGTGCATGTGTGTGCACCTGTTGTGTGTGTGTGTGTGTGTGTGTGTGTGTGTGTGTGTGTGTGTGTGTGTGTGTGTGTGCATGTGATGTGTGTGTGTGTGTGTGTGTGTGTGTGTGTGTGTGTGCACATGATGTGTGTGTGTGTGTGTGTGCACGTGCACACAAGCATGCATGTGTGCATGTGTGTGTGCATGTGTGTTCGCATGCATGTGTGCGTGCATGTGTGTGTGTGTGTCTTTGTGTGTGTGTGTGTGTGTGTGTGTGTGTGTGTGCATGTGTGTGCATGTGTGTGTGCGTGTGCATGTGCGTGTGCGTGTGCATGTGTGTGTGTTTGCATGCATGCATGCGTGTGCGCGCGCGTGCACATGTGTGTGTGTGTGTGTTAAGGTTGGTCATACACACTGAATCATTAAGTGTGACTAGGCTTTCTAGTCATGGGTATTTTAAAGGAAACCTGTGACTTGTGCATGTTTTTAGTAATGGAAACATGGGACCATTAACTTAATTATTTCTTAAAGAGTTTTAAAGGTTGATGTTAGTATATTAGGTGTTAGGGTTTTTTTTTGTATCAATAGAAGTTACTCTAGAGGTCCATATATATCTGTAATCAATCGAACCCTTGACTTGGTATAGGGTGATCAAATTAAGTTGGTAACAAATACAATTGTTTTCTTGTGCAATCCAAAAATGTGTTGATACAAACATAAACTCTATCAAGATAAGTCATGAGATAAAACAACACAAATATTGATTAAATTTTACCTATAGACATTTTTTCCAAGAAAAAATATTTATATTCAATATTTTAAGTGTCAAAATCAAAATATACATCATTATGCTTGAAAGGCCTTATAACATGTATTTTATTTATTTTTCAACAATCATATGTCTTCTTATAGTACAATCATCCCAGGCTATTTTAAGGTAGCTTGGACTACTGAGAAAAAAAATCCTTTGAGGCCTACTTCTAAAATAGAAAACCAAAATAAAAAAATTCTGAGATAGCATATACACATTATAGATAAATAATAAACAAAATATTCCATAATAGAAATCTAAGACCCTTCTCTAAACTCTTGAACAAATAGGGACCCTACATGCATTAGCACGACTTCTTTAGATAACTAATATGCTCTTGTATTGAATTCTCTCTATATATGCATAAATGTAATATCATCAAAATATTGTTTTACCTCCAGATCCAAATTCATTATTGGTGCTTACATAATGTTTTCAATTGTACATTTGTTTCCATCCCAATCCATCAAAAGCTTGGAATATCAAAAGACTTGTAGATGTTTCTAACCTTATTTCGTTGTTGTCTTCATCAAAATATGAAAGGCATAATTCTCTATTTGATTCTTTGTACCTTGTCTTCTAACATACTTCATAAGAAAATAATGTGAAGAATTAATGTACAAAATATCCCCTGCCCCACACATCCCTCGATCTCCTTAACAAGCTCCATTGAAAAAACCCCAAGCTTTACCATAATCATTACTAGGTTCCATTAAAATTCTTTGGGGTTTGCCTTTAAAGGCTTCCAACTTTCTTTCATTTTTAGACCCTTATCTTATGGGATACTTGGGTTGTATTCAGACCTCATCCTTGAAAATTTATGTTATTTCTCTAAATCCAAATTCCCTAAATCTAAAAACACAAAAAATCCTTGAAATATTTTTCAAAATTATCAATTAGCCGTGAGAAAATATAATCTACCAAATTTGATCACTCCCACTTGTTTGTTCTAGAAGAGACTTGTAACACTTCACTCCAAACATCACTAGATAAAGGACAATAGACAAATATAAGATCCATTATTTCCTCACTAAATTTACACATAATCCATCGACGATACCATGCCAATTCCTCTTTTGACAATTATCCCATCTAACAATTCTATTTTCCAATGCAAGCGAAAGAAAAAATTCTTGATTTGAGAAGGCTTTCTAGTTTCCAAACAAATTTCAACCGCCAAACCTTTTCTTCTAACTCCATTTCCTCCATCCTTGTTGTGCATCCTAATTTGTTTGTATACTCACCCATTCCTTTGTTTCCAGATCATTTGATATATCATCTTAATCAAAGAGCTTGATAGCACTATGTTTTAACATAATTACATCCTTAGACAACTCCTCTACTTTTGCTCCGTGAAGGTTTAATGCATCTATCCTTTTATTTTTATCATCTGTAACCACTCCATCAAGGCCAATCGGACTCAAGTAAATCAATAATTTGTGGAATTAAAACGTGTTAGAATTTTCACTTTAATAGTAGTTAGGTTAGATGTTTAAACAATTTCTACTATATCATAATAAGCATAAGCAATAAGATCACTGAAAGATAGACAAGCACAACATACATAAGATTTCATCCTGGGAAACCTTCTCGAGGTAGAAAACCCAGTAGAACTTCTTCAATATAGAATTTGTCAACAAGTATAATATCAATCTAGTACAATGAAGAGCTAAAGCTCTTTCTCACAAAGATCCCGAAGATAATATAATCAAACCCAAAATATAATATGTCTTCATTAAGCAACTACTTTCTCCCTCTAGCGAACTGGTTCTCCTCTCTCTCTCTAGCGAACTTGCTTGAGTGCTTGGTGTGTTCAAATGAGGAATGCGACCCTCTTATTTATACTCTTCTCGAGATGAATTTTTCACTATAGGGTCGACTTCACTGGGGCAGTGTTGCCCATTGTTTGGGGAAAACTGCCCAATGTTTGGGGTAGTTTACCAACTGGTATTTGTGGGGACGACTTGTCTATTTCCACATGATTTCTTTGAGAGTATATCTTTATTATTCTTTTAGAGTTTATGCAATATAAGAATATTTTCCGAAGTTACATAATCTTCAACACTCCCTCTTGACAAGGAAAGTATTCTTCTGACGTGGTCATCATTACTATTGCTACAAACTCTGTACTATAATCATTGACTTGTGACATCTCTCAAATCTATACATCACTAGAAGTTATGTACGAGCAAGCCATCATCTTAATCATGCATCACTCACAATCATACATTCGGGAGCATCATAGTAGCAACACATCAGCAAGCCAGGAGCGCACATTACGTCATTACGGGACTTCGTCTAGCTCACACAGAATCTAGACACACACATCCGACTGGATACACAACTTGATTGGATACACATACTTGACTAGATACACATGCTCAGTTGGATACACATACTCAACTGGATACACATACTAAGTATGGTCACGCTCTCCAGTCTGCCAATATATGGTCACACTCTCCAATCATCACAGGTATGGTCACTCTCTCCAACCTGCCAGCATATGGTCACTCTATCCAGTCATCACAAGTATGGTCACGCTCTCCAACCTTCCAGAGTATGGTCATGTTCTCCAATCATCACAAGAGTTGGTCACTATATATGCTCATCCATCACAACATACTGGAGATTCATTGCTCCCTTCTGTACCATATCTCTGATATAATGGTACATGATCTCGATATGCTTGGACTTGTCATAGAACATTGGGTTCTCAGACAACTTCATGCAACTCTAGTTGTCACATAAAATATAAGTCGCATCTAAATCAAGGTCAAACATCCTTGCAATCAACTTTCGAAGCCACACTGCTTCACTGCTAGTTGAACAAGATGCAATATATTCTACCTCGATTGTATTGAGTGCCACACTGGTATGCTTCCTACTAAACCAGGAAATCATGCTCGATCCCAAATTGAAGCAACATCATGAAGTAGTCTTTATGTTTGTGACACTACCGGCCCAATATGAATCAACATGATCATGCAGGCTAATCTTCAGATCTGACACATATCTAATTCCATAATCAAGTGTACCCTTCAGGTACCTCATCGTATGCTTTTTCGCAATCAGGTGAATACATCTCGGCTCGACCATGTACTGACTCGAGGTGTTCACCGAAAAAGCATATATTAGGTCTAGTGTTCGTCAAGTACATCAATGAACTAATCATTTGTCTGTATATTGTGGCATCCACTGTCTCTTAAGAAGCATTGCACAACAACTTCAAATTTGATGCCGCCGGTGTGTCCATGGCCTTACAATTCATCATCCTGAATCTGTTACAGATCTCCACAACATATTTTCCTTGGCTAAGGAAAATATCATCTGGACTCTGCCACACCTCTAGACCTAAGAAATAGTGCATCATACCCATTTATTTCATCTCGAACTCTGTGGAAAGATTCTTCTTAGTTTCTACAATGAGCTTCTCATCTCCTATTAGAAATAGGTCATCTACATACAATAGTAATATCACTGGTTTCCCATTCTCAACCTTGTAGTAAAGGTTGGAATCTGCTTTACTCTTGGTAAAGCCCAAGATCGTTAGAAAACTATCAATCATGCCATACCATGTCTTGGGTGCCTGGTTTAATCTGTATAAGGCCTTCTTCAACTTGCACACATGTGTCTTCATGTCATGTGTCTTGAATCCCAATGGTTTTTCCACATAAACTTCTTCTTCTACTACACGATTCAGGAAGGTTGTCTTCATGGTGTACCTTCCACTTCATCACTACATCTATTGCAAGTATAGCTCTAATCGAAATGTATCTTGCTACAGGAGCAAAAGTCTCCTCGTAGTCAATTCCTTCTTTCTGGGAGAAGCCATGAGCCACAAACCTTGTCGTGTATTTCTTGATACTGTCGTTTGCTACGCGCTTTATTTTGTAGATCCATTTGGAAGACACTACTGACTTCCCATCTAATCTCGGGACCACATCCCGCACATCATTCTTCATGACTGACTAACACTCTTTGATCATGGCATCCTTCCATACTTTCTCCTTGGATGCTTCTTCATAAATGGAAGGTTTTGCATCAATGATATCACATAGTAAAGCCACATAGTTGGAATATGGTCGAGGTCTCTTGCTTTCTCAGAAATTCCCTTCTGGCACACCATATTTCTTTGCATCTTGAATGATCTCTTATTCCTAGGCTGATCTTCTCTTGTGTGAATTCACCTCTCAAGGTGGATCTACAAGTCTCTATGGTTCATCACAGTCTTCTAGAGTCTATTCTTCTGGTATCATATATTCTTCTGCACCTATGACTCTCACTCTAGGAGCTTCAGACTCCTCATGGACTTCTTCAGAACGAATCTGCCTTGATCTACTTAAGGTTGCATCCTCATCGAAGGTTACATCTCTACTTCTCTCAATCTACTTGTAACCTGGAATGTAGATCATGTATGCTTTCGATGTCTCACTATATCTGACAAATATGCCCTTCTTTCCTTAAGGATCTAATTTCGTTCTCTTGTTCTTGGGAACATGTACATATACTGGACAGCCAAATATCCTCAGGTGATTGACTTCTGGCTTTTCTCCTGTAAACATTTCTTCTGGTGTCTTGTTCCCAAGTACACGGTGAGGTGTTCTATTTTGCACATGGATTGTGGTTCTAGTTGCTTCAGCCCATAAGTGCATCGGCAGATCCTGATCATAAATCATGACCTTCATTGCTTCCATTATCGTCCAATTCTTTCTTTCGGCTACAACATTTTGTTGAGGATTATCGGGAGTGCTCATCTCCCTCTTAATCCCATATTCTTTGCAGAGCCTCTTGAAGTCTTCTGATATGTATTCCCCACCATTATCTGATCTTACAGTCTTTATTTTATTTTCAGTATGGTTTTCTGCTAGAGCTTTGAATTCTTTGAATTTGCTAAAAACTTAATCTTTGGTTTTCAGAAAGTAAATCCAAGTTTTACGAGAATAGTCATCATTATAAGAAACATAATATACATACCTGCTTAGTGAATTTGATGACATTGGTCCACATACGTCTGAGTGTACAATGTCTAGGATTCCCTTCTCTTTGCTATCATTATTTGGAAATGGGCTCTTCACATTCTTTCCATGACCACATCCTTTGCATACACCATCATGGTTTTCCCGGATCTTTGGTAGACCTGTCACCATCTTGTTGATGATTGGCAAATCTTTGTAGTGGATATGAGCAAATATTCTATGCCAAAGTTCACATGGGTTCGCAGTGTTATGTATCATGGCTTGTTCAGCATAACCCTTCAATTTGTACAAGCCTCCAACTTGTTCTCCAATCACAACTACATCATCAATGGTCTTTCCTCTTAGCCACATAAGAACTTGGCCATCAAAAAAAGCAACTCTGAATCATTTCTCTTCTAATGCTGATATGGAAAGGAGATTCTTCTTCAAGCATGGTACATACAAGACATATTTCATCTTTATGGATTTATCGGAGTCCAACTTGTAGGAAGCTTCCCCTACCCCTTTTATGGGATATTGATAATCATCTCCAAGTTTCACCATGTGGGGTGAGTCCTTCTATGTTAAGTTAATGAGTGGGTCTTTGAAACCTGTCATGTGCTTGGAGGCACCACTGTCAACAAGCCAAGTATCACTCCCATGAGTGACAGTATCTGTAAGAGTGGAAATCAAAACATATTCTTCTTCACTTGAATCATCTTCTCTTGATTTCTTGTGAGCAGGTTCATCATCTTCTACGGTATGAGCATGATGTATTTTATTCCTTCCTTTTCTGACCTAGCCTTTCGCAGGGGACAATTCCTTGCAATATGTCCCATCTTCTGGCAATTGTATCATCTGACATTGGAGTAATCTTTCTGGGGCCTACGAGTCTTTTGGAACTTCTTGGGCTTCTTGTGGAAGTGATCTTCTTTCTTGTTATTTTCTTTCTTTGCATGTGCTGCTAAAGCTTGATCTTCATCAATACCCAACTTCTCTTCTCTTTCTACTAATTTGGATTCTTCTTGGGTACATTCTTCCCATAACCTGCTAAACTTTGTTAGCTTCCTCCTAGAACATATTCCTTGAATAAATGATTCCCATGACCTTGGGAGACCATTTAATGTGGTCATTACCAATTCAGTTTCTTCACTGTATCTTCAATGGCTTCAAGTTGTTCTTTGATTTGAGATACCCTTGTGAAGTAAGACTGGATTGTCTCTAAATTTTGCATATTTACATTCGTGAGTTGAGTTCTCAAGGTCATCTTCCAATTGATGTTCTTCCCTTCATATAATACGGTCAATGCACGGTCAATGCATCGAACATCTCCTTGGGAGTCTTCAAGGATGAAACATGAGGAATCAAGTGATCCTTAATAGAATCAGCAATAATCCTTTTATCCCTAACCAGATTCTTCTTATGTCTTGCTTTGTCTTCCTCTCCCTTTGGATCTGTAACTTCTTCCTTAACATAATTCTCCAAATCATTTTCTTCTATAATGAGAAGTATTTTATACTTCCATGCTCGGAAGTTATCAGCTCCTTCAAGCTTCTCATCAAGCTTGTTGTTGCTTGACATCTTGATCATTTTTATATGAGAACCTCAAATGGAAATAAGATTATAGAACTTGCCAATTGGGATGCTCTTTCAGGTCCTTCTGAAAATCTGTTGACCTGGGGTTTGTAAGAGAAACCCTAATTTTCCAACTTGTATATCTTGGAATTATGATCCAAGGAAAAGATGTGCCTCGCTAAAGCAAGTTGAGTAAGTGTCCTTTTCTTCTGGATTTGTGGACAGAACTTCCAAAAAACTGATGCCCTAGTTTTCCCGAGCAGTAGTGATAGGGTCAAAATTGAAAATTCTCCTATCTGATATCTGTCTCCATAGGAATATGCGCCCTCCTAGGGTGAATTGATTTGACCTCCTTTTCAAGCTGATATATGGAGGGAAGTGCCTGGAACAGTAAACCCTAATTTCCAACTTCCGACAATTTTTAGTTGTACAGTGGCTTCTTTTAGTATGGATCTAATACCATGTTAGAATTTTCACTTTAATAGTAGTTAGGTTGGATCTTTAAACAATTTCTACTATATCACAATAAACATAAGCAATAGGATCACTAAAAGATAGACAAGCACAACATACACAAGAGTTTATCGTGGGAAACCCTCCCTAGGTCGAAAACCCACCAGAACTTCTTCAATGTATATTTTTCCAACAAGTACAATATCAATCTAGTAAAATGAAGAGCTAAAGCTCTTTCTCACAAAGATCCCGAAGATAAGATAATCAAACCCAAAATATAAGATGTCTTCACTAAGCATCTACTTTTTCCCTCTAACTAACGGGTTCTCCTCTATCTATAGCGAACTTGCTTGAGTGCTTGGTGTGTTCAAATGAGGAATGTGACCCTCTTATTTATACTCTTTTCTGGATGGATTTTTCACTATAGGGCCGACTTCACTGGGGCAATGTTGCTTATTGTTTGGGACAAACTGCCCAATGTTTGGGGCAGTTTACCCACTAGTGTTTGTGGGGCTGACTTATCTATTTCCACATGATTTCTTTGAGAGTATATCTTTATTATTCTTTTAGGGTTTATGCAACACAGGAATATCTTTCAAAGTTACATAATCTTCAACAAAATGCTTATGCATACTTTTCTATTAATTGACCTGGTTTTGGTGGATACGTATATAGGTGAACGGATGAACAATGCTACCATCTTGCATATCGGTAAAATTTCACCTTTCATCTCAATGCTCGTGAAAAAGGGAACCTTGCTTGAAACCAAATTGTCAAAATATTTCCTCCCTTTATTTCTTTTCCCTTGCTTCATCCCCTCAATTCAGTTTTGCAGTCTAGCATACATGCCATGGACATTCAGTGTTGATAAATTTTCCCTTCAACATGCGTCCATGAAAGGTACTCAGTCCAAATTTGTTCGAGTTCTTTTGACGAGAATTCCAAATATTCACCTTTAGAGTTTGATCCTTGTGGTTTTAATCTTCATACATCTTAGTACTATCACCTGCAAAGTCAAAGATATTCACACATATTGCACACCACCATGAGCGATGCACTTTTGTCGGTTAGCAGATGTTAATGATGATTTTCACCATCAACAATATTTAGCTAGAAAAGAATTGCCAAGCCCTCCCTCATGTAAAATTTTCCACCAAAATTCCCAATTCCTACCAAGTCACCGCCTTCAATTGCCGAGTTCAAAACTAGCCTATGTCTCTAACTAGCTTAAGATTGTCTCGGGTTTCCATCTTTAGGGAGTCTATAGATTTTTAATGAAATAATTATGTTAATGATGCACTATTGATGATTGTGTTTCACTTATACATGGCAGATTTTGGGTGACTACTTCAAATAAAAGCATATTCAAAAAAGGTACTTGGTTTCATTTCGCCTAAGAAGGTAAAAAAAAATGTGTTCTTGTGCTTCGACTTGGTTCTCTACGAAGGAGTTCAATTCAATTTCCTGTTGGCCATGGTTGATGGCAGACATGAGCAAAATCAAGGTCGTGAATCATGGAGAAACAACTCAGAGCACTGCGGATATGACTGCTTTTGAAGTTAATAAAGATCAAAATACATCCAGAAAAACTAATGAAGAGAATGTTTGCGTCAAACTGCAATGATCGTGACTTTCATAGTGACAGTTGTTAAATTTTTTATTTATTTTTATTTAATATTAATTCATTATCTTTATTTAATATTAATTCTTTTTTTTTTCTTAATTCTTATTTTTTTTTCTTAATTTTTATTTATCTTTATTTAATATTAATTCATCATCTTTATTTTCCCCACGGCGGGTGATGAATACAGCCAGCCCCACTGACAAGACTGTCTGACAGGTTGATGGACACGCGCCCACTAACGACAGCCACAAAGCGAGGCATGCACCAGCCCATGCAACTGCGGTTATGTATCCAGTACAGTGCACATGGAACCTTAATTCATCTCCTGAGCAGGGCAACCTGCCTCTTGCGAGCTCCTACGTGCACTCAGTCTATTCCAATGGCAGATTATGAATGCGAAGGTATGTCGGTGTTCAAGGTTACGGTTTACAATGGGGACAATCAACACAACATGAAACGCCACAAGAGCTCGTATGTTTGGCTCTGGGAAGAAGCTCGTCTCTCTCACCTGAACATCCCTATTTGTGGAAGTAGTTTTGCTCGTAATTGGTCCATTGGTTCGTTTTTAGCTATTACAGCAATGCTTCCTGCAAAATGGGCTTACACTCGGTGTAATGCGAAACCAACCGACCCCCTTGTTGGCCCACAGGGGAGATTTATGAGAGGAATCGTTGGGAAAGACGTCGTTTCAGAGAAGAAATCCCGACGAAAATTCAAGAGGAAATCAAGGAGGCTGAGGATGATGCGGAAGTTTCGCGTGGTTGCCTTCTTGACAGTGAAATCAGAGAGGAATTTGAAGCCTTAATCCCATATCCTGGGAATACAAGGGGACGCACCACCCTCTATCAACGCACCTTGGACTATCACTGGCTGCAGAAGTCGATGCTCGGGAAGACGTTGGCTGACAGAGGGGAATCTCAAGCAGAGATTCTCTTGCAGCAAGACGAGATGGTCCTGATGCTAAAACAAATTCTCCAGAATCAAAAGTTGATTGCTCTCTAGCTCGAGATCAAGCTCACTAAGGAAACCGTTCTTCCTGCTGAACCAACGGGTTTGGACTAAGTAGACTAGTTTTAGTTCTATTTTGTTACCTTCAGTGATGTTTAGTTTCTGTTTCTTGAATTACTAATGGAAAACTCTGATAATTTTGATGATGGGTTTGTTTTCTCAACTCTTAGAGGGCCCTTAAAACTCCTGGAACCTTGGTTTGGGTTTGTTTTCTCTACCATGAAAAGACCCTATTTTGTGTACATGTGGAAAATAACAATATAAAGATACATCTAACTTAAAAAAAAAAAAAAAAACAACAACAACAACATTATCTTTATTTAATATTAATTCGTTCTCTCTCTTAATATAATTTTTGTTTGAGTTATTAAATACTTTAATGCATAAAGAAATAAAAAACAAAATAAAACTTGTAAAATAAATCTTAGAACTTTTATATTTTAATGTAAATAACTGAACTTTACTTTTATTTGTTAATTTTATTACATTTAAAATTCTCCATTTACAATAATAAATAGATTTACCATTTTCTTTATTATTTTTTTTTCTTTTTACTTTAACTTATGTATTATATTTTGTTATCTTTGTTATTATTTGTATTTTTTAATATAAAAAAAATTTAAAAAATCATAAAAAATAAATAATACAAAAAATAAAATAAATTCAAAAATATTGCGGGAATAAGTTAAAATAAATTAAAGACTTCATATTTATTTCTTATATGTACTTTTTTTTAATTCAAAACACAATGCTTTCATTCCAATTAAGTTATTGTCTTATCTTAAGCAGCTTAAAATTTAGGGTGATCGTTCTCTCATATTCTACATTAGCCAAGCAAAATTCAAGGTTGTTGTGGGAAACTTTTCATTTTCCACATCAACATAAACCATTATGGAACAAACTGCATGCTATCAATCAGATTATTACCATTATGAAACAAGAAACCACATGAAACTTCATATTGCTATTTGAATGAAAAAAATCATGAAATAACAATCCAAATGGAATGTTGCATAACATTTAAATCATATCATGAAACAAAACTACATGCATACCGCATGCAATTAAGTTATATCATGATCATAACATATCATTACCATGAACATCAATAAAACGCCTTCTACTAATGAAAACATGACATTATAATACATCACCATGATCAATAATAACATCAAGATAGTAAGCAATTGCATGTTATCACCTGCCATACAATTGTGGCCTCGCAAACTACATATGTAGAACATATAAATCAAGGAGCATAGATATATCATTAAATATCGCAATAAACTGCATCTCAGATAACAATCATACAATGTAGCAAAAGAACCCGTATGAAAGAAATTTATGGACTGAATCTATCCGTTTTACTTCATAGTTACATATTACCCTTGAGATTTATGATCTGCTTATTGTTTAATAACATGTGTGCACAAGAATACAAATTTATTACACCCCTTTTTGTCATATATAAACTACTCAATGTAATACCTTCCACCACTGAACTAAATGCACATTGCCACCACTGAACGCAAATATCTTCCCAACCAATGATGAATTGGTTCCAAATTTAGGCTGACCCCGGCCCGCGGTTTGTATTTTGATCAGGCTCAATTGACGGAACTCAAAAGAGATGACTGGATAATTCCTCGGTTAAAAAAAAAAACAAAAAACAAAACAAACAAAAAAACAAAACTACTCAACGTATCCACTAATCTCTTCCTTGATCATTAGACGTTCAAACAACTATAACTATACTGTAGATATGATTAAACTTTTAGCTACAACTTTAATAATGAACGATTTAATGAGATCTCGAAAACCCTCAAGGAACTGAGATATGAAACTATGTAATGGCACCCCAATAGACTAAGAGGTTTGGAACCAAAGATAATCACTCTTGGTGGCATTTTCCTTTGTAAAATATTCCTTTCAAACTTTGCTCGATATCTAGAGGCCTAAATTATGGATACATATAAAGATTTAAAATATACATGCTTCCATTAGAAAGGAACATATATGACACCTTGTTTTTGCATCTCTGTAACAACAAATCAAGAAATTTGTTCATATAAACATTTGATTGGCTTTTTGACTCAAAGGAAAAAATCATTATTGCTTGTCCTTCAAACAAATTATGGACATCAATCCAAACAACTCGTAGGTAATTTATACTATTACAAAATTGAATTTCTACAATCATTTTTCGGTCCAATAATATAGAATTTAAGTTAAAAATTATGATACATGTCCATACCCTAAAGCTATTGGGTGCAAGGTAGCCATTGTGTTGAAACTCAAATGTGTGCAACACAAATGTAAGCTACTGTGTTGCGAATGGTGGACAGCCATGGAAAATCTAATGATATAAATTGCAAGGTCAATCTTGATTTGTCACCATGCATCAATATGCATGAACTACTACAACTAGTTTTTGAAGGGATGGTAGCTTTTAGAACTTGTCTTGAAGTCGATTCCATTAATTTAATTGTATTTAGATCATGTCAAGGGAGAGATTTCCATTTAGCATGGAGTTTTGGACCCGGGATTTGTTCAAAATTCCTATATCCACACAAGGGGTTCGTTTTTATTCCCATTTCTACATTTACCCAACTTGGTGATCTCTCTCTCTCTCTCTCTCTCTCTCTCTCTCTCTCAAGTACTAACTATGGTGGTCAGTCTACAAACAATTTGTTGGACATTAATAATATTATTGTACCTACATAATAATATCCATGTTAAAACTCCATATTATGGATATAACACTAGACTTGTCATGGGCTAGTATTACCTCTCACCTCATAACAAATATGAGGTTAAGATGGATCCATGCTAGTTATTAATAATGTGCCTATCAAATATTTACTAGTGTCCATCCATGAATTAGGAAACTACAATATACTTCTTTTAAACAACACTTATAAGGAATAAGAAATCAACAAGTCAACTAAAGCTCTTTCATACACAAATTAACAAGAGCTTTTTGCACTCTAAATATCACAATCAAACAATATTTGCATTCTAATTCTACAACATTATATGTTCCACTTCCAACATAGCCAAAAATAATCCTCTAAAACCGACTTATAGAAGAGGATATATTCCATTAGCTTGCCTCCTTAAGGGGGCTGCTATCAATGGAAATTTCAAACTTAGAGATCAATTGAGACAAGTGCAATATTCAATATGTTCAATAGCTATTAGACATAAACAATTAGAGAAATATTTGCTATCAATTGTTGTCCTATAAAGAAAGTAGAAGGAGGAACTATACCCCATTCTATTATTTTCCAACATAATATTTAAATAGCTTTTGAGCCATGATGACAAGACAACCACATGGCCCATATAGAAATATTTCCATTATACATTCTTATAAATATTTCTATCAATTGAGACAAGTGCAATATTCAATATGTTCAATGGCTATTAGACATAAACAATTAGAGAAATATTTGCTATTAGTTGTTGTCCTATAAAAAAAGTAGAAGGAGGAACTATACCCCATTCTATTATTTTCCAACATAATATTTAAATAGCTTTTGAGCCATGATGACAAGCCAACCACATGGCCCATATAGAAATATTTCCATTATACATTCCTATAAATATTTTTATTATACATTCCTAGCCATTCACTAGTCGAGCATTGGCCTTGATCTCCACACCAGAAATCCATACTAACATATTTACATCATTTACATAATCATATTAATATATTTGAAAGATTAAAATTAAGGATATTATAATCATTTACATCACTTACAATAATTAATTTGAAATATAAAAAAAGTGTTGTATTGTAACCATTACCATGAGCTACAATTATAGAAGACAATAATAGATAATTGGGTATGGCTTAAGAAATTGTTATATCAAGCAAAAGTACTAAGACATCATCAAGAATAACTCTAGTTTTTCCCTACCCAAGTTCTCAAGTAAATTACTGACCGAAAAGAGTAATGGAATGAGTTGGACTAAATATGGATGGATCATGGAACAAGCATTAGTAAGTATTATCTACAAATATAAACAAGGAATGCCCTTCAAGGTCTTCCGGAACTTTCGTTGAGAATACAACAAACTGCGTTTAGTTCTTTTCAATAATTATTCTGCCCTCGAATTACAAAGTAAAAATCTTATCTTGATTCAAGAAGCAATTTGTTTTATTATATATTGTCACAATAAAAAGTTTAATGTTTTGTAATTTTTAGTTTCTTTGTAGCCAGGAGACTATATGTTCAGGTTGTTTCAATTAATTGTAATTAACATTATTTTTTTTCAAAAGTTAGATTAAAGTTAACATAAAATTTGTATTTATAATTAATTAAAAAAAAGAAATTACTATTTTCTAATTGGACAATCGCTTTGAATTGACTATTTTTTCATTAAAATAAATAAAAAAATAAAACCTTATCTTAAAACTTTACCCGTGAAACTTCACGCTCCAACTTACTTAATCACCTGCAATTTCTGAGAGTTGCAACTTCAGATCAAATGATTGCATACATGGATTTATGTCTCCATGCAGTTGAATGCATGTCCTCCACCTGTAGGATGAACAAATTTCCATCACATGCCTCCGTTCTACAAAGCTTGAGACTAGCTGTCATTCTCAGCTCTGAGATCGTTTAGTTTCGTTTCATAAGGGTTTTGGCTGGTTTCGATCCGCGATCGGTTCAATATTTGTTGCTGCTTGCTCCACTGTAATTGTGTTCTACGGCATTTTAGCTGGGATTTTTTTAACGGATTTGGGGATTTTGGCTGGCAATTGAGGTGATTTTGACTGGGAATTGAGGTGTTTTGACCGCATTTTGTGTTTCTGTGGTCAATTTTAGCAAGGTGAGTTAAATGCAAGAGCTAGTTGTGTACCCTCAGCAGCAGCAGCAGGGGGTCATTTCTTCGTCATCTCCTTGCTGTGAAGATAGCGGAGATGAGGAGCTATCTGTCCTTCCAAAGTATACTAAGGTCATGGTTACCGGAAATAACAAGACGAAATCTGTTCTTGTTGGACTCCGTGGCGTCGTAAAGAAGGCTGTTGGGCTTGGGGGATGGCATTGGCTGGTAATTATCTCGTTTCTTGATTAATTCTTTGAAATAAAATAAAATTGACATGGTATTAGTAGCTTACTGGGCAAGTATTTATTTTCTTGAATACAAACTAAGAAATGCGAATTTATCTTGCAATGCCAAAATGATTTAATTACATGTACTGAGATCTACATTTTTCTTCAGCCCAGAATTTAAGCATTTGTTTTTTTGTTACTTATTTATTCATTTGTCCTAATATTTAACAAAGAAAATCTGTACTTGGGTATTATAAGTATGCTTATGCAGCATTTAGACTTTCTCTTGATCCTGGCAAATTATTGTTAATACATTGCTCTATAAGGAAATATTCGCGTATTTCCCTCTAAGATTTTGTAAGGAAGGGTTTGAATTGGTAAACTCGATCCCAATTAGTATGTTTATGCAGCATTTAGATTTTTTTCGTTGATCTTGGTAATATATTTTTGTGTAAGGAATTGTTCTCTTTTTTTCTCCTAAGCTTTTGTAAAGAAGGGTTTGAATTTGCAACCCCGAATTAATTAGTTTTTATGCAACATTTTGGAATTTTCCTGGAGTGAATGGCGAAGTTTTCAGCGAAAAAAATCCCAATCTTCATTCTGGCATGTTTATTCAGCGAAGAAATTTTTATGGAGCCTATTTCCTTTTATGGTACTTGCATTTAGCAGTGATTCCAACTGATGAATGGACTTTCATTAAAAAAAACGCACTTTCATTATAGAAAAACGCCTACCAGAGCTTCATCTTAAACATTCTCCCGAACAGTAATTCAATGTGGTAAAGAAAACTTTCCTTAACAAAAAAATGTAATACAACTTTCTCATCTATGTTGTAACAAAAGAGCTTTCATCATTAGAAAAACATGAACTAATAACATGTAGGAGGCCTCTTGTTGGAGTTGGAGGAAATATCGCTTGAAATATCTGTCCAAAGGTAAAATATTGGATTCTCTTTTGCATCCTAGGCTAATATTTTTTTAAGCCTATGCCTATGTTGTAGAGTAAAAAACAATTGAAAATCATGAAAATAATCATAAAGATAGACTATATATATATATATATATATATATATATATATATATATCGTGCACAGAAAAATAAAAAAGATAGATAAGTTTAAAAAATGAAAGAATAACTTAAAAAACTTAATAAAATATGATCCAGTTACTACATAGTTAAAGTGGACGAGGCAGTGCACTGATAAGCTGTGGGATAAACTGATAGATGTTAGAGCACTGATAAGCTTGGGATAAACTGATAGAATATAGGAAGATATGAATTGCATGATTCACTGCACTGATCATTTGTAAAAGGCATGTAATAGAGAAGAGGATTGAATATGCAGTAGAGCCGGGGATTGGATATATACATGTTAGTTGAAGGTTTTATTTTAGTATGGATGTTTTACAGTGAGTAATTATCATTATGATCTAGATTTTGGAATTAAAATTGTGTGGAAGTTTTAAAAGGTTTCTATATATTCAGTTAGCAGAGATGAAAGGGATATGTTAATTGAAAGTGTTTTATTTTAATAATTCTCTTCGAAGTACTATTCGCACAACCTTTCTTAGATTCTGGTTTAGTGGCACTAGTTCCATTGAAAGATCAGGATATCATTAATTTTGGCTGGGCCTTTTTCAAGCCTTTCACCGCTGAAATGTGGCTACTAACAGCGGGGTTTTTCTTCTCCGGAGGAATGGTGGTCTATCTCTTGGAGCGCAGAAAGAATCCACGCTTCCAAGGGCAGCCAAGCAAGCAATTTGGAAACGTATTGTGGTAAGTAACAACTTAGGCCGTGACCTATTTTATATGTACAAAACCGTCAAGGCGGAGGCTTAAAAAACGCACTGTATTTACCAAGGTTGGTTTGTGTGCAGGTTCGGTTTTTCAACTTGGTTCAGCAATCAGGGTAAGTTGCAAATTTTTTTTTATATCGCAAAATCCTGGATTGTATTTTTTTTGTTCGTTTAAATTGTATGGTTCTAATCGAAAATTGAATCGGGAGAGCAGATGATATTCGGACTGTTATGGCCCGCATAGTGGTTGTGTCCTGGCTTTTTGTTATTGGAGTTCTGTACTCGTGCTATACAGCAAATTATCAGCTATTCTGATAGCAGCCCCACGTTAAGAACCAACAGACACGGAGCTTCCAATTTTTATGCAACTTACAAGACCATTTGGCCCAAATTCGAGACCAAAATGAACAAGAAGGCCTCAATTTCATAAGACCCGAACTACTTTCTTACATTATAGCTACTCAAGTCCTCGTATTGCATCTTCCTGCTCTTTGTTGTAATTATTCAAAAGAATTAATGCCTTTTAAGGAATGTGTGAAAGTGTCAGTATAAAATCCCAACATTGACTTTTTGTGGAATAATAATAATAAAAATTTGTTGTTTAGTATCTGTTTTGGACTCAGTTATATTAATGAAGCCATTTGATTTGTGGTCATTTAGACATATTTATGTGTTTGATCGACATTATTTTTATAAATATATGTTCATTTTTATTTAACTAAAGAAAGTAATAGGTGGCTGAGGCATAAATAGACAATACAACTAAATATAAAAAACAAGTAGTAGATAACTTGTTCATACCATTTTTGTAACCTATAGATGTTCACCAGTCACAAGTTAAATGACTATGCTAGTTTTTAAAAAGAAATTACAACCAATATTTATTTGCAGTTGAGACTTACAGTTTTGTCAATTTGTATTTATTTTGGGCGATATATAAAAAACTGTTTGTGGAGCATTATATATATCATTATGTACAAATTCTCCTATTCACATCAATTAAAAAGACGGGTATTCTGATATCCGATTGCTTTGGTTTAAAAACGAGTAAATTATAAATTTTTAACTTACACTGTAATTCGATCATTTAGATAGTTTTAGATCAGAGAGTTTTGAGTTGTCATTACGTCCTCTTACCAGCAAGGCGCACGAATCCCTTTGTTGATCCAGTAGAGTCAAGCTCCTGGTCGATTGAAAAAATCCATGCTTTAATTGCAGTTGATGGTAATAACTTTCAAATCCAAGCTTTAATTGCAATTGATGGTAATAACTGTTGGTAAAAGAAAATGAAATATTTTGGTACACTGCGAGTCCTGTGTTGAAGAAAATGGGCAAACATTCTACATTCTCGACGTACAGCTAAGCGTGTAGAGATTGACCTCTAAAACTTTGCAAACATACCAGAAAAACTGATCTATAGAACTTTGTAAACATAATGATAAAAAATAAAATAAAAATTCACAGCTTGGATTTATGAGATGGGCAAAAACTGCTTACTTATCTTATTTTTTAAACTCTCACTTATGTCGATTGTGTAACTTTGCCATTCAAAATTGCGTAAAATAAAAACATTCAAAAGAATCCTCTGGTTAACCCAAAGAGATATTTAGAATGTGAAAATTTGTGTTATAATATCAGGTTATATTCATGATTAAATTATGCTCCACCGTTATTGATATTTTTTAAAATAATGGAAAGTAATAGATTATGTTCTACAGTTTTGCTGATATTTTTTTAAATAATGGAAAGTATTAGATTATGGTCTACAGTTTTTTTCTGGAATTGCTGGTATGAAATGGAAACCTAGTGTAGAAACTTTAATTTTATGTTTTAGTAAAATAATATTTTTAAAAATATAAAATTATATGTTTTATTTAATAATTAATCATTTTATTATGATTTATATATATATAATATAATATAATATGTGTATTAATATCAATATAGGATGCATCTTCAATTAGAATTGATACTTAAATGAATATGATTTTTTGTAAATTTAAAGATATAAATAAAATATCGTTATTTAAATACACAAAATGATGATAAGATATTTAAATTTACAAATAAAAAATAATAACTCCTGATTTCATGCAATGAAGATATCAAATTTAAATAAGTAATCTTTTATGATTTTAACTTTTTAATAAGTAATCTTTTATGATTTTAACTTTTTAATAAGTAATTTTTTATAATTTTAATTTTTTAATAAATAAATTTTTTAATTTAATTTTTTTCTATTTATTTTTAATAATAAATTATTTAAATTTTAATTTCCTTCATTTCTTTAAGTATTATTATAAATAATAATATTGTCATATTTTTAATAAAATTATATTAATTTTTTTAAAGGAAAAAAAAAGATGTAACTTGTTATTCATTAAATCAAAGTTACAACTATACAAACACATCTATCTTTAAATTATTATTTATTTATTTATTTTTAATAATAAATTATTTTAATTTTAATTTCCTCCATTTCTTTAAATATTATTATAAATAATATTGTTATATTTTTAATAAAACTATATTAATTTTTTTTAAACTATAAAAAAAAATGTAACTTGTTATTCATTGAATCAAAGTTACAACTACACAAACACATCTCTCAAGCCAGATCACCAAAATATAACATATAATGTTTTCAAAAACTTAGTATTGTCATATCATTTTGTATTGTATTGCCTTGTAAATTAAAATGTAAATCTTTGGTATTTAGATACTAGTTCAAAATGTATGTTGTGTATATATATGGATGCAATACATGGTCTAATGAATATATGTTGCTTGCTTGGACATCAATAATGTAGAGAAGTAGTGCATCTCACTACTGACACTGTCTCCTGAGAGTTATTTGAGGAAATATTTTGAAAGTACCTTCCAACATACTTTAAAGAGCAATAGGTTGAAGGCTTTCGCGTGTTAGTTCAGGTAGGTTGGCCGATGGAGTACAAGATGAGGTTCATGGAACTAGTGAAATATGTTTCCTATATGGACACTAGTGAGCACCATGTAAAGTGCTTTGTGTACAAACTAAATTGTAATAATCGGGCCTTAAGATGTGGAGCTCGACTTCCCTAGCTAAGGAAATACAATATGCATGTTATGTGAAAGTGCTTAGTGATGCTAGAGGGGATTAGAGAGGGGGTATAAGGTTGTTGGATCCATAACAATCAGAATTTGTAAGGAAGGCCCCCTCAGCCTTCTTTAGGGGAGGTAGTTTTAGGATATGGCAATAGGGCACACCTAGAGGTGTTGTAACATGTATTTTGATGGCAGTAAGTGCAAGGTCGTAGGCATCATTAGGGATGCATGAGAGTTGAGACATTTTTAGGGCACTTTTAACAATGCAAGAGGTTCCAGGGAAGGAAATAACCACAACAATCTCAACATAGTAGTATGCAAACCCCATCCCACATTGCTTGTTGGGGGTTTGGAGGTCCTCATTTTGAATGTGATTGTATAGGGTCACAATTAGGTACTTTGTACCATGAGGGAGAAGCCTTGGTTGGGAATGAAAGACATAATCTATGTATTTATGTAGCTACTAATAATGGTTAGGTATATCATCAATCCACTATGGTGGAATCTTTAGGTAAAATAAATAATGTCTTGTTTGATCTTGGTGCACTTGATAATTTAATTTCTCCATTTGCATTATATAAATGTGGGTTGGTAGCTTGCGAGCACAACAATTGTAGGTTGGTCAAAATGGCTTTTGGAGTGAAGGGGAGAATATGACTTAATGTCATAATGTTTTGTAGATCTAGGGGTGTGTACTACTTGGTTGAAACTATATGTCACTGCCCTTGGGTAGTATGGCCTCATTGTTTGTATCGATTGGTTGGACGATCATAGCGCTTTCTTAGATTGCTTTGAGAAAAGAGTGCTTTGTTTAGAGGACAGTTCAAATCCATAATCTTAAGAGAAATTCGTTCTTACATTTCATCTTAGTGATGAAAGTGAAGTGTTGTCTAAGACAAGGATGTTGATTGTATGTACTGGAGGCAGTGAGTGAAGAAAAACGACCCTCCTTAGATTAGTACCTTGTCTTATCCAAGTTCATGGGCTTTTTTCCCAAAGAGTTTCCAAGGTTACCTCCTAAAAGAGAGTTTGGTTTCTTGGAGCCAATCTTTAAGACACCTTAGAGGATGATGAATCTAGAACTTTTTGAACTATAGATGTAATTAGAGGAATTGCTAAATCAAGGATTCGTCATATTTTCATTGTTGTGTGCACCGATATACTTGTCAAGAAGAAGGATGGTTCCTTTTGACTATGCATATATTACAAAGATTTGAATAGAGCCATAGTGAATAATAGGTACCCAATACCTCGAATAGATGATCACTTCGATCAAATGAAAAGTGTAGTGGTTTTATCAAAGATTGAACTTTGATTAGGTTATCATAAGTTGAGAATTAAGGAATGTGGCATTCCTAAAACTACCTTCATAACACAATCCATGCATTACAAGTTTTTATGGGTGTAGTTTGGATTGACCAATGTGCCAGCAATGTTCATGAGGCTTATGAAGAGTGCATTTGAAATACCTAGACCACTTTTTTTAGGTAGTCTTGGACGATATCCTCATTTATTCTAGGAATAAAAAAAGAGCATGAGGTGCACTTGCAAATATTACTATCATGTTTGAGAGAACAAAAATTGTATGGATTCCTCTCAAAATGCTCTTTCTTCCAAAAGGACATCCACTACTCATGGCATATTATTTTAGGAGAGGCAATATTTGTGGGAACTTTTTTATGTTACTGGGAACGTTTTTACAAAGATAAGTTAGGGTAGGAAACCAATAGCAAAACATACATTACATGCTTCATAAACTTGTTCGTGGCATTAAATAATTTCTAAAATTATAATTTATCTTAAAAATTAATTTAAAAATATATATATTGATATAATATTTAATATGTCAATATTTTTACTTCATTATATGCTAATTATTTTTTTAAGATAGAAATATAGAGAGAAAATTAATCACTTCATTGAACTTATGTCAATAGTTTGTTTTCAAAGTTCAAATATAAAGAAAAAATTTAATCATTGGATTGATTGTTGATATCTTATTGATTGAGAAATATATCTAAAATTGTTTAGAATCAAATTGTATGAAAATGTTTTAAGAAGGATTTTTAGGAAAAATTTTAAATATAAAAAGATGCATTAATATGGTTTTGTGAGATAAAGATGGTCTTGATATTATAAACTTTTGCTTAACAAGTTAATAAATTATTGTGTGTTTTGTTTATGAATAGAGAACTTCGAAAAAATTTAGTTTCTTTATCAATATTTTTTAAAAAAATTAATACTTATTTAATATTCAAAAATATTGTTTTTTAATTTCAAATTATTATAGGCAGGGACTAAGCTGCATGCAACTCTTGTTTCATTATATATTGCCACAATAAAAAGTTTAATGTTTTGTAATTTTTTCACTATAAGTTCCCATAAAATATAATATATAATTAGTACACATGGTGTAAAAAATGTGACCTTAAAGTGTCACAAGGTGAGTGTGTATCAGTTAACACACATGAGACAAATATCATTAATAACCCAAAGATCCCAAATGATAAGCATGGTCCATGTTTCAATCTTTAGTAATCTTAATAAGCTATTGAAGGGTAGCTTTGAAAGGGAGCCTAGATGACAAAGAGTTACTCTATTATTGTATGCATAGCTAGTATGGTGATGGTGGAATCTAAGTTGGGAGCATTAGATTTTGCTTGAGAACTTAACTAGAGCTTTGAATCTGTTATACTCTTTTACCAATTGAATTGCTAAAAATTGTGTTGCAACATAAATAAGTGTCAAGACGATATTTTAACCTAAACCTTCTCAAATCAACAATTTGGTGTCAGCACATCTTATAAAAAAAACAAGATTACAACATCTTGATAACTAGAAAAACTAATGTATATCTCAATAGATTGATTGCAATTTCAATGTTTGTCTCCATGTTACCAAGGAAGATGATTTGTATGAAATTGATTAGAACACATACACAGACTTCCAATTATGATTCCTAATTGCACAACTAACAAGTTCCACATAAGCATATGTGGGTATGGGCTTGGGAATTGTTTTTTCTTTTTTAACTAATTAGGGGACAGGCCATCGTATTAGCCAAAAACACAAAAGCTTAAATACTATAAAAAATGGTTAAGAATCTCTAGGTTTGGACAAATAAACCTATTAAAATTATAAATATTTAAATGTTATTATTTATACTCAATGTGGTAGAACTACTATGATGATTTAGATCATTATATACTTGGTACTAGGTGCAAGAGGCCTTATAACCCTGTTAAAATGTTTAAGTCCATATTATGTTCTAGACACATGTGTAGGTGTAATACCCCAGTTTTGACTTGGAATGTATTAAATCAAAATTATGTAAATTATGTAAATATGCTAGTATGGATTCCTAGTACGGAGCTAAACGCCAAGGCCCTACCAGTGAATGGATACGCATTTATAATGTAAATATTTATCTATGTACGGTGTGGTTCGCTTGTCATGCTAACTCAAATGCTATGTAAATATTATGTGGGGAAAATAATAAAGTGGTCAAAGATGGCTAAGTAAAGAGCACTAGAGAAGTTATGATTCCACTAAAGGGGGAGAGGAACAAGGGCCTATGGGAGATTAAATCCTATATTGCCAAGTGTTAACCTCATAACACATCCATTTGTTTCTAGGTTTGTTAAATGAGCCAATCACTTCCTTTTTTACTATTAAATCCAATCATTTAATGCATGTGTGAGGTTGGTGGGGGATGTCTTCTCATGTAATTATAGAAGCATGGAATGGATATACTTCTATGACGGTTATAAAAGTCCTCTCTTCTATGTTCAGAAGTTATGTTAGTTGTATTTTCCCCATACTCTCTTTTTTTGGGGTCTATCCTCCATTTTTTGCTCTCAAGCAAATTTTTACAACAGATTTTACAGCAGGCAAACCTTTTTCCTTTGTTGTTCATTCAATTGCCATTACCATTACCATATTGTGCATTAATAAAAAATTTGAAATTGTGAAGGAAAATTGCAGTTTCGAGAGAAAAGAGATGGTTGTAGGTGAGCATAAAGGTTGGGAAAGATAGGAACCTTTACCCATTAAGATTTGATGCTCCTAAATGCTTGAGAAGCCATGGGTTAATGCTACAAGAGGTTCTCTAACAACATACAAGATGTTGGACTCTTTTTGCACACACTGGTAAGCACTATAATGGTCGGATTTCCTAAGGGAATTGTGGAGCAGTCAAGGGAAATGCCTTCCCTGTGTTGTGTGGGGTAGTAGAGAAGAGTGTCATGGTTGGGATGAATGAGTGAGATCCCTATAAATGCTAATAGGTGAGAAGTTTGGGAAAGCATGAGAGAAAATGGGATGTAGGCTAAGAGAGAGAAGCATGTAGGTGTTTCCTTCGCCATGATGGCCTCATAGCCCAGCTTGGGAGTGGTATCTACAACCGATACCTATGGTTGGGTGGAAAATCACTCTTACACAATAAGTTGTTTGGATCTTCTTGTAAAAATATAAGTATTCTCTTGTATTAGAATGTGGAATGATTTTAATTTCTTTCTGTGTTAAATATGCTTGTTTATGCATTTTGTATGTGTGGATAGCTTTAAATTCCACTGTGTTTTACATTTATGCATCTACACATACAATTTTTATTTATGAATTTGTATTATGGCCCATGGGGGGGAATTTAGAAACCAATAATTTGTAAATATCCCCTTATGTTGGTCAGGTCGATGGATGGGGACATGATAGAGTGGTATCAAATATTTTGGTTGCAACATCAGGGTTGTATGGGACAGAATCCACATTTACAAGCAGAAAACCAAAGTTGTACAAGCAGTGTTGATAAATGCTTCTACGAAAATCATGGTTGTAGTTAACATATGGTGTTTTAATGGAGCCCAAAAGTTAAATCTATGGTCTGCCTACATGAACGGTAGATTGGATGAGCAATATTTAGGAAAAAAAATTAAAATTACAAAGCTATTAATGAAATTGCAAAATCAAAATTTTACATAATTATGAAAATTTGATATCTAGGGAAAATTTGAGATGGGCCCCACCCATGCCATGTGGATAGGGCCAGGTGTGATGTGGACTAGCCACGTCGGATGAATGTATGAGTGGTAGGACCCGAAACAAGGTCTTCAGGAAATGCCTAAAATTGAACAGGAATTGAACATTTTTTTACAAAATGTAGAAACGCAGGATGAAATTGAACATGAACTGAACATTTTTTTTCATAATCTGTTGGAAGAACCCACTCTAGATAGAAATTAGGGCGATAGAGCAACGCAACATATCCCTTCGTTAGTCACTCAAGAGAAGAACGATCTTTTGATGAGGCCTGTAGAAATGTCAGAACTAGAGGAAGCAGTTAAGTAGATGGAGGGAGGAAAGGCCCTTGGGATTGATGGGTTTACAACTAATTTCTTCCACTAATGTTGGGATATGTTAAACGAATAAGTGTTGGAAATAGTGGAGGACTCTCGGCAGACAGGTAAAGTTTTGTCAGCATTTAATTCAACATTTCTGACTCTAATTCCCAAGGAAAGTGGAGCAAAATCACCTAGCAAGTTCAGGCCAATAGATTTGTGTAATGTTATCTATAATATAATTACAAAGGTCATGGCAAATAGATTAAAGCCATTGTTACCAATGTTGATCTCTCAAGAGCAAGCAAGTTTTGTGGAAGGTATACAAATCTTAGATGGAATTTTGCTTGCACATGAGGTTATCAATTCTCTGAAGATGACAAAATTCTCTAGAATGTTGATCAAGCTTGACCTATCCAAGTTTTACGATAAGCTAAATAGGCAATTCATGGAGAAAATGATGTACATGCTTGGCTTTCAGGAGCAATGGGTACGATGGATATGAACCTATCTTCATCATATTTTTTCTCTATCATGGCCAATGGCACGCCTTCCCAACCATTCATATCATCCAAGGGAATTCGAAAAGGAGATCCTTATCTCATTTTCGTTGTGTGTTGATGGTAGAAGGGTTGGGACACACTTTAAATGCTATGATGCATTCAAATGAACTCAGAGGATTATGTATACACCCCAGAGCACAACCCCAAACATATCAATAGTTTGTTAATGATACAATGTTGATGGGGCAGTCTTTCATTCAGTAGGTGCATGCATTGAGGAAAGAATTGGACCAGTTTCTATAGGCTAGTAGGCTCTCCATCAACAATGATAAATATCAGGTCTATTTTTTCAATACGCCCTAGGTAACAAGCCAAAACATTTTAAGGATATTGGGTTTTTAAGGAGGTTGTCTCCCATCTAAATATTTTGGGGGACCCTTATCGGATTCAATCATAAAGAAAACTTCCTGGCAGGATCTGTTGGATGAGATTAAGATGAAATTATCCAATTGGACATTTAAAACCCTCAACTTTCCTAGTAGATTAACTTTGGTGCAATCAGTGCTTCAAGATCTACCCCTTTACCTCTTTTAGGTCCTAGCAGTGCCAAAATCAATTTTGAAGAAAATTTGGAACTTATAGAGAAATTTCCTATGGGGAGGCTCAAAATAACGTCATGAGTGGGAACTCATAGGGTGGAATTTGGTTTGCACTCCCAAACTTGCAGGGAGCTTAGGCCTTAGGGATCCGGAAATTAGTAATGAAGTGATGGAAGCAAGAATCTAGTTGCAGTGGATCACGTACAACAATGAACCCTGGGCACAATTGTGGCATTGCAAATATGTCAGGGATGGGACAAGTAGAATCTAATCAGATTTGTAGAGGAACTCCCAAGGTCACATATCTGGAAGGCAACACAATGAAACTGCTTTCTAGTCCAACAACATAGTTTCTTGGAGATACACAATGGGGGATCAACTTTCTTTTTCCGAGATTCTTGGAAACAATTACCCTTTACCTCCAATTCTATCAACCTTCCCCTTCTCCATGTCCGTATAACAGATCATAATCTAGTGAGGGTGAAATATATGTGGGAGATTTGCAGTTCGGATAGATAGTTTCGACAATGAAGGAACCATGAGTGGTGGTAGACGCACAATCCAAATGAAAACCTTTAATACTTGTGGGATATCCTTCAAGAGCGAATGATCTTGATTTAGAATGATCCTGATAAGATTAGATGGGGTTACTCTCCTTCTAGATCTTTCAACATTAAAGAGGTGGTCTATTTGCATGTTGAATACTGTAATCTCCCCCAGGAACCAAAATGGAAGAAAATATGAAAAGCGAACCTTTGGCCGAAGATCGCCTCTTTTATTTGGCTATTGGTTAAACACAGGGTCGTTACTTGGGATAATCTGCTCAAGAGAGGTTTTGTGGGTCCTTCATGGTGTTGTTTTTTTAATCAAGTGGGTGAAACTTTGGGTCATCTCTTGGATGAATGTGAATTTGTGTTAGCCATTTGGGATAGAGGAGAAGAGATATTCCACCGATCTACCAGGGTGAGAGGGCATCCAGACTTATCTATTGCATATTGGGAAGAGGATCCTTTCAAAAGCCCCTTGTTGAACCATATATTGGAACTCTTCCTGAGATTTGTGGTTTGGGAGGTTTGGAAGGAACGCAACTAGTGCATTTTTTAAGGTAAATTTAGAAATGAGGAGGAGATATGGTCCCTTCTAAGTCGCACTTAAAAGAGACTTTAAAATTAAACTAGTGGAGTGAAAAGGACTGGAAAACAGGGATGGCAGAGCTTTCAATATTTTGAGTGGGATATTATCACCATTCCATACTATATTGGGCCTCTTGGAATCTCTGCACAAGTAGCTACAAGTTCAGAAAGGTGGAAAAAACCACCTGTAGGATCTTATAAGCTCAATTTTGATGAGGCTTCGAAAGGGAATCCGGGACCATCAGGATTTGGAAGTGCCATAAGGAACCACCAAGGTAGCATAGTGAGTTTCCTTTGGGGATATATTGGCGAAGCCACGAATAATGTAGTGGAGTTGGATGGATTAATAGTTGGTATTTGATACACGTTGTGAAGGCAATGAAATCCTATAATTAATAAAGGAGATTCAAAGGTGATTATAAGTATGGCAGAAATAATCCAGAAAGGCACAAAGTATGCCAATGTGGTACACAATTGGAGATTGGAAGCTCATTTGGGACAGTTGGTAGCCCTTTTGCGTGATAGCCCAACTATTGTCTTTCGCCATGTTAAACGTTCTACCAACAAATTGGCGGACTATATGGCAATTCATAGTATCAAGGATAATAATGCATCGAGGGAAGGATTGTGGGAGGATATCCAAGATCAAGCTTTCAAGGCAACATGCCAAGGTTTGGCTATCCATGATTCCATTATCCCTCCTGTGACAGGCCCAGCTCATGAGGCTTAGGCTCTAACAACACAACATTCAAAGGAGGTTGTTTCTCCTCATGGCAATTTTGGTCAACTCTAGAGTTTCTTTAGTTTTTCTTAATGTTAATGTGTAGGCATATGTCAAGCCATTTTTTATTTCCTGTGTACCACAATTGGGCTTAGGGGTTATGGAGTAAATATTGGGGGTTGAAAGTGGTTGTTCTATTGCATTTTGATTTTCCCGGTTTTTTGAAACATTTACATCCATGGTTTCCTGGTAAGGGCAGGGTGCATGTCTTTTGCTACTTGAAGGTGGATTTAGCGTCTGGTTTCCTCCAATAGGTAGACGAATTTTGTAACTATACCTACATTATTATCTTTTCGTGGCAATAGAAGGTGGACTCTATCTTACTCACAAAAAAAATGTCTTGAAAATGAAATAAATAGATGAATAAGGAGGCTCTTCGAGGGGGAAACCTCCTTATACAATGTATCAAATGCACAAGACAATATGAGATGATCCTAAAACTAGGTCTCTTTGGTGTGTGTGTGTGTGTGTGTAGAAAGAGAGAGAGAGGAGACAAAGGGTATAATTACAATTAAGGTCCTAGCCCATACAATTACAATTAAAGTCTTAGCCGACAAATAAAGACAATATTGATGTAATAATAGAAATGTAACGTTACAATACATGGGGCTTAACATGCTTTCCTCATTCTTAACCCTAGTGTCTTCTTCCAAACATGCTTATACCTCTACCTCTTTCAGTTTTCCCATGAGTACTGGGTTGTCTTCTTGATAATTTTTCTTCAACCTTTAGTGCAAGTTGATAGGCTTCCCTAATTGTTCTAATTCTCATGGTACTCAGCTCATCCTAAATAGCATACCTCAAGACATTGATATATATAACTACAACTTCCTCTCCTTCATCACTATGTCCAAACCTAATAGAAATTTTTTAAAATTCTTCTATATACTCATTTACAATCATATCCTTCTATCTAAGATTTTGTAGATTCCAAAAAAATATAGAGTCACTCAATAAGTAGAAATTTACCTTTGAGTTTAGCCACCATTTTGTCCCGAGTCTTTATCTCGTCTTTTCCTTTCCTTTGCCTTTCCAACTACACACTACCCCACCATAAGGATGTATGCTTTCATCTTCACACATGCCATCTTAACTCTCTTAGGGTCTTCAATTTACTCCATGTCAAAGAATTTATCCACATCCCTAATCCATTCAATTAACTCCTCGGGTTTCAGGCTTCTTGGATAAATAGGTGTCTCCATCTTAGGTTTTCCCCTCAAATATGTCAAAGCCGTAATAATTATCTCTTTTGGAGCTTCAACTACCTCAACTTCTTCTTGTGGTTCCTCAACTGCCAATTCTTCATCACTCACATCATGAACTCCAACTGCAACTCCCTTCTTTAGGTTGTTTCTATGGTTTCCAATCTAGCTTGAATTGCTCTCAGGGTTTGAGTTACATTATCTGCAACACCTCCATGCTGCCTTCTACCTCTCCATTATGCATTCACTCCTCTTCTATCAACCATATTTCTTCTTCATCTACACAAATATCCCTTTCTTACAGTTCTACCCAACAAAATCTCCTTTCTAGAACTGCAAATTCTCCTCCAAGAATAAGTCTACTCAACACTCTTCATAAGTTGGAATTGTTCTCTACAATAGGGCACTCCTTCTCTGATACCAAACTTGATGCAACCATACATGTATCAATTTAAGAACACAATAAGGCTGCAACTTAAATCAAAGTACATAGCCACAATCACAAATACATGCACACCAACTTTTAACCGAAGAGTCTCAATGCATACATGCAAACATTAAAATTCACCAAGGGTTTTATATCACTTCTCAAAAGGAATTGAAAATTACAATATCAAGCTTTATAAGCTTGTACTGCATAAAACGATAGTTATAGCCTTGGTCTAACTCCCACATGGGCTTTGCATTCACAAATTTACCCAAAGTTATCAATCCATAAATTAATTTCAAGTCTTCTAGACTTTAACAACAATGTTTTTTTTGTTTTCCTATGTTGTCCACCTTTTCCATCTCCTCCTCTGCACACAATTGTCTTCTTCCCTTCTCCCGTGACCAAATATATTCAAGATATGGCTGCCTCCTCCTCAAAGTTTCCATGCTTCTTCTCCTTATTTGCTCTTGCAACTTCTCCTTATTTGCTCTTGTGAGCATAATAAAAAACCCAATAATGCCTCTTTCGTATGCTTTATGGAGAATTAAATGGATAATTTAATGAAATTAGGTGGGACTCCACAAAACTTATCCCACATACCCTTTTGTTTTGTTGTAAGTTTGCAAAATGTATTGATAAAAAAAGAAGAAAATTACATAGCTTGTAGGCATCTGAGGCGGTCTGAGACGATGAAGCCACCATCCCAGTCTGTCAAAGATGATACTGTGGCTCTTACATACCATACAAAAAACTTTTTCCCCTAGAGGGAGGTCGGGCTAGATTTTTTTTATCACAGCTTGAACTGTACATAGCTAACTTATACAAAAAACAACTAAACATTCTATAACATAAAAGATGGAAAAAATAGAGAGAATCAGTGGGCGGTGAAGCCGGCTTCGAGTTCTTCATAGAAGAGCTACTCAGGTGGTGTTTCCTCCAGAATGGGGAAACCGCCCCGGAAGGCATCGTCAGGCTCTGGCAGCTTGATAGGCAGCAACACAACCTTGCAAGAATCCATGGGGTCATGCTCCATGGGCTTCCAAACTCTTTTATTGGGAGGAGGCCCAACAATAGAAGGTGTCGTGAATAAAGTTGAAGGATCCATGTGCCCTTCTGAGAGCGTGCTCTTACCAATCGGTTGATCACCCATTGCGCTACCGCTTCCAACCTCAACGTTTTTCGGGCCGCGACGTCCAATTGCAAGGTGCTTCCAGGAGAAGGTGGCGTCCAAGATTGCAAGTCGGTTGTCCACATCAATGAGCTTGGCTCTGGCAGCTAGCACTGAATCCTTTGCAGAGCTCTAACTGTTTATCATATCCTCCACGAGCATACCCATCATGGTCTTTATGAGCCAATAGTGATTGATGTTTCCTTCGCCTTTGCCAGAAGCCAGGTATTCCGAGACCAGTCGAGCTTCCCAGTCATCTATGAGAACATAGACCAGTATAGAGACTCCCATTTCATAGCCTTCCTCAGTCATTGAAGCACAATTGCGTTGGCTCCTGCCCCGATTTCCACTTCCCAACAAGGAGAAACACATTGTTGATAAATCAGAGAGGGAGGGAGAAGAGATGAGAGCACATAGTGAAGCAGGACCAACTTCCACAGTCCAATACTGTAGATTGCAGGGAAAGACTAGTGCATGGGAATACAGAGCCGAGGATTTATGGGAGAAGTGCCCTCATCTTCCTCCCTTAACCCACCTTTGAGGAGGTTCTCAAATCCCACACGCACCATATCAACATGCAGAGAGCCGAATTTGATGAACCAAGTATCCAGACCGCGTCCCGCCAGCAGATGAAGGGATGTCCAATTGAACTGGCTTGAATGAGCCATCATCGTCGACAGCCAAGGGATTAATGCATGCAGAGTGAGGTGCCATGTCATGGGATCCCTAGTCGAGGCTCCTCCCTTGCATGTTGTCCAGCTGTCGTGGTGGCGCCCGCATCCGGGGTTATCCCACATGCCCTTAATTTACCTAACCCGATACAATTAAGTTAATTTCCTTCCATATAATTTATTTACTTCTTTGGATAAATAAGTAAGAATCATGAATGGCCAAGTGAATACATAAAAACTAAGGTTAACTAGGACCATTGGATGGAAGGGGCTAGATCCAATAGCTGACATCGATCGTGGAGGAATGGTTTTCTACAGGTGCCAAGGTTCCTCTAACCTCCATAATGCACCTCAATCGCTCAATCAAATGGTCCAAATAGACGATCGTGATTTAATATGAGTGCAAAGGTTGTCAGAGCAAACTCCAAATCCTATAGTGCACAACAATTGTACGATCTCATGGGCTAGATTCTTAGGTGAAGGTACCCGTGTGATCCTACACCATATTCTCTAGTAAAACATTCATAGTTCCTGATCATTTTTCTTTCTTAACCCATGTTTTCTTATGCCTTGTGAAACCCTTCCAATGTTTTTATGATCTTCCTACAAATGTCCAATCTTGTGACAAGCTCCACATTTGAAATGAATCCTCTAGAAATCTAGTTTTCTTGTAAAAAACCAAGACCCCAATGTATGTCTAATTCTACTAGAAGGCCTTCTCTTAGGCCCATTTCCACCAAAAGTTTGAATACCTTATAATCTTTCTTGATCCAACAATTTTCCTCAAAAAATTAAATTTCCTATTCCTTCCATAATTTTACTATTCCACAACTTCATGGTAAATCTAGGAAACATCACCAATATTTGTTCTATATAAGAAGGCTCCTTTATGAGATCAAAACTTGGCTTCCATCTTCTTAGACTTGGGCCATATTGGCCCCAAATACATTCTTTTATGAGGAGAAGATCTACATCCTTACTACATTTTACCATAAAATAAATCCAACCACGCAACTACGTCTTCAAGAGTTGCTGCATAGTGTTGTTGGTTGCATAGTACATAATAGAGTCATAATCCAAGACAATGTACCTATTCAAGTTCCATTGACCTCTCACAATGCTAATAAGCAAGTTCTTACTAGTGCAGGTGGGGACTTGTATCTCTCCAAAGTGGCTTAGATATAATTCGACATAAGAAATAAATAATGTTTTGTAATCATGTTCCCTCTTCTTCGAGAATTTGAATTGTAGCAGAGTCTGTGTTTGAAACCATTTGCACTATAGACATACTTACTTACTACAACATTTACCAAAGAAACAAACCTGAAATAAAAGCATACTTAGATTTCTTAGCTTCGTGACAAAATCAAGAGGCTTCCCCATACTCCACAACACAACACTTCAAAATATAACTTAGTAGCAAACAAAATAAACTTGAAGATTGAATCTCATATCAAGTTGGAAAGGTAGTTCTAAATTATATATGGCATCACAACCTCCTCATATAAATCAAGGGTAAGCCCTCTAACCTTTATAAGTATGAATCAACAAAGTTGGTGCAACCACCACTTGAGGGAAGTGTACAAATCTAGTAATTGAAGTAGATGAGGTGCTTCACCCATCAATTACTTATGTGATAACACATTCATGGGCCATTTCAAAAGAGATAATATTGTAAAAGATGTTACATGTTGATAATCAACTTACAAGTACGACCGAGGGAACATCACAACTCAATATAGTAGTTTATGTTCATTTCAATTCTTTTCAAAAGCTTATATGGTTGTAGGCATTTCCATTATTGCAAAGACAAAGCATCCTCGATCATATACTTCAATTCTCTTCCTATCTTGTGGAAATATATTGCTTTGTTGTTTTACATAACATATAGCTTCCCATAATCACCTAAGTGATAACGTGATTTGGAGCTACCTGAACGAAACAATTATGGCCATTAATTAAATCGACGAGATATAGGAGCTTTACAATAATTGGGTGGTAACAAAGAAATTGCGTGGGGGGTCTCCCGTAAAGAGGGTGGATGTTATGGCAATACATGCATATTAGGCTAAGTGACAAGCATGGGTAAGGGGTGTTCTTTACTTGAGATATTTTTACAAGATCACCCCATGATTTAAAATTATATAAGGGCATAAACAATGGTTTCTTTAGTTGGTGAAAGCAGGGTGGTGTTATCAACCCCAATGAGGTTAAAGTCTCTATAATGACATGCTTGTGCCTACTTGCAAAAATGAGTGGGGCCAGGTGAGAGCCCTATATGACTTTGGTGAAATAGATACCCCTCACTTGTGAGTTCTTAGTTAAACATGACTTTCACAATGCGGTGGGACATTTCTATCCTAGTATTAAATCTAAAATAGTGCACTTTTTGCTTGCTTATGTTGACTAGAAGCTTCGGTCAATAAAAAAATCAAACAAGGGCATAAAATCAACAAAGGTTTAAATGCCAACTCCCTTCACCATGGATCCACGACAATCAAAACTATGGAGTTCCTTAATTTGAATGAACAATGCAAGTTAATTAGAGGGTAACAATCTCTAACAAGACTTCCATTAGATAACTTAAGAAAAATCCACTAGTGAATCCTTGAGATAACAAACCATATTTGAGATTTGACCTTAATGTTTATTTTCTACTATGTTCTCACATTTATAAATTGAATTAATTATCAAACAAAGTTATGTTTATTTGTACCCAAAATGAATGGAAAAGCATTTTACTTAATATGAAAGCCAATAACCTTGTTTAGTGATGGGTTCAAAATTTCTTTTATAACTTTCACCATAAATAGTCACACAAGCACTTTTATTGTGTAGTTGATTAACTCCTTCCTATCCTAATCCAATGTTTCCTACAGAACTGTTATTCAAAATATTAACACTTCCAACCATTTATTATATAACTTGTTTGCCCACTCGCAACACTCATTACAAGGCAATAAAATTCACATTGTTATAAAATGAAGTAAGTCTTGTTAAAAGTAAAATGATTTCATAAGTCAATTTTATTTTGTTTTATTTTTGTATATGTATTTGGTAGAATCAATAACTAGGTTGGGCTCGTACTCACATGACATAGGGTTGATTATGGACTGTTGCACTATAATCTCCAGGCATGCCCAAATTGCCCCATGTGGGGCACATGGCTAATTGAGGTTTGAACCAACGACATCGCAAGGAGTGCCTTAATAGTGCACCCTATCGCCAACTGATCTACACCCTAAGGGATTTTAAATTTGAAGGACATGAGGGTGAGGTTTGAACCAACGACATCACAATGAGTGCACTCACCTGACATAGGGTTGATTCTGGACTGTTGCACTCTAATCTCCAGGCATGCCCAAATTGCCCCATGTGTGGCACATGGCTAGTTGAGGTTTGAACCAACGAAATCACAAGGAGTGCCTTAATAGTGCACCCTATCGCCAACTGATCCACACTCTAAGGGATTTTAAATTTGAAGGACATGAGGGTGAGGTTTGAACCAACGACATCACAATGAGTGCCTTAATAGTGCACCCTATTGCCAACTGATCTACACCCTAAGGGATTTTAAATTTGAAGGACATGAGGGTGAGCTTTGATCCACTTATGTGTGCAAAGGTCATAAGATCATTGCCCCATGAGACAATTTCTACAACTCAATATGAGGGATAAGTGTAATCCCATGCTCAATGTGGAGCTGACACATGGCACTTCAAAAAAAAAAAAATATTAAGTAAACAAATTTTTAGAATGTCGACCCTAACCTAAACTTCAAAACCAAAAATATGTCCAATTAATTAAAACTAAAAGAATTAATTGAAATATATGATATGGGTGCCATTCAGGGAAGATTCACCTTATTGTTATTCACTTTTTTCACCAATGAACATTCTTAATTTGTTTTTCTTCACCTTCATAATTATGTAAATTTCCTAATGTTTATTTTGTCAACTATAGATTAAGGATCATATATATATATTTATTTATTGATGATGATCATCTACTCTTTGTAGTTTAATTTAAGATGGATATGCTCATTATAGTTTTTTATAAATCCACAAATGGATTTAACACACTCCAAATACCAAACTATATCTTAGTCTTTGAATATCCAATAAATATGAAGGATATTGAGATGAATTTAATATATACCAGCGTAGATCCATCATAACTCTGTTGGTTGTGGAGCCAAATCTTCCAGTCTCATAGATGATATTGTCTCAGTCATGTACCCCAGCTTTATATGATATGCAAAAGGACTGTTTGTTGGCTAACAGTTTTGTGGACCCATGGTGTTGGTATCCCGTGGTATTTTCCCATTGTATTGCGGACCCATGGTTTTGGGTATCCCGTCGTATTTTCCCATTGTATTTCCCCTATAAAAGAAAGACATTGTAATACGGCTAGAGGAAGATGTATTAGGTATTATGCATTGTAAAGATCTCCGAGAACGTGAAGAGAGACTGTGAGACAATGAAGAGGAAGTGAGGCGAATGTGCTGCAGGTTGTATCCCTTCATTTGCTGGATGGTATAATAATAAGGATTGGCAATTTCAGTGTGGACGTAGGCCATCTTGGGTGAACCACGATATATTGGTGTCTCTCTTATAATGTGTCTGTGTGATTATATTTACATTTTTGTTTATTGTTATTGCTCTACGATCCTATTTTCTAACAATTGGTATCATATCCAAAGGTCTATTTGGCAAATAAACCCGTAGGAAACTAGGGTTTCTGGTTTGAGTGGGAGCAATGGCAGAAGAATGAAAGTTTAAGGTCAAGAAATTTAATGGCCAAAACTACTAGTTATGGAAGATGCAAATGGAGGACTATCTGTACCAGAAGGATCTATTCCTACCGTTGGGAGGAAGAGCAAAGCAGCCGGCGACTATGAAGGACGAAGAATGGGAGCTTCTTGACAGAAAGGCACTGGGAACAATACGGCTGTCCCTGGCTTCGTTGGTAGCTTTCAATATCTCAAAAGAAAAGACAATGGAGGGTTTGATGAGCACATTGGGTAAGCTGTATGAAAAACCCTCGGCCTCCAACATGGTATTTCTAATGAAGCGTTTATTTAATATGAAGATGTATGAAGGTGGATCTGTTGTTAATCATTTAAATGAATTTAATATGGTTACAAATCAACTAAGTTTTGTAAGTGTGAACTTTGATGATGAAGTTAGGGCTCTTCTAATCTTGCGTTCACTGCCAGAAAGCTAGAATAGCTTGGTCATCGCTGTGAGTAACTTTGTCTCTGGTTCAAACACCTTGAAATTTGATGATGTTACTGGTGTTATTCTTAGCGAGGAAATGCGAAGAAAAAGCACAGGTGAGACATCAGGTAATGCGTTGACCATGGAGAGCAGGGGAAGACAAAGGGAGAAAGGAAAGAGCCAAGGTAATCGTGGCAAATCTAAAACGGGTAGATCCAAGTCCAGACTGGGAAAAATAGAGTGCTGGAATTGTGGAAAGAAAGGACATCTGAAGAAAGACTGTAGATCTCTAAAGAAGAAAGGAGATGGACAACAGGAAACTACCCAGGAAGCAAATGTAGCAAGTGATGTATTACAAGATGCTTTGATTCTTGCATTAGATAATACTAGTGATTATTGGGTAGTAGATTCAGGGGCTTCATGTCGTGATATACTCCATAGGAAATATTTTCATGATTATGTTCCAGGTGATTTTGGACATGTCTTATTGGGTGATGATGATCCATGTAAAATTGTTGGAATGGGTAAGGTATGGATAAAATTTAAGAATGGAACTGAATGACTGCTAAAAGATGTTAGGCATATTCCTGCTATGAAAAGAAATCTGATCTCAACAAGGCAGTTGGGAGATGGCGGCTGTCTATCTACGTTTGGAGAGACGTGGTGGAAGATCACTAAAGGATCAATGGTGATAGCAAAATGAGATAGGGTAGGTACGTTGTATTTATGTCCCCATGATACTGACCATTCTATCTCTTTAGCTTCCACAGGAACAGATACAACATTGTGGCATCATAAGCTTGGCCACATGAGTGAGAAGGGGATGTAGATTCTCCACTCAAGGAAGTTGTTACCAGATTTGAAGCATGTAAGTTTGGAATTATGTGAGAACTGTGTTTATGGAAAATAGAAGAGAGTCAGATTTCTCAAGGTTGGGAAACAGAAGAAGAATGAAAAGTTAGAGCTTGTGCATACAGATGTACGGGGACCGGCTCAGGTACAATATCTTGGTGTCTCTCATTATTATGTTACATTTATTGATGATACAACTAGAAAAACTTGGGTTTATTGCATTAGACATAAATCTGATGTGTTTGCTATTTTTAAGAAGTGGAAAGCTTTGGTTGAGAATGAGACAGGAAAAAGGTTGAAGTGTCTCAGATCTGATAATGGAGATGAGTACTGCGGCAAGGAGTTTAATAGTTACTGTTCATACCATGGGATTCGTAGAGAGAAGACAGTCCCAGGAACACCACAAGAAAATGGTGTGTTAGAAAGGATGAATAGAACGATCATGGAGCGTGCAAGGTGTATGAGATTGCATGCAAGGTTGCCCTTATAGTTTTGGGAAGATGCTGTAAATACTGTTGTTTATTTAATAAATAGAAGGCCTTCTAGTGCTTTGGATGGTGGTATTCTAGAGGAGGCATGGACAGGTAAAAAGGTAAACGACTCATTTCTGAGAACGTTTGGTTGTGAAACATTTGTCCATATTGATAAAAAAAATATAACAAAGCTTGAAGCTAAATCCAAGAAATGTACCTTTATTGGACATGGGGTTGATGATTTTGGTTATCGCTTATGGGATTATGAAAATAACAAAATCATTAGGAGTAGAGATGTGATATTCAATGAAAAGGTCATGTATAAAGATCAGTTGCAGGGAAAGAAACAGGAAAAGGAAAACACAGAGTACACAGTACTTGATGAAATTGAAGAAAATGAAGTTCCAAAGGTGCTAGAAAATCAAGAACAATAGCAAGTACATGAAACTCCTGCAAGTGTAAGAAGATCTACCAGGTTAAGTAGACTCCCTGAACGATACTCTCCTTCAATGTATTATTTATTGATGACTGATGCTGGTGAACCAGAATGTTATGAAGAAGCAATGCAGGTGGAAACTTGAAAGAAGTGGAAGCAAGGCATGAATGAGGAGATGGACTCATTGGTAGGAAACCAGACTTGGGGATTTGGTTCAGTTGCATGTTGGTAAAAGAGCATTGCAGAACAAATGGATTTAGAGGTTGAAGGAAGAAGAAGGAGGTAAGAAGTAGTACAAGGCCAGATTTGTTGTAAAGGGGTTTGTACAAAAGAAATGTATAGATTTTGATGAAATATTTTCTCCTATTGTTAACATGACTTCAATTATGACTATTTTACGTCTAGTGGCGGTAGAATATTTGCATCTTGAACAATTAGATGTAAAAACAACCTTTCTCCATGGGGATTTGGAGGAAGAGATATATATGCAGCAGCCACAAGGGTATGAGGTCAAAGGGAAGGAGGATTTGGTATGCAGGTTGAAGAAGAGCTTGTATGGTTTGAATCAAGCTCCAAGGCAGTGGTATTTAAAATTTGACAGGTTTATGACATAACAAGGTTATAGTAGATGTCATTTTGACCATTGTGTTTATTTCAAGAGGCTAGACAATGAAAGATATATTATCTTGTTATTGTATGTGGATGACATGCTTGTTGCAGGGTCTGACATGCAGGATATAAATGTACTCAAAATGAAGCTAGCTAATTCATTTGCGATGAAGGATTTGGGTGCTGCAAAGCAAATCCTTGGTATGAGAATAACAAGAGACAAGAAAAATCGCAAATTGACATTGTGTTAGGGTGAGTAAATACAAAAGGTGTTGGAGAGGTTTAGAATGCACAATGCAAAACCAGTTAGTACACCTTTGGCCAACCATTTCAATCTAAATAAGGAAATGTGTCCCAAGACACAGGAAGAGATAGATTACATGTCCAAGATTCCTTATTCATCAGCAGTTGGCAGTTTGATGTATGCCATGGTGTGCACAAGACCAGATAGTGCACATGCAGTGGGAGTCGTGAGTAGATATATGAACAATCTAGGTAAAGAACATTAGAAGGCAGTACAATGGATTCTCAGGTATTTGAGAGGTACTACCACTCAGGCATTATGTTTTGGAGGTTCAGACACTGTTCTACAGGGATATGTTGATGCAGATATGGCAGGTGATAAGGATAGCAAGAGGAGCACACAAGGTATGTGTTTACTGTAGGTGGAACAACAGTAAGTTGGATTTCGAAACTGCAAAGGTTGTTGCACTTTCAATAACGGAAGTAGAGTATGTTGTTGTTACAGAGGTTAGTAAAGAGATGATTTGGTTGCAGAGGTTTATGGAGGAATTGGATAAGAAGCAGAAGGATAGTAGGTTGTATAGTGACATCTAGAGTGCCATTCATCTTGCAAAGAACTCAACATTCCATTCCAGGACTAAACATATACAGCTCAAGTACCATTTCATACGCTCTTTTATGGAAAATAAACTGTTGAAGTTGGAAAAGATACATACTAGCCAAAATCCTACAAACATGTTTACAAAGGTAGTGACCAAAGAGAAACTGAGTTCCTGCTCGGTTTCAGTTGGCCTTTTAGCGTGAAGGTGAAGATGAGAAATTTGCCAAGTCCAAGATCCAACAAGTACAATAGTGGTGGAGTTATTGTGATCAGTCTCCAAGTGGGAGATTGTTGGTTGTGGAGCCAGATCTTCCAGTCTCATAGATGATATTATCTCAGTCGTGTACCCCAACTTTATATGATATGCAAAAGGATTGTACACTCGTTCCCCAACCTTGGGGTTCGGGGGCGAAGCCCCCGAGAAATTTTTTTTGGATGTTTGTTGGCCAACAGTTTTGTGGATCCATGGTTTTGGGTATCTCGTGGTATTTTCCCATTGTATTTCCCCTATAAAAGAAAGACATTGTAATACGGCTAGAGGAAGATGTATTAGGTATTATGCATTGTATATATCTCTGAGATTGTGAAGAGAGACTGTGAGACAGTGAAGAGGAAGTGCAACGGATGTGCTGCAGGTTGTATCCCTTCATTTGCTGGATGGTATAATAATAAGGACTGACAATTTCAGTGTGGATGTAGCCCATCTTGGGTGAACCACGATATATTGGTGTCTCTGTTGTAATGTGTCTGTGTGATTATATTTGCATTTCTGTTTATTGTTATTGCTATGCGATCCTGTTTTTCTAACAAACTCAACTCCGGATCTATTATGTACCGAAAGGGATCAAATCCCTTTACACTCTAAAAATAATTGCACCTCTAGGGAGTTGATCCTTCTTGGAACATGATAAATCCATAGTTAAAATGGTACTACGTTGGTTTAATACAATCTCTCTATAGGTGCAATCACACATTCTACTATTATCTCAAGATGACCCATGGCTCCATCTAGAAATCAAACCTTGCCCACTAATCCAACCCCTTTAGACATAAGCCATCTATAAAAACGTGCCAATTATAAATATAAAAATTAAAAATAAATTTTAAATTATTACTATTATTATTATTATTTTAATATATATCTGTTTTCATATTTATAATTTTACAATATGCTTTATTTTTCTATTTTATTATGAGATACAATAACTTGAATACAAACCTGTATGAACACAAAACTAGAACTTTGATGACTACAAACCTCTATGAACAAGAAAGACAAAGGTGTAGGTATTTATAGAGGATAGAGGATTCAATAGGGAATGATTGAGCGAGTGAATTCTGGTGTATCAATATATATTTTATCTGTTACGAGGCCGAGGGTGGAGGAGGTGGATACTCACCGCCTATACAAGCAGCAATTCACAGCATGGCGCTGCGAGATTTAGTGACGGGAGGAGCAGCATGCGCTGTTCCTGGAGCTCCTTCGTCCTCTTCTAATCCTCTGGGGGCTCTTGCAGACTCCATCTTCGGATCATCCTCCAAAACCCAGGTGGAGCTTTATTCCCATTTTTCATTCAATTTACCCACAAATTACCATCACTCTTGAATTCGTGGCCTTCTCTTCAAACTTGCAGCACAGGGATATGCATATTTACTGGAAAAGTTATTTGCATTGAATTTATAACTATGGCTCTGATTTAGGAAAATATGAATCTTCCTGCTGTCTAGAAAAAAGATTAAAGGGAAAATGGCGACCGAGATTGTGAATTTGATTGTATTTGGCTTTGGCTTCGCGGAATTTTTTTTGTGACCAAGTAGTGTCGAGTTCTTTAATAACAAGGAAGCATGGCAATAAGGATAATAAGGATTTTGAGGGTTTAGAGCATGGCGATTCCTCATGTTGTGTTTATGGCATGGAATTCCGCAGTAAAGTTTTTAAGGTTTAGTTGAGAAGTTACACACCAAAGGCAAATCAATTTAGAGGTCAAATTAGCTGTCCCGAAATTCCTTCAGAACAAATGTTTAACTCTCATCACCCTTCAAGTGCTTCATAGGCTATGCGACCTTTCCAGAAGGGATTAACCTACTTTTAATTGAGTCAATGGATCGATCAACAGCACTTCTTACGAACTGGTCTATCGGAGCTGTTACATAATGATGACAAACACTTTGTAGAAGGTTCCCAAGATTACATTGGTGTTTTGAGTCTAAAATGGCTCTATTGTCTTTGACTCCAAGAGGATGAAATAATTGTAATTTGTTTTAACATTTGTTTATTTTTAGAATATTTTCCTGTGTTATATGTCTTTGATTCCCCATGATTTGTGAAATTAGTTTGTACGATTTTCTCCTGATTTTATGAACAAGGGGCCATTCAAGGCTAGGAACCTTCTCGAGAGAGTATAGACCAGAATAACTATATGATATATCATATTTGTAGAGTCGTAGAGACCAGTTGCTGTCTGGATGTAATATTCTAATCCATTTCACTAAGAGGCAGCTTAACCAGAAAATGTTTAGTGCACACAGACAGGGATGACTCAATTGTTTTATCAAAGCATGCTTCAGACTTCCATATGGAGAAATCTCCAAAGTCAGATAGGAAAATTAAATCATGATATGGGATTTGTCCACCACATGATATTCACGATATTTGGAACCTATTCCATATTATGATGTTTCATTCGTTTTTGTGATTAAAATTCAATATCTAAAACAATACTAGGGTTTTAGTTAACTGACCTATTCATATATCTTTCACAATTTGTGATGAAATTCTCTTGCACCTTCTATTCACTGATTTATTCTACTGAGCATAATTTCATTGTAAACCATATAAATTAGATATGATCACATTGACATCATGAATCATGATACACATTAATGATAGGATGTAAAACCTTGAGAAGAGAAATGAAATTTATATTAATGTCATGTAGAGACCAAATTAGGTCAAAGGTATTAGAGATTATAGCCATCACGTGAAGCCTATGCAAAAACAAAGGGGTACAAGAATCCCCCATGGATGAGAAATGAAAAGAGTACGACAACAACAGAAAATGAATTAACATGACCTGGGTGTACAGGTAGGCTATCCCGGAGGGGAAAACCGTAGAAACTGGATGAGAGTCGGTGAAGAAACAAAGTCTGGACAGAAGTGCAGCTGCAATCAAGAGAGGAGTGAGCAAGCCCTACTCATCCTTTGAATGGGTAATGCAGATGTTCGTACCTACTACCTAGTGCATGCTGGATATTGTCCCCATGAGATTCTTTTTCTATCATCCTGAGCAAGTATGGCTGAGTGGTCTTTATGGTAGAAATCTTTATAAATTGGGAGAAACCATTTCCACATAATGAAAAGCCTTTTGTGATGATCATTATCATCATCATTACTATTATTCTGAAATGATACTGCTTCTGTGATACAGAAAACATTGAGGTACAACAATGAATATAACTACCTTATTGCAGTCAGCGCTGCATTAAGGTCAGAATAGGAATCTATTTGATTATGATTAATCTCAAACTAAAACTGATAATGGTTGTATTGCCTGGAGGATCAAAGATGTTATAGCTACAAATTATGGTTGTCATAAATACAAGATGATAGCGATCTTAGAGTACTTTGACTCTTTTAACTTTGGCTTAGGCATTCATACATGGGAATAATATAGAGACCATGGCACATAACATATGATACATCAATTCCAAAAGGGGACATGATGGAAATGGGTGAAATGGCTAGTGAAATGACATGATATGAAAAAATGCTTGGGGAATGACATGAAATGAGGGTCACACTTACTTAAATACCTAGAGGTATACCTGATTCATAAGTTTATACACTTAGTCTAGGGAAGGATTATAACCACACCATAATGTATCTTAAGCTATGAGACAACCATCTAAGATATATGAGTTAATATATAGTAGCATCGTTGACCCCCTATGGTCATGTCCACACATAAAAAAGCATTAACCATGAGTCAACTAGAGAGGATATGTCATAACACTGGTGCTAACTATATGTCCCCATCAATCTTTGGAACAAGGCATATATCATGGACCATGGTGAACTGAGCAAGCTGGAAGTGTCTCTGTAAAATATCCATGGCAAAACCATAGATCTCTTCAGTGAAACTGCCAGATGTGATTGGAGATCACATAGGAAATGATGATCAAGTCACCCCTACATGATATGGGGTAAGTTGGTAGTAGGCCTAACGTGCCAACATGCCATAATCTTATTTTGACATCCTCATGTGATCTATGACCACATGCTCCAAATGATTTGAAATTGAGATACCCCATATAATAGATATGTAGATTGGTGCTAAAGACATCATGTGATACCTTAGGTCATTTAGTAACAAAAGCACCGACAAGGTAATTTAACCATGATTAGAAAACATAGTTACTAAGTTTGAGATTGAATTCGAATTCGGATTCGGTATGATATGAAAAAAAAATGAATTGAAAAAATTCAGTACAAGAAAAGTTTGGCACTATACATGTCAATGATACAAAAGCCTTGTTTTTTTTTTTCAAAATGTTAGAAATTTAAAAAATATAACCTACATTTTCCAGCATCATGTAAGTGTTTAATTCAATTCATACATCTACAATGTTGGTACTACATTGATTGCTATCACTAGAACAATCCTAGCATATCACTTGCATATGACCATCACTTGCTATTACTTGAACAATTGTAGTGTATCGCTTGCATATAACTTGACCATTCGCAGTATATCACTTGCATCCTACTAGGTCTATGTTTGTAACAAGCATCATGCCTCTGATCTCAATTCTCGACAAAAATGTTGCCTGTAAGCAGATTACATGGCATGGAAAGCAATTGCATTGAGTCTAGACTTGAAGCCAATACTACATTGATTGCTATGACTGTTCAAGTGATATGTTGTTTACTTAACCGATGCCAATTTGGCTAAATCAAACTTAATTCAAACCAAACAAGTTGGCCATACTAAATTATTGCCATATTCTCAATTTTTTTGGCCGGTTCAGTAGAATTTGGTAACAATGGTTGGAAATTAATTGATCTCTATACTCCATAGTTTAGTTAATTAGTCCCAGGTTTGTTGCAACAAGGATAAACTATGTTTTGTGTACCTTGGCGTTGGGGGAAATGGGAACTTGCTGCAGCAGTAAGCAAGGTAGAATGCTCCTTGTTATCTCTCAGGTTATCCCTCTCTTAAAGAACATTCTTCTTCACTTTCTAGAACCTCTCAAATAACTGTTTTAGGCTGTCTTTGCACTTGGATTTCAACCTTATCTATTCTGAGTTTGATGCCATGTTGCCAATTTTTCCTTTGTAGGTTCTCTTCTTTGTCTTTTGTTACATATGTGTATTTTGTCTTTCTATGTCCTATCTACTACGAGATTTGCGGGTAGTTCCATTGTCTTTTTAGGGACCTTCTTCTTACAGAGCTTCAGACTCTGATTAGTATCTTCAGATATCCTGATCAGAGATGTCTAGCCTTATACTTACCAGAGGCCCTCTGACTTTGTTCCCTCATCCTCCAACGACAGTTGCAGTCGGGTCCAGCCTCAAATCCAACTCAAATCTTGGTTCTGTTCGTTTTCTGGTTCTGGATCTAGCACTGTGTTAGTAATTTCCTGTTCCATTCTTCGATTATTTTACCATGTACAAAAGATTCTACACCGTCTACAAGTTGCAGAGAAACCACATGCCAATACATGCCAACGCATGCATTAGTCACATCGTTGGGTTGAGACTTCATAGTGCGCAGTCCACTATCGAAATCCTTTGGAGCATATGCCATCGGTGCTCGCTCCCATGCAGCCAGAACTTACTTGGAAAGAAAGTTCAAGACATTCCCAGAGTGTTCACGTGATGAACTTATTCGTCATTGTGTAATTTCTGTTAGGGAAGCATTGGCAGAAGGAAAAGTGATGGTTCTAGTTGCAATATTGCTGTTGTTGGAATTGGTGAGGCACATGAGTAGACATGGCATGTCTTGGCACAGATTGCAGAACTGGCATTTGCTTGTGTCCTGCAATCCTGTTTGTATTGTGGTCACTGAGAGGACGAAATTCGCGTTCTTCTCCATCTTTAGACGAGACATGGAACAGCATCAGGTATATAGTGCAGTTCTCTCCAACTGTGGAGTACATAAATGGCTCAGAAGTCATCTGGCAGATCCCCAAATCTGCTAAAGCTACCTTGTTTATTGCCCATGGTTGCGATGGGAGAGCAGTCAATTTTTGGGACAGGAGTCCAAATTATCTCAATTGCATCAGATTACCAGAAGAAAGACTATTTGTTCTTCATGCTCTTGCAAGACGATATGCTGTTATCACGATTTCGAGTCTCGTCTGTTTGTCTCAGGTTTTCCTCACAAGTCATGGAACCGAGAAGTCAAGGTATATGGTTCTGGTGACATATGGGTTTTGAAAAACCGCGGGCTTTACAACTTTAGGTAGACATTTTAAATATGGTGGAATAATGCACATATCACTATTATGTTAAAAAACTATGGAAAACATTTAATTTTGTTTTGCCAAGTGCATAAAGTGAAATTTCACTTTGATGGCGCATTTATTATAGTTTCTACCATATGACTAAAAAGTTAAAAAAATGACAAAATGAAGGAGATGAATTTTTGCACCTTTTGTAGTGGGTTTTTGAAACCATAAAAGTTTCACCACTAGTGCATTTGATGTATTTTGTCATTTAGCTTGAAAATTAAAGTTACCATGAAGCATGGTAAAGGTTTTTCATGTAAAAAGACTTTATGTCTAAAAGACCTTATTGAACATTTTAAAATCATTGTAATGTTTTGGGTGCATGATCGGCGGTGCCCGACACCCTAAAAACTGATAAAAAATGCAAACATCAGTCCAAGTGAAGTCAAAGACAGCCAGAGACAAAGCATTGAAGAAGATGAAAGCAAAGATCCTTCTGCATTTTTTGAGTTGAAACTTTCGGAGGTCCAAAAGTTCTTTCAGTGGGGAGATTTGATCCAGGAGGATTGTCTCAGTTGAAGAATGAAGATGGTGTCCATTTTCTTTACAGTTGATCAGCCATCGAAGAGCTCTCAGAAAGCTTTCAAAGGCAACTTGAACGAGGACAAATGGACCTCGCATGCAGAGAAGATTCTAGGTGGAAGTTTCGACAACAAGAAGGATTTCTGCGACAATTTGTACATAAAAGTATTTTCATGGACAAACTTTGTAATAAGGAATTTGATGTAGAGATGCACATTAAATTCTCATTTTTAATTGTAAAAAGGAAATTAAAAGGTGAGAATCCACCTCATGACTTAGTTTCCTAAACCTAAGGGATGTTGAGATCTTCATGGAGGAAGAAGAGGACTCTTCCTCCACATACCCCTTAAGGTGTCTCCTGATCCTACTTTAGGGGATCATGGGAGAGATATGCTCCTTCATATGGGTGATGACTAATCATCCATCCATAAGGAAGCTATAAAAGCCTCTCATATGGAGAAGGAGGGAAGGCTTTTTGGAGAGAGTTTGTAGTAGGCATTGTGTGAAGGATTTCATCCCAAGATGGGAGAAACATTTTAGTTCTTGTGAGAGCCTTGATTCTCTTAGTATGGAAGGGAAAGGCATCCCAGGATGGGAAAGAGCCACTTGAAGTAAAAGCATGCATTGTACTTATGAAAGCTACACATCTTTGAAGGAGATAATAAAGCGACTCAAGTTCCAACGAGTCCAGAGACGTAGTCAGGAGGCCTGATGAACTCCGTTAACAAATCTGGTTTGCATTATCTTTTCATATGTGTTTTGTGAAATATTCAGTTAATTGCTTATCAAAATTTGATTGATGATGCCAATTTCTTTATGTTATTTAAGAAATTGAGAATTGAATAAGAATCTGTTAAAGGAAGCGAAGTAAGTTGTCCATTTTCAGATCAACTCAACAGATCACTTCCTTCTTTCCGGTGCACCCTTCCTCTAGGGGCACCAAGAGACTAACAGAGGACGACACTGCTTCTAACCGAGGACGACACTGCTTCTAACCACAGATCAACTAGGACATGGAAGACCACCTCCACTCTAGGCCAACACCAGTGATGTAGCCAATTTCGATCCCATCCTAGCAGTCGTACGACTTCATCCAGATCACAGCAGCCGACTCCCCACTCCATGCGGCAGCACACTACCCATCACACTATCCATTTTAGCTCCTCTTCAAGATCTTTCTTTAGACATAGTAGTAATTTGAGATTCCTTCATTCAGCTTCAGATGTTAGGAGAGAGGTTTCCAATGCTTCCATTGCACCATGACATGTTCACCATTTTTGTATCATAGATCCTAGATCCACTTCCCTCCTACATTTTTCTTCTATATCGGCTCTCTTTGTACATCTCTTTTCTAGATTGGCTCTCCATCTTTGGAGTTAGCTCTTTTTGATTTTCAGGTTAGATCCTTACCTCTTGCCTTTTTATCAAAGCTGCCTTGGTGCTCCCATTTTGTATTGACATCATGGTACCACACAGTCCCATTGGTCTACTTTTGTGGTCATTTGTTGGACATAAATAAATTATCTTATCTTATCTACACAAGCCTTTTCAAAACATTCTGCAGTAGCTCCCCAATGTCTAGAGTAGAAGAAGTGCCTGCAAACAACAGACCTTATGCAAGATTGTTCAGGCGTTTAAGAGCTTCAATGCACCTAGTTGTTTAGAGTATATATCCTTGTAAGCAACTTTCAACTTGGAATGAAATGCTTATAATATTTAAAAGCATATATGTTCAAATTAGAAGCAATGACAACCATTTGCCATGAACAAGTTAGCTGAACCGTTCAATATTTGCAGCATTATGTCCATATATTTCTATAAAATTATGAAGTCAATGTGTATTTTCAACTTCCATGTGATCCAAAAGTTGTCGGTGGAGAATTCAGTCTCCTACTTTGTGTCTAGGAATGTGAAAAGTCTTCCAAATTGGAAGAGGTCGAATTCTAGATTTTGAGTACACTGCATATTGCAAAAAAGCTCTAGGAAAAAAATTAACACATGAAGATGCAGCTCCAAATCATTAGTTTCTGGGATGGATAGAACTCCAGAAAATTTTCTGGAGGCTGTTGCTTGGTGTTAGAATAAATGACAGGAGGTTGATGGTTGGAACTTGGATGGGAGTACATCTTTATTGTTAGAGCAAACTGCCAAGCACCATCTGCAGTAGTACCATGGAGTCTATTGGTAAGCGAGATCATCTCTAAAGACCTGCTGAAATATGTTGAAAGGAGAAGAGATAGCTCTATTAGGATTCCTCCTTTGTTATTGAGTGTGCGAGTCAACTTGGAAAATCCAGTTTGGTTTGTATATGAATATTTTGTTGTTTTAGATAACTTGCCTGGCCTATTTTGAAGGGAGATACTTTCCAATTTTCCTTTCATGGTCATTTTAGTTGGAATGTTGCCAATTATATATCTAACTTATGATTCTATGCTTATGTCCCCTATATTTGTTTGCAACTGCTCGTTTTCATCTGTATGTGCACATTTATATATTTACTTTGGGTTAGCACAGAATCAAATCTAGTTTTACTTCCATCATTTCTAAATTTGGTATTTGAATGCCATATAAGTTTTGTTAGTTGTTTTGCTCTTTATAGGAAAGAATAAAGGAGCTTCCCACATTAGCTGGATCAGGACCAATTGGTACTTCAGAAATTAGAACCAATGGACCATTAACTTCCCTTCCAGGATCAGAATATGAACAGGATCACTTTCAACGATCAAATATTCAGGTTTGTCTTTGCACTTTGTTGCATTTCTGATTGAGTTTGAATTATACCCGGTTTTCAAGAATTGCCAGGATATGTATTCCTCTTTTTATGCAGGGTTCAGAGTTTTTGCATGGCTTCAAGTCCATGGACCATGCTAGATATGAAGGTGCCTGGCAGGAGTCCACAGGGATCCAACACCTCCCTCCTCCTGTACATTACCAAACTGGAGAAGGCCATGATTATTTTCCTGACTTTGAACAAATTTATGACCAAGGCATTGCCAACTTTCAAGCCCAACCTGACTTAGATGGTAAGTTTCATGTAGTGATCTTATGATTCATGGTTGAATTGCTTTGGTCTTATCCTAATTTTGACATTTAAATTGTTATCTTTGTTAAATTTTCCAAATCCTAGGTGACTACTGTCCTTATGTTCTCACCTAAACACAAACTTGTTATTTAATTGTGGAAATTAAATTCTTTCTTATAGCAGTAGTCACACATATAGCTGGAAAGTAAACAGCGGAAGCAAAACGCAATACACAGATAATCTATTCATGCAAATCAGTCTTTCATTAATAATTCAAAGCTTACAAGGAAACCTCCACAGACTGTCAAACTAACAGCTGTATGGTACACAAAAAACGGAACAAATTTGCACACTCACTGAATGAAACTGCCTGCCAAAACCAAGAAAAACAACTTGCAAGTTGCTTCCCACTGTATGGCCTGTCCATACGGATCCGTATGACTATACAGAATCTGCCCTGTGTGACTTGCTTGCTGATCTCTGCTTGGTTGCTGAACTGGCTCCTCTCCAGTGCTCTAAATCTGCCCGACCAAACTGTCTTTGAGTGAATAATAAATGTGTCTTAACCCTCTACCTTGACTTGCCTTTATACTTGAGCTTGAAACCCTAATCTACCAAAACTCTAATCTTTCAGTGAGATGTATAGTTGAGATTAGTCTAAATCACTAATGTATTAAGAATACACTTTATTAGACTCAACAATTAAATATAAGACATTCACTTTATTACTAAAGTGAAATACAGAATAGATTTGACTCGAACAACTTCCAGCATGTTTGACACTAAACCTGTGCAGAAGTTCCTGTCCGAGCTACAATTTTCAACCATCTTTTATATTTTCATAAATTATTAAGAAAGAAGGAAATCTGAGCAGCTAATGCTTAAGCATAATGCTTTTGTGTTCTCATTCTTGTGCCAGAGATAGCCCTTTATCAGTCAAATTTTGTAATTGTTTCCTTGATACCCTTCATTTATAGTGGTTTAAGCAAAACTAGAGCCTAATTATTCTCCCTTGCAAGATGTTCATTCTCACCTCCTGACGCCTACCTGAGCCCTAGCGGCTCCAGCACCTCCTGGCTGTCCTTCCCTACCCCTTTCTTGATCCCTGCCAGAGCCCTGCTGGTTCCTGCAACTTGCTGCTCTCCCTCGCGGCCCCTATCAGAGCCCTCACTGCTCATGCAACTCTCTTTTCACTTGGTTTCCCTGTTGACTGTTTTCCCATCAGCCTGCTTCTATGTCTGCACAGTTCTGCAACAATGTCGGCTCTGATAGGGCATGAATTGACCCCCACTTCGTGAGTCATCCCCAAGTGGGCTGATTACTGCCCCTGATGAGAGGTTAGCCTCAGCTTTGGCCTATGCAAAAATGTATGCAGATCTCACCCAGTGATTTGTAATTAAAAATAGGCATACGTGGTCCGCATGGATCCTGATTTGTGGTAACATACCATTTCAGGCATTCCACCACACCTGCTACCTACACCTATGATCTGTCTTTCCAACTCGGGACTGAAACCTGTAACAAGATTCCCACAGAACAGGGGTTCCTATGACAACAAACCCTGTTGTGGAAAGTTTCTATTTCTAGAAACTTCATCTTGTTTGAAATCTGAAAGTAGATCTGGATACCAATTGGAGAGATGAGCATGGAGTTTCATTTTGGTGAAGTTCTGAAATGTTTTAGGTGTCAGTTAAAGCGAGTCAAAATTGTCAAATTTGAGGTCTAAAACAGAAAGTTTCCATTTTCAGAGAGGATCACATTTTTGGATACCCAGTATTGAGTATAGTATGGGGGTGACATTTGGTGGTGACCAGAGACTGCTAATTTTTGGGTTATTTTTATGAGTGTGATTTTTGGGGATTTGACATTATTTCTGGAGAATCAGTATGGCTTATAGCACCTGGGTGGAATTTCATCCCATTCCGAGAAGTTTGGTTTCTGGCCAATTTTGTTGTGGGGTTTGGAGCATCCTAGGATGTTTTGTAGGGGTTCCACTAGTTGATGAGGTGGTGGGTACTTGCTATTTTGGTTGGAGGGAGTCATGGTGACCCCAATCACACGCTCTGTAGGTTCTAGAAGTGAAGCACATGACTTAAGGGTGCTTTTCTTGCTTTAAAGCAGGGTGCATAGTTGGAGGAAGGTCTCATGGAGTAAAGTGTATGCATTCACAAAAGCATATGCTTTTATGGAGCTTTTCTCTTGTATGTACTATTTCACCAAAAAAGGGAAAGCACATGCCTTTGGAGATTTTTTGTGAAAGGGAAAAGTGTATGCTTTTGGAGACCTTTTGTGAAAGGGAACAATGTATGCTTTTGGAGACCTTTTGTGCTTTGGAGGAAAGCCACTTTTGTGTACTTGCATGCTTCTGCATGGGCTGGCTTTATCAAAATTTAAAAGTGCATGGAATAGAAAAGGTTTGACTTTAACAAAAGCAGACTAAAGTGGCACTTTCCTCTTCCAGATCCCATGTGCCCTCTTCGAGAAGCCTTTCCTTGAATTGTGGCGACTTTATTTTGTTGAATTTTTTTGTACCTAGGAAGTTGTACCCCTAGTGACTTTGTGCCTAAGTCACTTAAAAAGGGAAAATAACATGACCCTTGCATTAAATGACTTGAGATGAGCATTTAATTTCACCTTAGAGATTAAAGTGACTTTTTGACATATTTAAGGGGTGGTTGAGTGAAATTAATTTATGGAAAGAAATAAAGTGCACTTATTCTCATCCATTGATTGCGCCGAGAGGCGCTCTACAGCCCAGTATGAGGGAGATCTTGTTAGTCGAGTGTTTGTCGAGTAACAAAATAATACAAAGTAAACAAAAAAGAATAATACAAAGTAAAAAGTAATAAATATTGTCGGCCATAAACAAAAAAAAATAATACAAAGTAAAAAGTAAATATGAGACTTAAACTAGAGACTTTAGAGCTTAGGATTAGGTGGTAAATATTATGTCGGTCATAAACAAAAAATAATAATACAAAGTAAAAAGTAAATATGAGACTTTAACTAGAGACTTTACTTTTTACTTTTAATACAAAGTAAAAAGTAAATATGAGACTTTAGAGTGTTTGTCGAGTAACAAAATAATACAAAGTAAACAAAAAAGAATAATACAAAGTAAAAAGTAATAAATATTGTGTGGGCCATAAACAAAAAAGAATAATGCAAAGTAAAAAGTAAATATGAGACTTAAACTAGAGACTTTAGAGCTTAGGATTAGGTGGCTCAGGTATTGCACTCAAGGAGCTATTCAAGGAGAGGTTTGCACCTCGGGAGATTTGATCCCTCTCGGCGCTTGATAGAGCCTAGGATTTGGATCTAGGCTGGTCTAAACCATTGTGGGCCCTTGGATTAGATGACCATTCAGCTACCCTAGTGAGAAACCAAAAAGGCAAGGGAAAGACATTGTTCATTCTCATTCTTTCTTATGAGTTTTGGAGAGCAAGAGAAGAATTCGACTTTCTTGAGGAGAAGAAGGGCGCAGCAGGAGAGAGAGAGAACCAGCACGATTTTCAAGGAATTGAGTGGCACAGAAATTGAGGAGATGGAGTTTAGCATTTAATGCAGCCGTTCACTAGCACGGAAATCGAGGAGAGAGCAGCAGCATTCTGTTTCAGACTGGCACGATTTTCGAGGGTCAAGTACAAGCTCTGTACAACATTTATTGTTCAGGTCGTACAGTTGATTTCTGTAGCTGAGATGGCACAGAAATCAATGGATTAATTGCTGGCATGAAAACCAAGACAGGTATATTCTGGGCACGAAATTTGAGAAAGATAGTCTGTAATTTTTGCAGTCTGTACACAGTTGAGATAGCACAAGTTTCGAGGCAGGCTGTACACAGAATTTGGGCAGCTTCAGCATGAATTTCGAGGCAGCCTGTTGGTCACTTGGTTGAGATAAGTTATACTTGAAAAGTTTGTATTACTGCTGTACTATTTCAAGAAGAAATAAGAAGAATCTCTCTCTCTTACAGGTTTTCCCCTTAGGGGGTTTTTCCAAAGCAATTTGCCAAAAATTCCCGAGTCTGAATTTTTTATGGTGTGAAATTGTCTTATTTCTGCTCATAAAATTTGTAAACTTCTTCTAGTGTTTCCTGTACAATTTGTTTATGTGAAAACAACTCATTTGCAGCAGTAAAGTTCATTGGGTTGGGCATTAAACAATGTAAAAATGACGTGAAACCGGGATAGGGGAATGCACTGAAAAATTTACAAGGTATCAGAGTAGGGGGGCAGAGATATTGACTGTGAATTTCAGACTGTCAGAGGGATTCTCTTTTGTTAAGTTAGCAGATTTTTGGACTTTGATATTTCAGTGAGATGGCCATAGGGTTGAGGTTGGAGGATATAGGCTGGATGGGGCAGCCAACTTCATTCCTTGGAAATCAAAGATAGTCTTAATACTGCAGGAGAATGGGTTGTGGGATGGTGTGGTGAACAACACTCAAGCAAATCCCTTTCAAATTCCCACAGCCACTGATGCAGCAGCGTTGGTAGCCTTTAATAAAAAGGACATCAAGGCAAAGAGGATAATTCTTGATGCGGTGAAGGATCATGTAATCCCACACTTGACCTCTAAGACCCGAGCTTATCTGATGTGGGACGCCTTAACCAACTTGTACCAAAGTTCCAACGAAAACAGGAAAATGGCACTAAGGGAGAAACTGAAGAGTATAAAGATGGCCAAGGCTGAGAATGTGACATCCTACCTTACTAGGATCACTTAGGTTAGAGATGAACTTGTAGCAGTTGGGGAGGTGGTACCTGGCAGCCGAACCGAATCGTTGAAATTCGCCGATTTTTAAGGCAGCCGAACCGAATCGTTGAAATTCGCCGATTTTTAAAATGAATTCGTTTTTTTTTGTTGAATCTTAAGGCGAATTAAATCGCCATAAAATTGACGCGAATTTTAAAAAATTGAAAAAAATCGCTTAGAATCAGGTTTTTTCCCTTTTTTGGGGTCCGCGGGGAAACCCTACTCCTTGTACCTCCACGGGCAAAGAGGCCATTTAAACTATTTAAACTATTTCCCCAAATTTAATCGCTTTAATCGCATTAATGTTTGGTATAGTTTTCTAAAATATATAGTGTTTTTTATAAATATTAATGATTAATGTTTGGTATAGTTTAAATAGTTTAAATGGCACACTTCAACGCAAGCACGAATTCAAATTTTACAGCGATTAAATTTGGGATAATAGTTTAAATTCACCTCGGAAATCGTTTAAATTTGCCAAAAATACGTATTAACTATTATATAATTGAACCATAACCCATGTTGCTTTTTTGGTTCAACTTCAGACTTCGAATGAGGACCCTGCCGTTGCGAATTCACTCGCCGCCATGCCGCCGGTCTAAGTCTGGAATCTGGAGTCTGTGCTAGACCCTCGACTGGAACTATAAGTTTGTAGCAGTCTACCAGAGATTACTGTGAAATTTCCCGCCGTCGCAATTCCCTCGCCGTTGTGCCGCCGGTCTGAATATTTGCTTCACCTTCACCCTACGCCCTCAAGTCTCGACCAAAAGTTAGAAGATCAACATTGAAATATATTTTTAATCATTAACGATTAATGTTTGGTATAGTTTTTTAAAATATATAGTGTTTTTTATAAATATTAATGATTAATGTTTGGTATAGTTTTTTAAAATATAAAGTGTTTTTTTATAAATACAATATTATTAAATAGACATAAAATTTTATACATTTTTTTACTTAAAAGTTAAAGTGCCCTACCAATGTTTTTATTTTCATTTTTATCATGTAATTAATGATTATATTGAATTTTATTAAAAAATTTATATATATATATTTTTATTTTCAAATTTTATACCCTCTCGAATTTAATGCCGAATTTTATCACCAAAATTTTCATTGCCGAATTTTTGATGAACTTCAAGGTCGTCGAACTCGAACACAAATTCGAACCAGGTGACTTAGCCTGGCATTGAGCTAGTGCGGATAGCCTTGAATGGCGTGACCAAGCCATGGGCTGTATTTGTGGAGGCTATTGTTGCCAGAGAGAACATGCCTCCTTGGGATAGTCTTTGGGATGACTTTGTGCAGGAGGAGACTTGGAGAGGATTTGTGCAGGGGAGCTTTTCGAACAGTAAGGAGGACGAGGAGAATGCGGTTTTGTCAGCCAAGGGGAAGAAGAAGTCCAAGAAGGGCCCCAAGTAGGGTGGGGCTAAGCAACATGGTGGATAGAAGAAAGATTTGAGCAAAGTTAAATGCTTTGCTTGCCAGGGGTTTGGGCACTATGCTGGACAATGCTCGAACAAGAAGAAGAAGAAGCAGTAGCAGACAACAACTTTAGCTGAGATCGATGAGTACGTAGCTAGATTTGAGAGAGTTTTCTCTTTGTGTTGGTCATCCAGAGAGAGAATCTATCACCAACACAGATGTGGAGGATAAGAGAGTATTAATTGTGTGATTAATATTATAAAACCAAAAGCACTTAATAATCACGCAACACAAGAAAGATAACCTAGTCCACGAGATATGTATTGGTGCGATAATTGTCAATTAAATAATATCAATGATGATAGATTCTTCCCAACTTATTCTCGTTATTAATGAGGTCAGACACTTCTTATACGTATGTGTTAGGGTCATATTGATGTAGACCCTAACTAACACCAAATATGGCCACAAGTTGACCACACGAGGCGCATGAATGTAACCCATCGAAACCACTAGGGCACCTTTTAACAGGTTACGACACAAGTCAAGATTATCCAATATAACTCCAACATTCCCCCCTATCGAGATTGACTTGGGGACACAAATAAGGAAGGATGGTGTAAAGGATAACCTTGAGATCACTTGCAGCCACTAAGGTGTTGATACATTCATGGATATATTTGATGAAGTTTAAACAAAGACTCCTTGACATGAACCACTTCAAAATTGACGAAGAAAACATGATTTCAAACAATGAGTCTTGCTTTGGAACAATTGCCTCCGAAAACTCCTTCACATGAACCTCTTTGAAATTGGTCAAGTTTAGTAGTAGAAGCTATAATAAACATAATTAATCTGCAAAATATTTAAATATATTGAATAATGAATAATTGATAGAATGATGTCTTACAATGAGTGAATAGCTTGAATATATCGGCCTCCATTGTGTCTCTTCATGTAAAGCTATGTCTTTATGTGATGGTGACCCTTGGTAATTACAATTAAATTATTAATTATAGTTATAATAATATAGATAACATTATTTGTATCTATGTTTGTTACATTGCCCCACCCCCTTAAGGCATGCTTTGTCCTCAAAGCATATTAAATTGGGTTCTCTCCGGTTGAGCATGCTTCTTTGGTGGCATCATCTTTGAATTTGTTTTCCTTTAGGAGTTTGTTGGAGCATCCAATTTGGGTTTCTAACTTAGGGTCTTGATGCTTCTTGGATGTAAACTTGAATTGTCGTTCCACGTTTCCTGGAGCTTCCTCCCTTCTTTCTTCTTGTTTCGCTTCCTCTTCCTTGAGGATGGAATCGTCATTTCCATATAATTTATAATGTCTACCATGAAGGTGGAATTCCATGGACTATTCTTTGAGATTGGTGGAATAAGTGCCTAACTGCATCAATCATTCCGCACCTAGCACCATGTCCATCCCATCAAGTGGTAGTGCAACAAATCTCGATTTGATTTCTAGGTCTTGTATTTGAATAGAAATTTTATGACATCTTCCTATGTTGTTAACTGGATGTCCATCAACAACCTTAACAGTGAGGTTCTTATTGGGGTACACAAAAATATTTAATTGCTTAGTGACATGGATGTCGATACAGTTATGAGTACTACCGGACTCTATAAGGATTGCTATTTTTCTATTTTTACGATTCCCTTGAGCTTAAGTCTCTTAGGTTGCGATTTTGTTGTTTCTCTTGCCTTTGGTTTTGGAATATTGATCTCATTAATCTTCCTTAGATGAGGTGGTACATATTTTTTGTCTACCTCTTGTACTTCGTTTTTTTGAGCAATATTTCCCCTTTGCGACACATCATCATCACCACAACTAAATAATGTGCATGAAATTGATGATAGTGACACTTTTTGTGGTGTTTCGTCATCGTTTGAATTTGAGTTATATTCCACTGTGATTTTGTTTTTTGGTTTTGGAACTTCTACTTGTTTCCCATCGATTATTCGATAATAATGTAATGACGCATCTTCACATCTATGCCCTGGAGTCTAGTGTTTCCCACATTTACGACAAGGGTTTTCCTTCTTTTTCTCCTTTTTTGAATGGACATATTTGTTATCTTTTGATGTGCTATAATTGGATGATTTTGTCATAATAGTTGCCCCATGTTGAGTATTGGTTTTTCTTTCGATTATTTTTGGCATGATTCTGGCCTCCACCAAATTTCTTGGTCTTGAGTTTTAGCTTGCTATGGATAATGGGCTTCAACCTTGAAATATATAGTCTTAGCAATTGATCATCCGTAAGGTTAGGGAATTTTGTAGCTAGGACTCCCCATTCATGGGTATATTCATTCACTGTCCTTGTTTGCTGCAAATGAGTGAACTTGGTAAAAGTGTCGTCTTCTTCATTGTTGTGAAATCGCTTAAGGAAGTCTTCTGGAACATTTGCCAGTTTACGGATAACCCACTGGTTTTCTTAGACCACCAAGTGAACCAATCATACGCATCACCTTCTAGGTATATGGATGGCATTGCTATTTTTTCTAGTTCATTTGTGGGTGGGTTCATAGCTAAGATTCCTTTGATTTTATTGACCCACATGATCGCTTTCCGATCATCTAATCCGTCATACTTAGGAAGGTCAATTTTGATTTTATTCCAATAGTGCGTATTATCTTGATGTCTCCCATGGCTCTCATCTTTTTCTTCGGGGCTTGGTGGTGGTCTTCTATGTACTAACAATTGTGTTGATAATGCATCTACCCTTTCATTTAGATTAATGATTTTATCCGTGTGCTCGAGAATTATGGCCATTACTTCTTCCTTGTCCTCATTCCTTTTTCTTGATTACTCTAACCACTGGTCTTCAGATTGTTCTTCTACGTGGTTAATTCTGTCTATGAAAAAATTATTCATGGTCTCAATTAATTTATCGAGTTTGTCGCTTAGTGTTTTTTGTCTATCCTCCAATATTTTTTGACCATTCTTAATGTTACCGAGATGATGACTTATGCTGTTCACTTCATCTCTATATCGGTTTAAGTCGGCACGTAATTCATCCTTGTTAACCATTTTGGGGTTAGTCTTCTTTGTGGCCCCCATTTTATACTTGACTTTTTACAAAACTATTTTTATTAAAAAAAAAGTTTCATAAACTTTATTTTATAATGTATACAAAGTATATAAACTTTATTTTATAACTTTATAAACTTATTAAAAAAAAGGGAGCCAACTTTTTATAAAAAAGAAGGGCGGCCTGAAATTTTTGGAAAGGCGTGACTATATGGAGAGGTGGAATGAAGGTGTATGGACGTGATTGGAAGGACGTGGAATGAAGGTGTATGGACGCAATTGGAGTATGGATGGACGATGCATTGTGTGAAGTGGTGGAATTCAAGAGGGACGGTGGTGGGAGCGCAATATGAGAAGAGGAGGACGATGCAATGAGAGAGTGGAGAGGGCATGGGTGCAGAGGTGTTGGAGAGGAGGTGGGGTGGTTGGGCATGAGTGCGCAGGAGTGGAAGATGGAGATTGGGGGTGGTGTAGCCTGGGCTGCGAGAATTGGAAGGTGGCTGAAACGAATGGACACGCAAGTGGAAGGCACGACAGGAGGGGTAGCAGTGTGAGGTATGGACGCGATGGGGAGAAGGGGTGTAGGTGGAGTGTATGCAGGCATATGGGGATGGGCGTTGGAGTAGTGAAGGATGGAGGAGATGGCTGGTTACGGACAGGAATGGAAAGGCGTGGGTGACTGGGAGCGAGAGTGGGTGAGCAAAGGAATCGGTCGTTGGGGTGATTTGGAGTAGTTGAGGGCACGTGGGTGGAAGGAAATTGGAGTGAGGACACAACAATTTGCAGTAGCAAAGGTGGAGGGGGGTGTAGGAGAGTGAGTGTAATGATGAGTGCGAAGGATGGCCGCAACCTGGCTTTGATACCAATGTAGCAATAGAAGCTATAATAAACAAAATTAATCTGCAAAATATATTGAATAATGAATAATGAATAATTGATAGAATGATGTCTTACAAGGAGTGAATGGCCTAAATATATAGGCCTCCATGGTGTCTCTTCATGTAAAGCTATGTCTTTACGTGATGGCAACCCTTGGTAATTACAATTAAATTATTAATTACAATTATCATAAATATTGATAACATTATTTGTATTTATGTTTGTTACATCAAGTGGAAGCGAGTTTGAATGAACATATGCACAAATACTGAGAGTGGAGTTAAATCTCACAATGTTGTCATAGAGTAGTGTCCAAAAAATGATATAAAAGATGGCAAAAGACATGTTGAAGTTGGAAGTGATTTGACAAAGTCACTATTAAGGCAAAAGTGTTGCAGATAAATAAGAACACTCTTTGCAAGCAAACCAACATGACCCCACACCTTTTGAGCATGATGATCAAAGAGTTCGTAAGGGCCCCAAATCAAGGTTGTTAGGAGCAGAAGTGAGGCAGAAGCAGGGGTGCGAGGTGCCAATTTTCAAAGGACTTAGGGATTAAAGTTTTTCGAGAGCATTTCTTATATAATATATATTTCTATTATATTTTAAATTTTTAATGAATATATATTAAAAAAAGCATGTACAGTGTCGAATTAGCTGCAGAAAATATTAAAAGATAGATTTAAATTTTAACTAGTGTTTGTGTGTGGCTTTCTCCTAACCCCATCCTCAGGGGCTGGTTGGGCCAACCATGATGAAGAATAATATTTTGGTGTAAGAACAAATACAAAGGCATGGAATGGAACATTCAAATTATCCCACATTTTGATTACATGTTTATGAATATGATCATACACAATCACATCTCTCAGTTTAATAATATCTTTGATCTAGACTAGCACGCTGTCCATATGCTCACACACCTCCCCAATTACTCTCTGATTTGAATCTGTAAACTGAATCATATTATAAATGGGCTCTATGAACTACGAAACATACCTAATTTGTGACGAAAACTGATCATCAGGAATGCTGTATGCCAGCTCTTGAAATTCCTCTATATCAGACGTGGATACAGTCCTGTATTTCATACCTTACCATGAATCACTTGAGACCATACTAACCAATGCATCTCTTACCTTCAAAAGGCACATGAAAGTATGGTAAGAGCTAGCAAATTTGGTCTTCGCAAGCATAAGCAGCTCTAACTTAGATTGATTGCAGAAATGTTGTGCGCATGGCTATCAATGTTGCATATATCGTCTCGGGGAAAGTATCGGCGAGGGTCTGGAATATAACTTCTCGGCGGAAAATATCGGAAAATGTTAGAAGGCCACAAAAAAATACAAAAATACTCATTTTTTTCAAATTTTAAAACATTTAAAGCAACAACAACATCAAATAGACACATTGTTACATAAATATGATGATACAATTAATAAATAAGATGCATAAGATGCCAAGTGGTCACATATTTTCACTAAACTGAAAATTCTGAAACATGTTCCTGATAGGATGATACAAAATCACATCAAAAGCTCAAAATAAATGTATCTCATGAGATGAATCATCATGAGGCATCTAGATACTAAATAGTACATAATAAAATCAAAATGATAGATCATAGGAATCCCAATCATCGATTCCCTCTACCCCTTTTACGGGTAAAGGGCACCACTCTTCCTCTGGAAGCAGTAGGTAGTCGTGGAGGTACTCGGGATGAGGTTGGAGTGGAAGATCCAGAGCCTCCAACTCATCCAGTTGAGGCAGAAGAGAAAGTGGGTTGTCTCCTCCCAACCCCAACTCCAACTACAGGTCTCTGTGGTGGTGGTGGTGGTGGTACTTTATGTTCTCAACAAAAGTAGATCAAAAATAGGGATCCCAAGCCTGGCTTGATTCCCTGGGATTGATGGCACCTGCCCAGCACCAATGTTCACATCCTTTGGCTGTAGAAGTGGGTCCAAGTCCATCCAAGACAGAGGAGTTCAACAATCAGCGCCACCAACATCAAGGTACATAGAGGGGTTGATGTGCTTAATTGAATGCCAATCCCATACCCTCATATATGATAGAATCCAGTGCCAATGTTGCAATCCTGAAATGCTGAAAACTATTAAGTCTGTTGAATTCTGAATGGGATTAAAAATTCTACTTTTTGCATATGAAGTCCAATGAGGTTCGAACCACTCTCAAACATCCTGAAACAATTAATGGTAATGGTAATGTTAAGAATTTAATATTACCATTTCCCTGAAACGTATCACCTCTAGGCTGAAACGTATCCAAAACCCTTGAAACGTATCTGTACCAATCTGATACGTATCAGTGATGTTTCAAGGCTGTATCCCCTCCGGGAAATTTTAATTTTTTTGCCAGCAGCCTGATATATTCCATTGACTCTCGATAAATAGGGAATATATCGCGATATATTGAAAGTATCGTGATATATTGAAAATATCAGAAATATCGCGATATTTTCAATCTGATATATCGGATGGTGGAAAATATCGGCGATATATCCGATATTTCCGATATATCGCCGATACATGCAACAATGATGGCTATGATTGGTGATAAATTTTATCATCCTCTTTCCTTTCTTTTACGAGGACTCAATCCATTTATAATCATTCTCCTTCAACTTAATAACATCATGCATCAAGTCACAAGTGCTTCTATGTGTGCAGCAAACACCCATACCAAAATATGTTAGGATACATATTCTCAATGATTGTTTTTGCTGCCTTACAATTAGTAGCATATTAGTGATGACTTTAATGACATTGTATGGCCTAATCTCTTGAATTGTTTAAATTAAGGCTTTGCAATATTAATGCCGGTCCTGTAAAGATTTGAGTAGTCATAGGTTGAAAGGAAGATGACACCTTTAACAGAAATACTAAGAGCATTTATCAATTGCCCACCTTTAACATTTGTCCAATCATCAAATACAATGGATACCCTATATTCAGTCCAATCATTGTAAATTGCCCTAGAGCATTATGAATTTTGGCTTTTTCCTTGCTAAGTCCCATCATTTTGGCTTTGTCATACCCAAGGCTCCTATATCCTTTAGGCGTGTTGTTGATGGCATAAACCATATCATGCCAATAGGGTGACAGAAGAACATTGAATGCTATGCCACATGCATAAAGAACCTTTAACACTTTTGCATCCAAGCATCCTTACAACTCTGGTCAAGGAAATTTGCTATTGTTCTATGCCCCGAGTGCATAGAAGAGGAGCCACTAGCATTGGGGGTTGGGGATTGACCATCAAACATTCTACGTGAGCCCTCAAATTTAACCTTTTGTTTTTTATTTATTTATTTTGTGCTCCCTGCTCTTCCCTGATGTATTTTTGTCTATCTTCCATTGGTACTTTATTTCTGGCTTTGATTCCTATTTTCATTGCTCGGAAATAACCCACATAGATGCTTCCTCACACAGTATGTGAACCTGTCTAGGTGTTCTTACAATTGGGGCATGGAAATTTAGTGTTTCTGCCCCCTTTCCCACCCTCTAGCTTTGCCACATACTTCCACAAGGGTGTTGAACACCCTTTGTTTTTATTTTCATCATCACTATCAAGTTCATCATCCTCTTCATCTACTTCTACTTCCTCCTCTCCATGGTATGTGCCACCACCATATTCTGCATCTTCCTCCTCCTCTCCATGGTATGTGCCACCACCATATTTTGCCTCTTCTTCGTCATCATTCATGTTTTGGTTCCCATCAACAACATCATAATAAAAAATAGAAGCGCACGCCACATACCCATCACGCTTCTTGAATCTTGAGAATGACCTGCAATACAATGAGGGAGAAGAAGGAACATGAAAGAGTAGGAGAGGAAAAGATTCAATATAAAAAATATACAAGTTTACAACACAAGGGAAAACAACAGGTGAGAATGGGCTTAGAGCTTACCTCTTCAATGCCCCAACAATAGTTGAACTTGAATATAACTATGGCAGCCTTCAATCTCTCACAAATATGCTCCTCAAGAACTAGGGGAAGTCCACTCAATTTCAAAACACTAACAAAGATAAGTGAAATATGAGCCATAGAATGGTTTAGTAAGAGCAAATGGAGTGAAATCCGGCCATAAACCTTATTGAGGTCTTCCTTGGTCCCACATGCAAAAAAAGAAAAAAAGGCCAAAAAACGACCAAAAATCGTGAGCATCTCATTGAGTCGAGGAGTGAAGGCCACTTCCCTGCAGCTTTGCACCAAACAATGCATGCGACAAGATGGTCTTCCCATCATAAAAGTGTCTTTTGCCACACATGTCCATAAACGAAGCAAGAAATGATGCCATTAGAAAGACGCCAAGAAGAGATTGCTACTATGGTCAGTGAATTAAGAAGAGCGATGAGAATTGTACCCTTGTGTCAAGGAAACCAAACATGAGATCAAATGTCACCATGACCCATTATCAACCTAACCATGATTATTCTTGATATCGAGTACCAATCCAAATTTCTTCCATTTATGCTTCTTAATTGTCGATCTAGAAGAAGAAGTACTATCATACTACCAGTGGCAATAAGATTTTTGATCCCTAGATGGAGACTAAGAAGTCCCTTGATCATTATGAGAAGGACATTGATATTGCTAAAATGTGGGTGGTGAAGAATTTGGGTTTGGTTGACCAAAATGTGAAGGATTGTGTTCTTGCTAAATTTAAGTAGATGAAGGAGATGTTGGAAGATCTAGTTCGTGTAATGCAATAATGATAGAGGAATCAAGGTGACTTGCATTTGGGAATGAAGTTGCAAAATATCCAAGGCTTGCTGTCACTAGTCTCATCTTAGGCTCTATAGGAGATACAATACCTTATCCATGTTTACCAAGTACATGACCTATATTATCCCTTTGATTGAATAATTTGGAAGGAATTTCTTTATTATGCTACTCAAAGTTAGGAGACAATGACCCATTGGTCGCCAACATTGCATGAAAAGGGTTTGCATCAAGACTTGATTCTTCTTTTCGAATTCATCCATGAGGTTTTGACAGTGAAGATTCTAAGTTTCTTCTATCTTATTAATGCAAAGTGTCCCAATATCAATATGTCCTTCATACCTTGCAGAATTAGAAGTGAAATTTTGCAATTTGCTAATGCAATTCTATAATGTAGCTTTAGTACTTCTTAACTTGTTCATGTATAGATCCTGATTGAAGTGCTACAAATTCTAAATGGAATTGCCCATGTTGTCCAACTGAGGAAAGAGGAGATCATAATCATGCTTCAAGTTCAGATACTTGTTAACGAGTTTGACATTATCACTCTAAAGTGGGACAACCTCCTCATGAAGCTAGGGAATAAAGTCCTACAAGGATTTGACCTCATCATGAAGTTGGATATTAGTTTCTTGCAATAAAAGATTCTACTCACAAAGATTGGATGTATCATTATGTAGAGAGGTAACTTCATTATGAAGCTTGTCATTAGTAATAAGTATCATGTAATGAACTAACAACATTACGAAGCTCAACTTTAGTGTCTTGCAATGAAGTAACTTCATTATGAAGTTGGTTGTTAGAACTTAGATTCATGCCACAAAGAAGTAATATATTCATGAATCCATCATTACTGTCGTATAATGAAGAAACCTTCTTCATATGTCGTTTACAAAGCAATTATGCTTCCTCATGGTGTTTTTGAAGGAGAAACTCTCCTTCATCATCAGGATCAACCATTGTAAAAGGATATGTACATGCAACTTTTGACGCGTTGGATAGTCTCTGGTGGGGTGGATAGTGTGCGAGTGCCCCTGTGAAAAGGGAAAAAAATGTCCCCCCTCCAAAAAGTAACCTTAGGAAAAAACTTCAAAAATAAATTTCTTGAGTAAAACAAACCTTTGCACTTCACCTTTTTCCACCAAACAATTTTCTTCTCTTTTTCTTTTCCGTCTAATTATTTCAACTCTTGTAGAAAAAAGTTAAGGCCTGATGTCTTCCCCTTCCACTCAAAATACCTTACCGAGTCTTCTAGGAAATAATTTAACTCAGAAACAAAAAGGTTATTGTTTGAGTTTTAAGCTATGAACTTGAATAAAATAAAGAAAGGAATGAGCTTGAAGGTTTGTGAAGAGTAGGTGCCATGGGGAGGAGGGCCATGCCACAATTTGAAATTGACCATGTCTTGGCCTAAGATAAAACACATGACAAAAAAGGGTGGGTGAGTTTAGGGCTCTCTCCCATTGATCTAGACAATGTTGTGAAGAATAGAGCACAAAAGCTCCCAACCCATCTTGATGAACATAACCAAGTTGCAGGTGGGGGCTAAAGCTCATAGTCACAGCCCTACTTAATTGAAGCAAGCCATAGGAAAGGAGGGGATTGAACCCTGGGTTCCATCCTTTTGTGAAAGAAGATTCAATGAGTTTGGACTGAGCTCGAGCCTAGTAGACTTGTGGTGACCGAAACAACTCGGGTTTGACATGCGAGGGAGGTAAAGGTTCCGGCATGAAGTTGAGCTTCCCATGGATGAAGTGTTGAAAGGGTGACATTTAGAGTGGTAAAAATTGTTAAAAAATATGGAAGGGTGTCATTGGTTGGGCCCCTAAGTCATATTCATAGTTTATGCAAGCTCCAAACAAAGGATTACAAGGAACAAGTAACCAAGGTGCAACACCTAATCAATACCATAATATTTACCAAAATATGCAACAATAGATCGAAATATTCAACAATAGAGTGAGGGGATTTGCAACTAAATCCTCAAATTTGGGTTTTGTGTTTGCTGACAAAATGCGTCCGCTAGCATTACATAGATTATCCAATAACCACACAGTACACAATTGCTACCTAGATTGGGTGAGCTACAAGATGTGTCATGTGGTGAGCTACAAGATGTGTCATGTGGAGATGAAACACATGCATCTACCAATAATCTCTGTTGATTTATGTGCAATGGCAGTAATCATTTGTTGCGAAGTGTGTCCAAGTTTTGCATCTATTATTGGAGTTATCACACTGAGCTCATAGATGATGCACATATTACTTTTGATAGGTTGTAGTCAGAAAATAATATGCACCAAAAGATCTACCACATGCCACCTCACATGCTCTTCAAGAATCAAATAGTGAACTAAGAACAATCATTATTCGTTCTATAAATTTTGTGCTGATGCTCACAACGTCAACTAAGAACAATCATTATTCGTAGTTTCTCCATCAACTCCACTTGCTTGTGGTTACAACATCATAATTTGATTCACACAAGCACACGCTGCATGTTAGCAAAGCTTTGATACCATGTTAAAAACGCTAGTCCACAATTAATGTGTGAGTAATATTATAAAATCCAAAGCATCAAATAATCACACATAAGAAAGATAATTCAGTACGTGAGATGTGTATGGGTACAATAAGTACACCTCAAATTTCAATAATGATATATTTCTCTCAACTTGTTCTTGTTATGTAAAAATGAGGTGAGACACCTCTTATCTTATAAATAGGTGTTAGGTTCATATTGATGTGTACTCTAACCAACACCAATTGTGTTCAAAAGCTGACCACACAAGGTGTTTGAATGTAGCTCAAAGGGTACACAAGGGTGTCCCTTAACGGGCTACAACATAAGTCAAGATTAGCCATGACGAATGATATCGTTGACCATGTTGCCTATGAAATATTTACAATGAGTTAGGTGAATTACTAAATATAAAGTACAGAGGTGTAAAGTACAAATATCAAACATGTGTGAGCACATTCACTAGGCTAAGTCTCATCATGTGTTCAATAGCCTTCACTGTACCTAATGTGATTTGTAAATTTATTTCTTCAATTAACTTCACTAGGGTTCATTACCATGGTAATACCATCAAGTCAAGACAATGTATGCTTTGTTCAGCAGTAATGGATAGGAACATTTGAAGGAAACAACACCGTAGAACCCTCATTTACTTATTAAAATATGCCCAATTTTCAAATTTCTCTTCTAGCTCAGATGCTTAAATGCAAGTTTTGTTTGAGTAGCTGATTTCATCTAATCAAGTTCCTTATATTTTTTAGCTCAGAAACTGATAGATTGAGAAATTGCTAAAACTGTTTCCTTAATTATTCACATATAAGTTATGTTCAATGCTATGGAATCTGTTTATATAATTTTTCAAACACCTCTAAATTTCTGAGATGCATCTTTATTTTATTATCAGGAACTCCACAAAGGGTACTATCAGGTTTCCTCCGGTCTTTTGTGGACAGCAGCAGAGCAGAAGTTCCTTTCCTACCAGCACAGCTTCCAGTTCTAGGCTTGTCCGAAGGTGACAAACGATGCATACGTGACCGTAGCAGTATTATGGCACGCCACTTTTTTGCTGATAAAAGTGAAGATTATATTAATGCACAGGTTGATTAGTCCTTTTCAAAACATTTTGTTCCCGTATATATCTAACGCACTGTAAATCACATTTGAAGTGAAATAATCTATTAGTTAATGATGTGACGTTCATTTATTGTCATTTTTTCTGAGATATCAAAGCAAGGACTCTTTGGATTTCTCAATGATTGTATGATTTGGTGATTAGTTTCGATGTTAATGAGTGAACATATGTTGTTTGGGTGGGTAGTGCTGAACATAGTTGATGACATCGGCATCGACAAAAAATTGGTGAGGGTATGGAATACAACTTCTTGGCAACATCAGTGAAAAAGTTGAGAAAAATCAGCAAACTATGGCAAACATTAAAAAATACAAAATATAGTCATTTTTTTCAAAATTTTAAACATATAAAGCAACAACAACATCAGATAAACACATTGGCACATAAATATGGAGAAAGCACTGATATATGATGTAGTGGATGCCAAATAAAAAATGATACATCAAAGTTGATACTGAATCCTGAACCCTGATAGCAACAATCGAGGACTCAAAAGTGGACAACCAATACAAAATAACATCACATATAAATGTATCTCATCATCAGGAGGTAGATGTACAATCATACAATGACAAAAGCAGGCAAGCAAAGAGGCAAGTAATCATGCATAAATCTATAGAAAAAATAGCATTAACATGGTGGGATGTAAATACATACCTAAGATTAGAAGATTCAACACTGGTTGGCAAATGAGACCAAATCCTTGATGGTGATGATGATGGTCGTTTAGCTATCTCTACAATGAGTGATGATGACCACAAGCCCTCCTCCTTCCTTCTCCAAAAGCCCAAAGAACAAATGACCCCCCCAGAAAAGTCTCCCTTTATGCCCACAGAATTGCCAGCCTGGTGATTTTTACAGTCATGGCACAATTTTTTGGGAAAAATTTGCAATGTCTGATTTTTATAAAAAATGGCCATATATTCGGGGCGAAAAATCGCTGGGCTGAAAAAATCACGATTTTTCAGGACATTGCTGAATAATGGCCGATGTTATCAACTATGGTGCTGAATTTATGTAGGACTGAACATCTTTAGCAAGATGTTTGGAATATCCATATTCTATTACTGTACTACATAGCATAGTAGCATAATTCGGCCGTATTGGACTTTCCTGTATCGAAATTTGGAGGGAATTCAAAAATCGACGTATATTCTGTGTAGCACGGATACGGTACGGTTAACTTATTGTTGACCGTTTAAATACCAGATGCAATACAGGCTCAGCTGCCGACGAGTCTTAAATCAAAATCAAAATTTCTATTTCTTAAATCAAATCCGTTGGAGACTCGGATTCTGGGCACGGGGTTTAAATTTTATGACAGGTTTTCAATTTCTGGTTATTGAAGCCTCCAGGTATCAGTATTTTGAAATATTATTAACTTCATTGCGAAGTTATTATCCTCATTGCAATTTTGCCAGACGCCTGTGGCATATAGTTAATAGTAAATACCTTAGTGATAAATATTAGACTTATTTTATAATATATTTTATTTCTAAATTTTAGTTATAATATTATAATATTAGATTTTAGTTAGAGTTAAGTTACGGTAAATATAAGAATTTCGTTATATTGATTTGTAATGTATTTTAGTATTTTAGTTATTAAATATTTTTATGATTAAATTTATATTTTTTTTGTATTTTAGTTATTTAGTATTTTATGATTAAATTTATAAATGTATGATTAAATTTAGATGTTTTAAAATTTATATTTCACAATTTATTTATGATTTATATTAATATTTTTATGTGTTTATAGAAAATCAAAATATATGTTTTAGTGTAATTAAATTGACTTTTCTAGATATTAATTTCGTTTACGACTAACATTGTAATTATGTTTGTTTCTTTTATATGTTTTAAATTTGAAATATGTTTCAAGTTGCTTTTAATGAAGAATGAATGTTACATGAAAATCTTAAATGGTTTTTTATATTTTTAAATTTTCTAAAATTGAAAAATATGATTTCTTAATCTATAAGCAACCTACTCCTGTATTTTTTCCGTACTTGATTTTTTCGTAATGTATTTTTTCCGTATCGATTCGTATTTGAATCCGTATTCATACTCGAATTATGCTACTAAGCTATATAGCTTTATCAGTTATAAGTCATTTTCTATCTTCCCCTGTTGGTCAGACATGTGCTTGCTTGATCCTTTTTATCTACTGGACATATATGCTAGACCAATGTCTGGCCCCATTGTTTATTTTTGTATAAAAGATAGCCATATTTCTATTCATATTAATGCCATTTTTGGTAATTGTTGTGTACTTAACCACCCATCTTTATTAGGCATTGGACTCTGTGTATGAGCTATTTTTTATTTAAGCTCATGAATTTGCAATAATGTTCTTGACCTAGGCCTTTATATTATCATATCATATTTCAATGTTGTAAAAGACCACTTTTATGTAGTAGGGATATTATCACTTTTAGTTTTTATAATAACATAAGCTTTTAGTTGGGGCTTTTATTTCATTTTGGTATAAATAGGGGTTTTTAGACCTTCATTGTAACTCTTCTAATTATCAATAGAATCAGGAGGTTTATTTGGAGAAATCTCCCTCCATTATCTGCATTTGTAGGGTGCAATCCACTCTTTGGTGTGCAGGTGTCTCCACTATTTTTTTGTGCCTTTAGCTGTTCTATTTCTGTTATTCTTAGTTTTGTATTTACTTACCGCAATAGTTGCAGTAGTACCATTTTGATCAAAAGCATACTGCAGTACTTATGTTTGCCACAATTTGATGTGGTCCATTGCTAATAATTTTGGCCACTGAATGTTTTTCTGGTAACCATATCCATTTTCTTTGATGTTATTGAATTATGACTCTGATGGCATGTTGACTAATGCATGATTTTTCGAACTTTCCAGGTAAATGCACTTTTGCATTCTTTGGATATTGAAAACGATCTTAGGGCCTGGACTCCTCCAGGTGGGAGATTCTCAGAGCTGGAAGAGTACTGGAATGAATCCCAAGGTGCAGGTTATAATTCTATGAGTAGAAACAACTTTGATACCTCTCATCCTTCTGACAAATGGGTCACAGAATATAGCCAAAGAAACAATATATCTGGGTCCTGGGCTGAAGAGTTTGAGCAAAATCATGGTGCTGAAGCTTGGGCAGGCCAGTTTAATCAGGTCAGATAACATCTACTGTACTAAAACTAATTTGTGATGCTATGATTCAAAGATGACGTAGAGATGTTATTAAAGCTTGTCTATTTATTTTTATAGAATTACAAAATAAGGACAGATGTAACTGTTAGAATGGCTAACATAAGACATAATGATTGTCCTGATGTACTAAAACTAATTTTGCGATGCTATGATTCAAAAATGACATAGAGATGTTATTAAAGGTTGTCTATTTATTATATAGAATAACAAAATAAGGACAGATATACTTGTTAGAATGGCTAACATAAGATATCATAAATGTCCTAGATTCCCAGTGCTTATTATTACCTAAGATTTTAGGAGTTTTAGCTTTTTGACGTTGATGTTGGAAAAATTTATTTGTTGGTGGATATTCTGGGTATTTGATGAACTCCCTGCTGTGAAAATGCAACTTTGTTATGACATTAAGTGCATTGTTTTTCAGGAACAGTCTCAGATGGCATCTATGGCACAGATGAGAAACATGAACATTTCAAATGCTGCAGCACTGGAGCAAACACGTATGCTTGCCCATACATTGTCACAAAATCAAGATCCAAAGTTTCAGGTTTGTAATTGTACGGATTTATTTGAAAGCAGTTACTTTTGAAGGTTCTCTCTTGTAAATATATTTTTGGGGAATGAAAAACTGGTTTATAATATTTGTGCGTAAGTACTTTACATGTATCTTATACATAAAAAGGGCATAGGCATGAAGTCCCTGGCAAGAGCATAATAAAGACTGATTTTTTGAGAAAGACTCAACACAAACATTTCCAGCATAGAGAACCTGGCACATCTGAAAGTGCATGGGAGAGCCCATAAGCATATTTTGAATTGGAGTCCACAAAATATCATCCCTCCTTAATATGTCGAATTGGTCATCATTGTATTTGGTAGTTGATCCAAGGTCAAGTATATTCATACGGAGTATTGTTGCACTAAGGACTAGATTATAGACATCTTTACCAAATCCTTGATAGATGGCAAATTTATTAAATTTGAGACTCTGCTCAGGATGAAGGAAGTTGCCATTAAATGGGAATAATATTTATGTTCCTTAACGCTGAGTCAAGCTTGAGTAGGGTATAACCTTTGACTTGGCTCACCATCATCCTAACACTATATTCTTATTACACTACCTAAGCGAATGTATATATTTGGGGTGGGACCAAAGGCATGCACGAAACATGCCCCTTGTGTTTCTCAGTTGGAAACATGTCTAAAAACATTAGGAAACATTTTGGCGAACACTCAAGATTCAGAGCGCGGGCTCAAATTTCTTTAATGTTTCGGCCCATACAATGTATGTTTCAGCCTAAACAACGTGTATTTTGGGACGACAAAAGCTCTTAAAAGTTGCATGCAACCCACAACCACACAAATGCTTAATGACATGTTAACACTTAACTTGAAGGGTTTCAAAATTCAATATCAACTAGGGAAAGTACCAATGTGACTTCATACAATCCCTCTACACTTTGGGCTAGTGCTTGCTAGCCTCAGGGAGGTATTCCTAGTAGTGAAAATCTACCTCTTATCCATAGAAGATACTTCAAATCACCAATATTTGCTCACTATAATTTTATATTGCTGTTATCTATCATTGTGAAGGGAACCAATGCAAAGCTTGATGTCTAGAGAGAAGCCGAGGTTGAAGGGGCTTGGTCGTACAATCCAGTGAGGAACTTTGGAGTGAACTTTCTTTCCTAGCATAAGAGGTCCAGGGGAAATACCTCCTGATACTTTAGAAGCCTAGCTGCTCAATTGAGCTTGACGTTGGAGTCTCCTAGAGGTGGGATTTCTGGCAGTTAGGTGGGAGGAAATCTGTTGTCTTACTAATCTACCACCAACAAGCTTTGGAAGTGAGGAGTTTGAGAAAGGTTCACAACTACCCATTCTGTTGTCTTTGCTATGCACCACATACCTCTCTTTGATGTTGTCACAACATGAGAGATAAAATTGACTGCAATATTGTATCCTTTATATGGTTGATTCTGAGCATGCCAAGACATCACCTATCTCATTATTCACTCACTCTAACCGAATTGGAGTCAATGATGGCTAGAGAATTCGGCCCATCTACTGTTGATGCGAACTCTGTTTGTGCTCTAATAAACACACCTTTTCTACATGTTGGTAGCACATTAAACTTATGCTGAAATAGTGGGATTTTTGAGACTTCTGTGATATGTAAAGAGTCCAACCTATCCACTACACCTATTGTAGCTGTACTTCAACACCCTTAGATTCATTACTTCATCAACCAAACTAAACTGCCATGGTTGGAGGCTGGTTGGCATTATACTGCCCTGCTTTGCTGTAGAAACAACTTTGCTTTCACCATCCATTGTTGATTTCTTCCACTCAACTTTTTCATCGTGTTAGTGTTCTAAAGGCTTTACCACAATGGAAAATAAAAAAAATTAAACTTGCTCTAGCTGCTTAATTTCCCCTTTTGGTCTTGTTAAAGCCTGAAAATACCCTTGGGTAACATGTGATCCAAAGTGTCCTAATCACTAGGGGGTTTGTCCTGTCACCAACCACACTCTGTCTCACTTCCAGATTGGTTCATGCCAACTCAAGAGGGTTACCCTTGAAGGGCTTGAAGCTTGACTTTTAAATTTTTTGGGAAAAATTGCCTCAAATACGGGATAAGTTTCTGTCTCCTTAAAATGTGCAGTTAATTTCTTTGAATCAGTGAAGATAAATTGCAGATTTGTGCTTTGAATTGTCAAATCGGCCAAAAAATAACATAAATTCGTGATAATCTCTTCTTTCTGCAAGAATAATTGATTAAACGCAAGCTTTGTGCCCTTTAAATGACAGATTTTTCGTTTGATATTAACAAATAAAAGTGAGTTTTTAGTATAACAGCTGGTCTTATGAATTCCTGTGGCTTGTTTAAGGAAATGGAGTCAAGAATGGAGGAAAATTAGTGAGGTGAATGTGTCAAACCTCACTAATTCAAACAATACATTAAATTCCAACTCGAAAACTATGAAAGCAATCGAAAGATTGAATTTTCACACACATGCAAACATTAGTCCACCGTCAAAGGATTTGATTTCCGTTCTTCTGAATGAATATGCAACTGCAATGTCCAGTTAACAACAAGGGAGAATAAAATTTGCTCCGAAAAAACCATGCGTGATTACAAGCATGCTCTTCAGTAATTAAATCCAATCATTACTGGAGAGTTCGTCCATGCAATAGTTGAGAGATCTCTATGAGCTTTGTGAACTTGTGTTGCTTCCAAATGAAAAGTAAGTGAGGTAGAAGATGTTAGTGAATGTCGAGAAGGGAGAAGAATGAAGGAAGCCAAGGCTCAGAAAATGATGGAATGCTTGTACTGTCTTCAAATATGCGTTAAATAGATTTCTTGTTACCTTGGGATACCATATCTTTTTAACATTACATATAAAAATCATTATCCTGCTCCACAAGTGCGTCCTCATGCTGAAGAGAAAAAAGAAATGGTGTGGATACAAATGAATGATTATTCCTCTAATAAGGAGCCTTACCCTGCTGACTTTAGAACTGAGCTTATTCGTGTTTAGTTAACTTTTATAAAGGAATGTTTCTTGTTCCGTTTTGATAAATTTTGGACTTGTATCATATATGGCCCTATAGATCCATGAAGCTTTGGACATCTATTGATGTTGTGAATTATATGGGCATGGATTTATCGAATATCAATGAAAAATGTTTTTTTGGTCAAAATGTATATATCTTTATATTTTTGTACTTGCCAAGATTTTCCCGATTTATTCCTGATCCAATTCAAACTCTTTGCTCTTCTTCTGCCTCCCAGAGTTTTTGCCAGTTCTGAATCTGGCGACTGGTTTAAAGAGAAGCTAATAATTGTCTTATTAAGAACTTAAGACAATGGACACACAGTAATAGGATTGGAATATTTCATCTCTTAGGGAAAGAAGCCCTTTGTAATACCTTGGGCTACATGCCTATATCAAGATCATTTCCCCTCATCTCACTTCCTGAAAACAGATATAATCTTCATAAATTAAGCTTTTATTTTGGATTCTTCAGGGAAAATGGTGGGCTACTTTGTAAATAGAATTCTTCGGTTTTCCAACTTACCATCAAAGTCCTTTTTATATGTTGTAAACCTATAAAGTCATCGTAATAGGTTGATACAGAGGAACCCTAATCCTACCTAGTGAGTGTAATAAAGCCTTGTTTCTAGGTCATCATGAAGTTACAAATTTTATGAAATTTATTATGTATAAGGAATATGCTTACATTCTAGTATTGACTCCTTTTAGTTTTGTTTGAAATGTTTCATTTCATTATTCGAGAGAAATGGGTCCATGTTCTATAATTGTTTCATTTTAGATTTAGACTAAGTGTGATTTCCCTGGGGACTTTCTCTCTCTTATCAGTCTTTCATATTTTTGGCAGAAATAGCTTAGTATATTTGGCAGTATTTAAGATTATTTCTTTTTGGATTGTTTGAACAGAATTCGAAGTTCCTTCAGTTTGTATCAAAAATGAGTCGTGGAGAGTTGATTGTTGATGATAACCAGGTTAAACCTGCTGGTGCATCCTCGGCCAATGCATGGGCTGATGAATATCAGCTACAGCATGATGGGGACAGGCATTCTTGGGCTGCTGAGTTTACAGCTGGGGAGGTAAAGGCAAATCACTGTTATTCTAACTCTTTTTGTATGTGTATTTTTTTTTCAGTTTATATTATTTCAAATATGCACCAAGCTCACACCAAATAGACATAAGTGTTACATGAAGATCCTCTTCCTATTAAATATAGGAAGGCAAGGAGTCTACATCCTTTTGAAAGTTAAAACATATCAACTCTACCTTTGACATGAATTGCTAGGTCATTTTTCAATGCTCCCAATTCTCCCAGTTGTAGGAGTGAATTGTCTCGATTTTTTTTTCTTTCTTTGCCCTTCCTTTTCTGGGAATCATCCTACCCTGGCATTGAAGAAACCTTACCATATGTTGGATGGTGATGAGCCACAATTAGATCCCTCTTGTTCTGCTGGTCTTGGCATTATATTCCAAAGGAATATAATGACTAGCACACACTCCTCTGATTCCAAAGTAGAGACATTCAATTTATAAGGGACCTTGATCTCTAACTTTTTTTCAATCCCTACAACTTATTTGAGTGGAGTTAGGGAGGTGATCTGAGCCAATTATGGCAGTCTCTATTTGCACTGCCCTTTGGCCCTTACAACTAAAAGTTATAAACTTATAACCTATGAGTTAGCATATTAGTGGTCAATCTAGCTTGAATTGGCTTGTTTCCTTCTTACCTGTTTGATCAAGTTTACCAATCAATCATAACAAGATTTTTTCGACCCCATACTATGTCTGACACCCCCAAACTTTTTTCATGGTGATTCCATGCTTTCTTTCTGCAATTCCAAGGGTTGTTTCTCATTCCCCGTAATAGAGACTATCTCATGCCATCATGTTAAAATCCTCCCTTGAGTACCCATTTAACTGTGGGGAGTGATTAGGCCATCTGGTGCCAACGTTGGGTCCCACCATGTGAGTCCTTGGGAGCATACATTGAACAAAAGCCCAAAACCTTGCTTGCCAACGTTATTGTCAACCATCGGGACCTCACCTCTAACAGCAATATGCGTTGCTAACTAGGGTGCCACATTGCACACTGTACTGTCTTTACTTTCATTGTGGTTTGTGGTGATGTATTCCCCATTCCAACAACCTTTTATCAAGGTTTGTAAATGTAGGGCAATTATTTTGATTTCTTGTTGGAGAACGATCTGGATTATGTAGAGAATGAAATGAAAGGCATATATATGGAATGGAAACACACACACACAGCAATATTGCAGAGAGTGCAGTAATACAGTGAAATCCAGTCTATTAATCACTGAAATAGGAAAAGACTGTAAAATGCAAAGCAATACAAACTAGCTAGAATGGTGGTAGCTTATCTTTGAAGAGAGAGATGTTGGCTAAGTGCATTTGCAAGAAGGCCATTACAAGTGGCCAAAAATGGATCTGAAAATCTGTAGAAAAATTGTTAAGATGGAGAACCATTACGAGCTAGTGGAAGAGGTGGGTGGCCACCAACATCCACCTGGATCAGAGAAGGAGATCAAGACAGAATGGAGATGACTGCCCTAATAATGGCTCTTTTGCTATCTCCAAATGCTCCCCTAGCATTTTAGGTGATAAGGTTCAAGTTAATGGGAAACATTCATCAAACCCTTGCTCAAGGGCTAGAAAATTGCTTGAAAGTTTGACGAGATTGGGGACATTGGGGGATGAGTGGAGATCTACTTTGACTTGATAATTTTTTGTTAAGAGGATCGAGAAGATCACTACTATTTGCTGATTTATCACTGTCTGGCAGCATTGTTTGATGCCAACTTTTGTCCACCATTGAAAGTTTGTTGATTGTGTTAGTGAGGTTGAATGATTCTCTTTCATGTTTTTGTAGGGTACCCTTCCTTTTTCCTCTCAGTGAGCTTGCATTTCTCACTCATGGTCCCTATTTTTCACTTGCTTATTTTTCGTTGTACTAGACTTTACTTGCCACCCTTTTGAGTCACTTGTCATCTTTTTGTTAAACACTGTTACCTTATTACCCTCTACTTGAGATGTATTGTTGTTGTTGGGTTTGGAATGTAAATTTTCAGGCTCTAGGTGACTGCTGTCCTATATTTTTCTTCAATTAAATAAATCAAATCTGAACTTATTTAACCACATAAATAAATACTTCTGAACATGCAATAATCACAGATATAGCCAAAAATGAACAACGTAAGCATAAACACAATACACAAGAATTCTGTCCTTAAAATCAGCTTATCATTTGATAGTTAAAACTTAAAAGGACACCTCAACTTGAGGTTTACAGCCTGATGAAAAGAAACAGTATGCCCACATAGAAATCTGAGGAACTGTTGTACCCTATACGACACTGTACGGTACTATCCTAGCAGTTTTTCACCTTGCTGGTCGTTCCTCTTCCTACTATTTGCGTTCTTTCCTCTTTGGCTTCACTTGTGTGTGTTTCTCACACAACTTCCTTGGTGTGTTCTCCAACTTCTCCTTCCATCTTGTCCTATTTATGCTTTGAGAGATAAGATAAAATAATTGTATTAATGTCCAACTGATGACCACAAAAGTAGGTCAATGGGATTGTGTGTTGTAAAGATGTCCATACAAAGTGGGAGCCCTAAGGTGGATCCTATATAAAGAAAGACGTGAAACCCTATCATAAAGCAAAAAAGAGATATCTCCAAAGATGGAGAGCCAACCAAGAAGAGATAAGCACAAAGAGAGCCGATACAAAAATAAAAATGTATCAGGAGGGTGGATCTGGGATTGGTGATACATGAATGGTGAGAATGTCATGGCACACTGGAGACAGTGAGAGAACTGGAAACGTCTCTCCTAACATCCGGCCGAATGAAGGAATCTCGAAATAGTAATCTACTTGAAAGAACTGGAAGAAGAGCTATAGTGAGTAGGCCGTCGCCAAGAGTGGGGCGCCTGCTTCTGTGATCTGGATGTAGTCTACCGATTGCTGGGATAGGGCCGAGGCTGGCCACGCCGCTGGGGTCGGGAGGATGTAGAGGTGGTTTGTCATGCCCTAATTGGTCTGCGGTCAGAAGCAGTACCATCCTCTGTCGGTCTCTTGGTGCCCCTAGAGGAGGGGAGCACCAGAAAGAAGGAAGTGATTTGCTGAGTGGAGGTTGGTCCTGATTGCGAATGTTGCTGGAGGATGAGGGATTGGAGCCGGAGGGCCTCTTGTAAGTACAAGTCCAGACATCTCTAATTTGGATACCAAAAGAAGCTAGCCAAAGACTAGGACTCCACGAGAAGGTCTCTGAAGAGACAATGAAATTGCCTATGAATCTCATAATAGATAGGACATTGAAAGATGAAGTATTCCTCAGTCTCAGGCTTCAGCCTCCCCAAGATGACAAACTTGGTAGATCTCATCTGATCGATTGATTTGGTGATTTGTCTCAACCTTGAGATGATGGGAACCCACTCTGAATTGGTCCATGGGGATTCAAAGAGCATGTGTCAAATGGTAGAGTGTGTAATGGGCCTGAATGATGAGACCGTCGCTAAGATCCATGAAATGTGCAGCATAAAAGGCCATCTTTGGACATAACCTGCCCTGAGGGTTGGTCCAAGTGACCTGCATAAATTGTTTATAGATGTTGTCTCGGTTGATTTTCTTCAACTCCTGTGTGGTAAGTAAACGACGGCCAGGCACGTCCAAAGAATATCGAAATGGAGGAAGTTGGTCCACCCCAATGCCAACAGATGCCAAAAGATCCGTGACACTTGCGAACCAGTATCTAGTATGATCCGAAGGGCTATCCAAGGCCAATGGACTACGATGAGAGATAGGCCAAATATGGGTATCGATCATGCCCTAGCATTGAATCAATGAAGCTCTAAAGACAATGTAAGAGTGAGACAAGATGGAAAACTGCCTCAAGTCGAAAGGGGCGGGCACATAACTTTGCAAGTATGATGGGCTGAGGAATTGTCTGCTTGCATTTGATAATGTGACGGAGGAGGAGGATCGACACTCTCTCTATTTAATCCTAATCATTGTCTAGTAGACAAGGCCCCCAAATCTCTGAACCATAGAGGACTGTGGGACTAATGAGAATGTCCATGAGAGACATCTTGGTCGAGATGTTCTGAAAATGGTGTTTGAAGCACTCTCTCCCGAGAAAGGTTAAGGATCCGTATCCTTTGTTGTCTCGGGGTTGAAGGGCATGTTGTTAACTGAAACGAGGTCCTATGAACTGTACCCCAGATATGTGTAGGTTCTAATCATCTTGATCTCGTCACCTCGAAATAAGAAATGAAGATCTGTGAGGAGTTTCTTTGACTCATTGAAGATCATGACCTTGGTTTTACCCATGTTGATAGTCAACTAACGAAAATCACAAAAGAGGGACAAGGCATCTAGCTGCCGTTGCAACCACCCTATTTGACCCCAATAGTGCTCCTGATAAAGTCTGATATCCCATAGGCGATCCGAAGGCAACCAAGGACTGTTTCATATAATCTCAGAATGACGGTAAGAAGGGTCTCGAAAATGCTAATGTCCTCAAGTCTCTAGAACAATGCCACTCTAGGGACGTAATCAAATGCTTTTCAAAAGTCTACAAAGCAACAGTAAACTTTCGAAGAGCGATGACGTGCCTCCTCAATGATGGCCCAAAGCACGAGAATATGATCGGTAGTCTGGTATGCCGATCTGAATCCCGCGTGTCCTCTAGCTCTGAAGTGCCTACTCTCAAGCTCTCTTGAAAGTTGCACATGGAAAACTATAGCATATAGTTTGGAGAAAGAGTGGCCAACCATGATCGTTCTGTAGTTATTGGGATCTGCACTAGGGCTTGATTTGTGAATAGAGTGAATAATATGGTGTGACCAAGGCTTGGGGAAGCCTGTACGGACCGCATGGTTAAACAGGTCGCTAGGTAATACTCTAGTGCATGGAGGCCATGCTTGAAGAGATCAATGTAGAAATCCTGCTCATCTGCGGCTTTGCTGAAAATCATGGCCCAAACAACCTCATGAATGTCATGTGGAGTGAATAAGAGGCATGGAAAAGGGGGTGAGGTAATCTGGATGGGGGCTTGCCTTGGGATATCATAGAGGAAGGAGGTATGGAGAACAAGGAATTTGGATTAAGATCAGATGGGGGGTGGGAGTGATGAGGGATGTGATGTTCCTTTCTAGGTGACCATTCCAGGGGGTTATTGGATGACACATAGGCCTAAATTATTATAATATTAAAGTGTAATTTAATTAAAAAGGGGATATTTTAGTGGATGGTTTTTGGTGACCCATGGTATTGTCCATGGTATTGGGCTCAGAGAGAAAATAAAAGGAGAAGAACACATCCATGAGGGGCCTCTTGATTTGATATTGATTTCTTGTGACCGTTTGGGGGTTATCCTAGAGTTTTTGTTAGGGTTTGGCAAAACCCTTCCATTGTGGGTTTGGTTTCTGTGGTGTAACATATCCACCGTAGCTAGACTGGGAGGAGGATCCATCCATGATCTTCACTTGCGCATTATCGTGGTTCGGTATCATCTTGGAGAGGTTTTGGAGGTAGTGTGGCATCACTTCTAGGTTTATTTGTTGAGTATCATTAGTACTCTGTAGCTGTGATATCAACCAATAGATTCTGTTGTATTGCCATCCGTTCCATAATAAAATGCAAGTATTATCTCTATAATTTTGTGTGATTTCAAATTGTTGGGCAAAGTATCTATGAAAACACAAATGTTTGAAGAAAGTTATAAATCAATGGAACTTAACTGTTTGTAAAAACTACAAAATAAAAAATCAGTGTCCATTCGGGTCAGAGACATTACAGTGGTATCAGAGATGGAGATCTTGCCTACCTGAGGGGAAATCCATATAGGGGAATCCAAGCAGGGTTTCCAATTGTGCATATTTGGCAATTTATCATTAGTTGTAGCAGAGTTACTAAGGTCGAATTCTTTGTGATTTCTTGGCGTTAAGGAATGATCGAACCACTTCATTGATGGAAGCAAATTCAAGAAGGCCAAAAATTCTTGGGAAGGGCCAAAGATCATTTGTGGGGGATGATTTCCTTAGCCGAAATACCGCTAAGGAAATTGTCTTGTATGCACCAGTAGAGGCTGAAATCCTTGGGGGTCGAGCTCTTGGTCCAGGGTGTCATCAGTTGTATTGAGGAGAACGAATTCAAGGGGAAACCGATTTGTCTGTTATATATTACTGTCGTGAAGATTGAGATTTTGGAGGGCCAATCTCATTAATTTCATTGTGGAAATCCATTCCCGGGGGGCGTTCCAATTGCTTGAAGAACCGAATTTCTATAGGGCCGAAATACAATGCTTGGCCATTTTCATTGCAGGGGCCGAATTCCATAGAGAGAGAAACCGTATATATCAGCAGGGCCGAGTTCATCTTCTCAGGGCCGAATTCAATTGGATCATGGCAGTTGCAGTAGGCCGTGGGTATTTTGTGAAGGCCGTGGCATATATGATATTGTGGGGGCTAGCCTGAGGGCCCCATCTCACTCTTGGCAGATATGTGTAAGTTGTGAAGGCTGTTGGAGAATGGATCCCTCTATTGTGACACCGTGGAGGCTGCCGCGGGCTTTGGAGGAGATCCACGCGACGAAGGGTCTCGAGAATCTCTCCAAGGGGCTGATCTGCCCACATCTTGACAAACCGAGCTCTGTGGGAGTGTAATGTCCTCTTCTGCTTAAGCATAGGGGACCATACCGCTAACCTATCTAATTCCCATAGTTCGAGCGGGTACCGACATTCAGGGAATTGATTGAGGATTGATACCATTTAGACCAAAAGAAGATCTTAATCATGGTTACTAGATCATTAGTAGATAAAAGAGGGCCACAAGAACTAGGGGTCACCTGCATGCATTACATGCGGGCCATATTTCACGAAGCATGCACAAAAACACCTTGATTGAGCCTTCATGCACACTGAAAGCAATGCATGCAAGTCAACTGAAAATTAGAAGAGAAAAGCGACCTAGGGATGCAAAAGCTAGGGCATGCAATGTCAAAGTTATAAAAGATTGATAAAGTGAATGATTAGGTCTGCTTATTGATTATTGATTTGAGAATTCGACTTGGAGAGCTCAGAGAGCCAATTTAGGGTTGCGGGCACACCACTCAACCATCAAGTGTATTTCAGCAGTGAAATCTATTTTCCCTAGTCACTATCAGGGTTGGATCATACAGATTCAACATTACTTCCATTATTATACAACATTCTTCAGCAGTCTTCCGGATGCAGAGCCATAGATTGGATAAAGAGGACTCGCCTTCTTGCATGGGCGACTTGGGCAAGAAGGATACCTTGACAGATAGTCACTATTTGGTCTGCCCCTTTATCCAATCTGTGGCTCTAAATCCGGAAGACTGTTGAAGAATGCTGTATAATAATGGAAGTAGCAGCTTCCATCCTTCCGAGAGCACCCCTATTAGCCTAGTTACTGAATACAAGATTCTTATTCGGCTTCAGGAGAGAGATCTCATCATCCCATCTTTTAGGACACCTCCTTTGCATGGGCGACTTTCCTTGAGGAGGCAATTCACATCAAGCCTTAGATTCATTGCATGGCTTGCATGCAAGCTCTCTATTGATCAGGAGGGCATTATAACCCTAGTGCCAACTTTTTGGAGCAACCTCACATCATTGGAGCACTTATTATTCACTTCCTCATCTGAAGAAGGTACATTTATTACAAGGGCGAATTCTTGGATAGAGACCATCTCATATCTCAGTTGATTCTTGATGCATGGCTTGCATGCTTATCTCATATTGACCTACAGACTTGGCACTTGTTATTGGTACGTACATGCATCATCTCTATCCCTATTTTATAACATATTTGAATATTTGGGTTATTTAGGGTTTTGGCAAACCCATGCACTTGCATGCAATCATAGTACAACACATGCATTCATATTTTACTTTAGTATTGAGTTACAAGACTTAAGACAAGCAAGAGACTACATCAGAAAAGACTATAAAAGGCAACAAAATATTAGTTGGAATATTACAGTGGTATCAGAGCATGTTCCTCGCCAACTGTGAGAGCATGCAGTTGTGAACAATAAATGAATACAGAGGACCCACATGATATTACTTAGAGAAGGAAGAGGTTCAGGAACAGTGGAAGAAGGGAATAAGAGGAGGAGTTAGAGGATATAGAACTGGAAGATATAGAGGCTTAATTTGGGAAAGGTAAGAGTAAAGAAACAATGGCAGATGATGATAAAATGGCTTTCACTAGTCTCATTTCTGCTTTGAAGGAACTCACTACGGGACATAAAGAAATATTGACTGCCATCAACAAATTGGCAGATAAATCAGGGCCCACCCCACACAATCCTCTGTTTCCCAACAATGATCGAGTATCCACACGTAGCAAGGGGGAGCATTTACATACTAACATGCAGAGTCATCCTCATCTCTACAATAGGTCCTCCAGACCTACCATGCCACAGTTCTTGGATAGCTAGACAGCAGTATCGATAATATAGGTAGAGCTAGAAGAACCAATGGGGGCATATTTACGGGAGTACAAAGCATTGGGAGATGATATCCAGTCAGCCATGTCCTTTACGGATTTTTGTCATTTTAAGAGTAACAACAAGCCGAGAGTCTATAACAGGGCTTTCAACCAGAACTATGAGTTACAACGCACAATAGGGAAGCTGACTAGTCCTACCTTTGATGGGACCCGAAGTGGCCTAGCGCGGAATTGGGTACAAAAGTTGGACACTTACTTCCAACTTAACCCCATGCTGGAGACATATGCCATTAAGTTGGCTACCTTGCATTTGGATGGGGAAGCCCATGAGTGGTGGTACCACGGGCTAGTGACATTGGGTCACAATACCAACACTTCTTATACTGATTTTACACAAAGGCTCATCGAGTGCTTTGATATGAAAGACTCCGAGGTACATTTCAGAGAGCTAGCACAACTCAAGCAGACAAGTAGTCCAGAATCCTTCATATATGAATTTCAAAGGGTAGCAATCATGGTGACAGAGAGCCGGTTAATTATGTTGTTTACCGAGGCTCCCACTGAACCCTTATGTGGATGGGTTAAGGCTTATAGACCCACCACCTTGTCTGATGGCATGAGTCGTACCAGAGATTTACAGGATTCCATTCCAAAAAATAAGTTTCCTCCCAGAACAAATTTGCTTATTAAACATAAGGAGCAAAGACCTTTCCAAAAAGAATGGCCCAAAAGAGAGTGGATGAATAATGATACCCGCCAGGAACTTAGAAGAAAGAAACTATGTTTTAGTTTCCAGGAGCCATGGGTACCAGGTCACAGGTGTTCCAGGAAGGGAAAAGCTCACTACATAGAGGTATACTCCGATAATGGAGAGGATGAGGATGATCAGGATCAGGTACAGGGAGAGGCACTTCACACATCGGAGGAGGATAAGTTTTCAGAGGATATTAAGGGAGGTGTCATTGCTACATTATCTAGAGTTTCTAGATTCCACACTCTCCGGATAAGAGGGGTCATACAGGGTAACAGGGTTGGAGTGTTGATTAATGGTAGGGCATCCCACAACTTTATTGATGTTGTATGGATAAAACAAAGAGGTATCCAAACCGAGAAATTTGATGGATTTAGAGTGGCCACAGCAGGCAACCACATCATGGAGTGCACTCATTGGATTCCAAAATTAAACGTGACTCTAGGAAACTACACAATGACAGATTCATTTTATGTGGTTGATGTGCCAAATACAAATGTGGTGTTGGGAGTTCAGTGGCTTTATTCCATTGGAAAGTATTCTACGAACTACCAGACCATGGAGATGGAATTTCAGGGAACAGACGGATAGAGAGTGGTTTTGAGAGGTATGCATACCTACCCTCCTAGAGCAGTATCATCACACAGGATGGAGGCTATACTCCGACAGGGAGACATAGAGTGGGTAGCCGAGTTCTTGGCTACATTCAGGAAGCCACCGCATAGCGCCACACAACACTCGGCAGACATACATGCACTATTACAAAAACATGAGAAAGTATTTGTAGATCTTCCCTCAGGTAGGCCTCCAGATTGAGGATTTGAGCACATTATTGAGTTGGAGGAGGGGACCCAAGCAGTCATTAGTACCCCTTACCGATACCCCAAAAGATATAAAGATGAAATTCAAACTACAATCAAAGAGTTGCTCAAATTGGGCTACATAAGACCTAGTTCCAGTCCATTCACATCCTCAGTGGTATTAGTAAAAAAGAAGGACGGGACCTTGCGCATGTGCATTGACTACAGGGCTCTTAACAAGAAAACTATTAAGAATAGGTATTCGATTCCAAGGATAGATGAATTGATGGATGAATTACAGGGGGCAAAATACTTCTCCAAAATTGACCTCCGATCAGGGTACCATTAGATACGGGTTAGGGAATAGGATGTTCCAAAGACCGCCTTCTGTTGCCACTACAAACACTGAGTTTCTGGTGATGCCATTTGGGCTCACTAATGCACCGGCTACTTTCCAATCATGTATGAATCACACCTTTAGGGATTAGTTACGTAAGTATCTTCTGGTATTCTTCGATGATATATTGATTTACAATAAGACTTGGGAAGATCATTTAAAGCACCTTGATGAAGTACTTGGAATTCTAAAAGAACAGTCACTATATGCAAAGATGTCCAAATGTGAGTTCGGTATGCAAGAGATGTTATATTTGGGACATGTGATAGGAGCAAATGGGGTACAGGTACACTTAGAAAAGATTAAAGCCATACTAGATTGGCCTACACCTAAAAGTGTGACAGATTTGAAAGGATTTTTGGGCCTTTGCACCTACTACAGGAGGTATGTCAACGGGTTCTCACAGATGATAGCACCACATACAAATCTTACAAAGAAAGGGGGATTTAGTTGGTCAGAGACAACACAACAGACATTTGAGAAAATGAAGAAGGTAATGAGTTAATGCCCAGTACTAGCCCTACCAGATTTTACATAGCCATTCGTATTAGAATGTGATGCTTCAGGAGAGGGTATTGGAGCAATATTGATGCAGAATACTCACCCTATTGCATTCGAGAGTTGAAAACTTAAGGACTATGAGCGCCACTACTCAATATATGACAAGGAAATGTTGGCCATTCTCCATGCTCTAACCAAGTTCAGACAATACTTAGTGGGTGGCAGATTTAAGATTAAGACAAATCATAACAGCTAAAAGTACTTCTTGGAACAAAAAGAATTGAATGAGAGGCAACATAAATGGGTGAGTAAGATCCAAGCTTTTGCCTTCGAGATTGAATACATAAAGGGGAAAAACAATGTGGTAGCAGATGCACTTTCTAGACGACCAGCCACTTTATATCTTATAAGCATTTCCTCGGATTGGAGATCTCATCTTTTGGTCGAATACTCCAAAGATAAGTTTGCTTGCGAAATATTGCTTGGACAGGTACAAGATGATAGGTACAGAGCGATAGATGACTTTATCTACTATAAGATCAAGATCTACTTAGTGGTCCAATCAACACTTAATAAAAAGATTCTACAGGCTTCTCATGACTCACCTTTAGCAGGACACAGGGGGTTCCTTAAGACTTACAGGCATATTAGAGAGAGGTTCTCATGGAAGGGCCTCAAAAACGATGTAATGCAGCATGTGAGGGAATGCAGTGTGTGCCAGCAGAATAAGATAGAGCATACTCATCTAGTAGGTCTACTTCAGCCATTACCCATTCCCGAGAAAAACTGGGAAAGTGTTTCGATGGACTTTATTATAGGGTTGGCCAAGGTACAGGGGAGAGACTACTTGTACGTGGTGGTTGATAGGTTGACTAAGTTCGCTCATTTCTTCACCATTCCTTCCGACTATTCAGCCACACATGTAGCAGAGTTGTTTTTCAGAGAGGTATTCAGGTTGCACGGGTTACCTAAGACCATTGTCAATGATAGAGACAATAAGTTCACAGGAGCATTCTGGTAGGAGCTTTTCAGGTTGGTTGGGACAGAATTAGCTATGAGCACGAGTTATCATCCTCAGAGCAACTAACAAACAGTGATAGTTAACAAGTGGATTGAGGGATACTTGAGGAACTATGTATCGGGACAGCAGAGGACATGGATTAAATGGCTACACCTAGGAGAGCACTACTACAATACTACACACCATATGTCCATCGGTATGACTCCTTTTAAATCATTGTATGGTTACGATGTCTTATCTTTTGCGGACTTGATATTTGGTGACAGCAAGGCTCCTAAAGCCAAGGAGTGGACTCAGGAAAGTCAAGATATTCTCAAGATACTCAAAGAAAACATACAGGATGCCCAGAATCAGCAAATGATATATGCAGATAGACACAAGATCGAACACAGTTTTGAGGTAGGGGATTTGTTATACTTACGTCTACAACCTTATAGACAATCATCCCTTAAAAAGAAAGGAGCAGAGAAACTTAAGGCTCGCTTTTATGGTTCTTATAAGATAATCCGAAAAGTGGGAGAGGTAGCATATGAGCTCGAGTTACCATAAGAAAGCAAGATTCATAATGTATTCCATGTGTCTAACCTCAAGAAAGCAGTAGGTCAACAGATTGTTACTTCATTAGAGCTACCCCCCCTTGATGACGAGGGGAAACTGATTTTGGTTCCAGAACGAATCTTGGAAGTTCAGGAAAGAAAATTAAGGAACATGATCATTCGAGAGTACTTGGTTCAATGGAAAGAATTACCAATTGAATAGGCCACTTGGGAAGGAGAACATGTACTGCAACATGTAGCATTACAGTTGCTTGAGGACAAGCAATTTTGAGCGGGGAGGACTGCAATGTCCTCTTCTGCTTAAGCACAGGGACCATCCTGCTAACCTATCTAATTCCCATAGGTTTGAGCGGGTACTAACATTCAGGGAATTGACTGAGTATTGATACCATTCAGACCAAAAGAAGATCTTAATCATGGTTATTAGATTATCAGTAGATAAAAGAGGGCCACAAGAACTAGGGGCCATCTGCATCCATTACATGCGGGCCATATTTAATGATGCATGCACAAAAACACCTTAATTGAGCCTTCATGCACACTAAATGCAATGCATGCAAGTCAACTGAAAATTAGAAGAGAAAAGCGACCTAGGCATGCAAAATCTAGGGCATGCAATGTCAAAGTTATAAAAGAATGATAAAGTGAATGATTAGGTCTGCTTATTGATTATTGATTTGAGAATTCAACTTGGAGAGCCCAGAGAGCCAATTTAGGGCTGAGGGCACACCACTCAACTATCAAGTGTATTTCGGCAGTGAAATCTATCTGCCCTAGTCACTATCAGGGTTGGATCATATAGATTCAACATTACTTCCATCATTATACAACATTCTTTAGCAATCTTCTGGATTCAGAGCCACAGATTGGATAAAGAGGACTCGCCTTCTTGCACGGGCGACTTGGACAAGAAGGATATCTATCTTCATACCTTGACAGATAGTCACTATTTGGTCTGTGTTGCTGCCTAAAACACACTTGAACACAAATAAGTCTCCCAACCCCTATGTGTGTTCTTGAGGGCAACTATGAGTGTAGAACCCATTGTCACCTCGATTCTAAACTCCTCCGTTTAGACCCCAACTCTAAAAGGTCAAGGGGGGTTGTCCCTACTTGCTAAGATTCTTTTATGAATTTATTTTAAGAGTTGTAAATTATTTAATGTCCAAATGACAAGCAATCGTGCAGGGATGCAATAGTTCAAATGACAAGCAAACCTTAATAAACTAAATACAATTGCAAGAGAGAAATATCAATTTATTAACAAGGGCAGTGCCTACTTTACTTATGTTATGGAGTCACAGATATAACAAAGCAAGATTGTCAAAGATACTAAAATGGCATTAAATCATTCATTAACCACAATGATCACAATATCACTTATAACATATAAATGATATTTGTAGTAAATGAACAATTTAATGAATGAAAGAATTGGTGTTTGTACAACGTGGGATCTACCAAATTTCAATCTGAAGCTGTCACCTTCTTCAGATTGGTGATCATGGGTGTGGCCATAGGTTTGCAATCCTCCATTCGAAATTTCTTTAGAATGTGAATTGCATACTTACCCTGCTTAAGGAATATCTCCCCTTAGTTTCTGCCAAACCTCCAAACCCAAGAAGTAACACATCATGTTGATGTTCCTCAAACTTAGCTTCCATATTTTTTGCTTTGCACTCTGCAATGAGCTTCTTTGACCTATAAGAAACATGTCATCTACATACAACACCAAAATAAGTAGATCAACCTCAACAAATATGAAATATAAGTTGGCATCTGCTTCACTTTTGGTGAAGCCCACACTCTGCAAGTTTCCATCAATCTTGGAATACCATGCTCTTTGTGCCTGCCTAAGTCCATACAAGGATTTTTTAAGCCTACAAACATTGGACTCCTTCCTATTTACCTTAAAGAACTGAGGTTGCTCTATGTACACTTCTTCCTCAATGATCACATTAAGAAAGGCTGTCTTCACATCCATCTGATGTATTTTCCATCCCATAACTGAAACTAAAGACATAACTGCTTTAATGGAAGTGTACGTTGCAACTGGAGAAAAAGTATCCTCATAGTCTACGACTCTACTCCCTCTTTTTAGGAGAACCCTCTCACCATGAGCATGGCCTTCAACTTTTCCATGCTGCCATTTGTTGCATGCTTAATCTTGTAGAACCATCGAGAAGTAACTACTGACTTCCCCTCCTGTCTAGGCACAATGTCCCAAACATCATTCTTCATGATGGAAGTGTATTCTTCCACCATTGCATCTCGCCATACTTGATGATCTGTTTCCTCTTGAACATTGGAAGGCTCTGAATGTATGATGCCGCTCATCAATGCCATGTAGTTAGGAAACTTCTTTGGAGTCTTGCTCTCCCTAAATGTGCTCCTAGGAACCTCAATGTACTCCTGAGTATTCCTAAACGTCTTTGTGTACCATTTAGGTCTCCTAACAGAACTGGTAGGAGTTGGTGGCTCCTCCTTTGGATCTGAATGCTGTTGCCCTTGAACTAGAAGTCTTCGGTGACTGACTCAACATTCAGAGCTTCCTTCTCATCCTCTCTCACTGGTATTGGCTCATGAGACTTCTTGGATGCAAAGTCTTCCTCATACTTTGCATCCCTGCTTACAATTCTCTTTCTCTCCCCTAGATTATAGATCTTGTAGGCTTTTGAAGTCTCACTATAACCAATGAACAAACCCTTCCTGTTGGAGGGCTCCAACTTTGTCCTCTTCTTCACTAGTATATGGATGTAAACCGAACAACCAAATATGTAGAAATGACTCACCTTTGGCTTCACACCTCTGAATGCCTCCTTTGGCGTCTTGTCCCCCAAAACCTTGTGAGGACACTTGTTTTGGATGTAGACTACTATGTTTCATGCTTCTTCCCATAGAAATATCGACAAATCCTGGTCATGTATCATGGCCTTAACATCCCCTATGATGGTTTGGTTCTTTCGCTTTGCAACCATGTTTTGTTGTGGGTTGTACATAACAGTAAATTCCCTCTTGATTCTTGCATCCTTGCAAAAATCAACAAAATCATTGGAGGTATACTCAACCCCATTGTCCAATCTCAAAACCTTGATCTTCTTCCCTGCCTGGTTCTCCACAAGAGCTTGGAAGTCCTGGAACATGCTGAAGATTTCATCCTTGGTCTATAGGAAGTAGATCCATGTTTTGGCAGAGAAGTCATTAATGAAGGAAACATGGTACACGCTTCCTGTGATTGATGCTACTGATATCGGTCTACATACATCTAAATGCACTAGATCTAGAATCCCCTTAGATCTGTGCTCATTGCTTGGGAAATCAGCCTTGGCATTCTTGCCAAGCACACACCCTCTACATACACCCTTTTGCTTAATGTTGAACTTTGGAAAGCCTATGATGATATCCCTCAATAGGCATCTCTCAATGATGCAGGTGCCCCATCCTCTTTTGCTATAACTTGCACAAGTTATTTGTGTGATGAACTAGGGCTCAAACAAGTTCACCCTATAACTTGTACAAATTGCCTTCTCTAACCCCAATCACCTGAGCTGATTCTGGGCTAGACTTGTTCGGTCTAATGAGGACTTGCTGGTTCTTGAACTCTACTGCATATCCCTTATTTTCCATGACTGAAACTGAAAGCAAATTCTTCCTTAGACCTGGAACAAATAACACATCATCAAAGTCTAACGAGTTACTTGATTGGAGTTGGAAATGAATGGTACCATAGTTGAAAAAATCGCTGCAAATTTGGCAACATCGCGATTTTTCACGATGCAAACCTTGAAATGAAAAATCGGCTTGAAAAATCGCAAAATTTTGAAAAACTTAGCATTTGAAAAAATCGGCAAAAAATCAACAAAAAATGGAAAAAATCCGCAAAAAGGGGAAAAAATTGGCAGGCAATTTTTGAACCTGTTAATGTGTTTGATTTTTTTATTTAAAAACTTATTTGTCTTTGCAACTGTTGGGGAATGAGGGGGTGTTTACTATCATCAACAATCCCAAACCATTGTTCTCATCAAAATCAATTTTTTTAGCTTAGAGACATAACTTCAAGTATTGTCTTGCACATTTTAAATGACCACCACCTTCAGCTTTTGTAACAATACTATTCAATAGGAAGACACCAAAAGATTAGCATCCTGTGTATACATTCATTGTCATGGATCTAGGGTTTAGATTGCAATTGCTTTGTGTTTGTATTCATTACATGGATCAGATACTTCCAATGGAAGCCTTAACACAAAGGGCATATGAACATAGCTAAAAGGACAAACATTTTCATTTATAGGACTGCTGGCTATACACCTACTTGGACTCCTCTCCTCTCAATCATCCTATACAAATGCCAAGTGGTGCACCATGGTTTTGACTAATGATTATGATATACATTTATTTGATGTCATTTTGTATTGGTTGCCCACTTTTGAGTCCTTGATTGGACAACTATCAAGGTTTAGGATTTAGCATTGACTTTGATGCATTATTTTTGATTTGGCATCCACTACATCATATATACATCTGTGCTTTTCCTTTATTTATGTGTCAATGTGTTTATTTGATGCTGTGGTTTATGTATATGTTTAAAAAATTGAAAAAAATGAATATATTTTGTATTTTTTAAAGCTTGCCGTGGTTTGCTGATTTTTTTTGATTTTTTATGCCTATGTTACCGAGAAGTTGTATTCGGGACCCTATGTTATCATCACCAAGCTTGACCTGAACTCCTGAGACGTGCTCTGTTAGACTTCAAAATGGTTCTTGGGCCGATGTCATAGGCCTCGATGCTCCACTGCCCACATACCACGCGTTCTTCAAAGATGTGCTGGAAGGAATGCAAGATACCATTGAGAAATACTACTTGAACTTGGAGGCAAACTCGTTCATTTGAGTTTTAGCTGAGGCTACTACTTGGTATTATTAGTTCCCTTTACCCTTCTTCTTCTCCATACACTGTGATGCATCATGGCCGTTCTTATGACATGTGAAGCATTTGATTTTACCCAAGTCCTCCTTCCCTGGCTGTGAGGTTGACTCCTAACTCTTCATCTTACCCTTACTGGGTCTTTTACCTCTACCCTTGTTCGCTTGATCAATTAGGGCATGGTCACTGTTACCTCCCACATTCTTTCCCAGGAGGGAAGGTTCTCATGATCACAAACACCCTGGACAAATGTTTCCCATTGAGGTGGGAACCCATTCATTTCCTATTTACTAGCTCCTTGTCTTCAACCTTCTCCCCAATTGTTGCAAGCTAGTAATGAATTTGTGAGACCTTCATCATGTAATTGGTGATGGTGTTTGATTTGATCATCTCAACAGATTTGAATTTGTTATGCAATATCATCTTCCGGTTAATGTTTTTGCTCTGGTAAAGGGCCAAGGCCAACTAGGGCATCGAATTTGTGTTTCGCCGTCTTCTTCTAACTGCTGGTCCTTCTTTCTGGTAGTTGATTTACCACTGTAAATCCTTGACAATCTCAATTGGAGAACGAAGCTCTGCTGCCATGTTAATAAGTTTCCTAGAGACTATGTATATCTTCTGAAAGTGTCTATAAATACATCAATGAGAGCAGGTCAGTTTTCATTGGAGCATTTGTGCAAGGATGTTTGCAGCTGCTTCTATCTCCTTAGCCATAGTTTTAACTGTTCGACATTATATGGATACATCTGGCATGTTATCTAGTTTATTTTTGTACATATGGCTCTCTTGATTTTTGTTTCCTTGTAGTTTTCTGCACAAGTATGTTTTTCATATTTTTTGAAACATGATCTCAACATTTTTGTCTGCTGAATTTACTGAGCTTTTTGATCCTACTTAGGAGAAAAATAATAACTGCAACAGCTCTAAATCAAAATATTCCTTTTTGGATGGGGTGTAAAATTGAACCACTGTGAATGGAAGTACACATTTTTAGCAATTTGTACATAAACCTCCTTAAAAATCAGGGACAAGTTTCAGGGCATATTTCTGCTACGGAAAGACATACTATTCTTTGAGGAGCCTTTAAAGCAATATGATGTTTCAAGTAACTTTTTTGTTTTTCTTTCAAATTGAAAAGTTTGAACTTTTAAGATGATGATTAAAAGTAGTGTTGGTTTTCTATTGTATTTGCTTTCTTTACATAAGTATTTTCTGAGTGGTGAGTATTTACTTTGTTATGTTCTTGCAGCATTCTCATCATGGCAATGCATGGGCGACTGAATTTCAACAGGAAAAGCAAGGAAAACATGAAACTGATGATCAATGGATAAATGAGTTTTCAAAGTTGCATATGCAAGACTGGGCGGAGGAATTCACTGATGATATTTCTAAAGGCACTTTTGAGGATGGTTCAGCTGATACTTGGGCAGATTCTTACGAAAAGTAAGATATATTTCTTCACAGTTTAGAATTGAATATTAGCTGCTATCCAAGAATAATGCCTTTTCTCTCAGAAACTTTGTTGGATAATTATATTGTCTTGGAATACATATGATAAACTGCAACATAAATCTGTCTCATATTGAATTATCCATGTAAGGCAAGTATATCTTGCAGCTTCTTTGTTAGTATTTGTGCTTTCCTGGGCTTCCTCTAATTGTCTCCTCTTGTAGCTACTGGGCTGGATGATATTTAACCAAGATCATTTTGAATGTCTACATCATGCCACACAGAATCAAGCTATCTTGCTGTCATAGTTCATTCCAGTATTGTAAAATTCGACATTGTCAAAGAATTGGCTGGGTGGATCAGGTTGGGAAATTGGCAAAAACAAGAAAAGATCACGAAAACTTGGCTTGGCTAGCATAAACTTGGACCTGAAAGCTCGGAAAAATCACGAGAAATTGGAGAGTTTTGTAACAATGGTTCTTCTTGATGTTTTTAAAGAGTATAGCACACCATGCTTGGTAGATCTGCTTGTTCTATATTTGTTTGCTGATCTTGTTTTGTTAATCTTGGAGTAGGGAACCCCATTTTTGAAATTTTTGCCCCCTCTTAATAGTAGCATTTTATATATGAAAGGTGTGCAAGATCTGGTGTAAGAAAATTGGATAACAAAGAAATCTAAACATGTCTTCAAGTTAGCTTGTTCCATTGCAGAATTTCAAAAACAATGACAACAATTATAAGTGATCACTGACCTTCAGCTTTAGTTATTCCTAAAATTTGCATGACATAGATAATTTATGAAAAAATGCAACATACTGCCAAAGCCGAGCACATATACTCAATCTTATATACTTTTTTGCACACAGTGAGCTAGTGGCACCAAATAGCATCTTCTGATAATTACATATGGTAACATATCCATTGCATATGTTTGGTGTGAGATACGCAATAAGTATCATTGAAGACAATAGAAAAAGCCAAGTCAACTTTTCAATAGGTAACTGTCCCTGCATATATCTGAAATTCTATAGAGGATCAAATGTTGCCATTATTTTGCTGGTGAAATCAGACATTTTATCTCCTTTTCACACTGCTTTTCCTATTTAATTTGTTTTCAGTTTCACACTGCATAGCTGTACAGAGTTGTGAAATGCTTCATAAAAAATAGATCATAAAACATTCATACCAGATTGAAATGAGAAATTGTGGCAAAAAAGGATGGAGATGTATTATTCGAAAAGGGATATATTTTTCCTTAATGGTATTTCTAATTTTAAAGCATTCTAATCAACTTTTGGTCTTTCATTGGTCATGGAAGTTTGCATTCTACTTGTCTAAGTATTTTCTCATTAATCAAAGATCTGTACCTAGAGACCTAGAGAGCTACTTCCTCAGTCTTGTGCTTGTACCTTGGACCTGTACTTGGCATCTGTGTAATGTACATATTTCCTGTGCCCTGCACCTGTCCTGGACTATCAACTGTACCTACAATTGTACAATATCATCACCGACTAGTTTCATGCTCTACCATGGTTGTGCTCAACATCTCTGTGTTGTTAGTCAAACCATCAGTCTCATTGACCTATATTGAGGTTGATTTCTCTTTTCTTTAGAAGACAAAAGCCTCTTCATCACCATCACTACCATGTACAAAATTGGTTTGATTCTTTTGTGAGTGATCCCTCTTTTGCTTCTTGCAGTTCTTGTAGTGACCTGGCTTCTCCCAGTAATAACATATCTTCTTTTTGCTGCTAGAGCCACCGCCACCTTTCCATTTGCCTTTATAGCACAAAAGCTATATTTGAGGACTTTTTCTATCCAAGATTCCAAACATCAAGTATACTTCTTCCTCATGTCGTTTAGTCCAACTAGGCCATCAAATTTGAGTGTTACCGCTCAAAATAGCACCCTTGATCAAGGTCATGGACCCCGGTGCAATGAGTGTTAAGCATGGGAGAAGCTAGTGCCCAATGTCACCATGGCCTAGGTTCTTGACACTTTAGGTCAACTCCTAAGAGCAAGGGGGAGTCGCTAGAATTTGGTGAATAATATCTGCAATTACTTAAACAACACAAACAACTTTCCCAAGAAACATCTCAGCGAAGATCAGTACCTTATGGAGTCAAAATAATGAAGCAGTAATAAAACTAAGTGAGAGGAAGGAGTTATAACACTTTGTCACGCATTCCAATTTCCAACAAAGATAACTTCAATATGTTACTGTTGTTATGAAGTTGCTGCAATCAAAACACTTCAGAAAATTAATAGAAATCAACCCAAACAATGCCACCTTACCATATAAAGTGTACCTTGTATAGTAGGGCTAAGGGCAAGTGACTTGCTTCTAGAGGGTTAAGGGAAGCCTTAAATCAGACCTGGAAGTGTGAAACCAGATCTGGTTTATGTCCTTGTCAGCCCTCAAATAGATGGTAGACCTATTTAAAACACTTTCCAACAGATATCCAATACCCCAGGGGTCAATCTTGGCCTTAAATCCTTGCCTTTCAGGCCTTCAAACTTAGCTGAATTGACCAATGTACCTACTGTACCTGTTATAACAGATTTGCAAAAAAGAAACCCTAGAACACAGATCACAAAATATCTCACAAAATAACATGAAAAAGGCGCCCCTGAAAATCCACCATAAAACCACCTAGGGCGCACTTTTCCAGCGGAGCTGAATTTCCAATTTCACAATATTTGTTGAGATATGGATTTTCTAAGTTTTTAGGGTTTTTTCCAGTTATTATATTTTTTGGTATTTTTTCATAATATGTGCAACAGAGTTTTGATAAAAAAGAGGAAGAGAAGGGGTTATGACCTTAGTCCTAAACCCTATGGCAATCAGAGATCGAGGTCAATGTCAGTACTCAATTTGGCTATTCAAGATTTACTAATTAGGGCAAAGGGTAGTAACCCTAGATAGGTCAAAATAGCCAAAGCCTAATTATTTCTAACAATGAATCCCAAGGCCCCACTATGGAGAGCTCCTTCAAGAGGAAAGTCTCCTCAAACAAGATTGACAAGATGCCAATAAAACCCTAACTTACTTTGCTTAAGGTGCAAAAACAACATCAAACAAGAAAATGGAAAGATCTTTACCAACATCCACCAAGGAAAAAACAAGAGAGAGTTTTTAGATCCTCCTTAGTCATGAGTTATAACAACTATTCTTTGACTCAACCTTGTAAGATAGAAAAACCCTAAAATTTCATCATTCCACCATTCATCACAAGAGAAGTATGCCAAAAAGAGAGGTGCGCTCAGCTCAAATGCTCCAATATACCAAGAGAAAAAGAAATAAGTACATATGAGAACCCTTGTCTTGTTTCTAATGAATGTTAGGAGCCTTTATTTATATGAGGCATCCTAGTCTTTTCTAACTTTTCTAACTTTTGAGCCTATATGTGTCCTAGTGGGGCTATCCCAAAAACCACTAGAGCACCAACCCAGGGCACAAAGGCCCAACATGATGAGGGACTTTCGCCCATCAAGAGCTAGTCAACAAAGCCACTAAGCCAATACTTCTGGGAATGAAAAACAAGAGGACCTGCCATGACCAGACAATGGGTATTGAGCCCAACTAGACAACACTTTTACATAAACAAGCCAATACTTGGCCTTTTACAATAGCAAAAGACCCCTTCACTCTGGTATATCCCGGTAGGCACGCTGCAGACAATCTGGGCCATAATGGTTGGCTCCAATTGCGGGACATGTGGTCTTCTCGAGAGTGTATGAGAACCCCCTAGAATCCCCTGGAACCTGCAGACCTACACACACATATAACAACAACTATGTCAAATGCATCGGAGGCAGGGCAAACACTTCTGTTCCGCCTTGTTCAAATCAAATTGAAATGCAATAAACAACAAGTGCAATGCATGGGCAAAAGTAAATGACAATCAAAATGCTCATGCAAGAGATTATTGCAACCTAAATACCTACTCTAAGCATGGTAAGAAAAATAGGTCAAATGAAATCATACCACTAGTGAATCCACCTCAACATATCATTAATGCTAGGGCTTCTTCCTTTGTCTCTAGCAATAGTCCAAGACAAAACCATGTCAATGGTGAGTTGTGTAGATGTCATTACCTTCATTGGGATGGAGCTTGAACAATGGAAAAGATCAGAAACCTGGATGCCTTCAAATTCTTTCCAAGGAGAAGGTCTCCTTTCACAAACCCCCTCTATCCAAGTTTGGATAGGGCTCAAGTACAAACTGCCATCATCATAAGCTTGTCATTGATCTCTGTTTGTTGCCCCAAGTGACCCTCAAAACCATCAAGTAGCTCTTCATAATGAGGCTGAAACACTTCTGTATTATACACTAGATGCATCGTAAAAGACCCAACCAATAGAAGGTATATTCTTCGTATGAGACAATGAATCAGTTTGCCGATATGAGAGTGCGAGGAAAGCTTCCATGATGCTACTTCAAACTTATGCTGGAAAGAGTAATTTCCAGCCATCAAAACCCCTGAAAGATTTGTAGGATAAGGCTGAAAAATCCTTTCCAAAGGATACACTATCAATTCCCTAGAAGGATGAGAGCATGGCTGGAAAAAATGCTTCAAATCTGCCCTAGCAAAGGGCACACTTTGCTGTTCTAAACCTGTAATAAAGCCTACTTCTTGCCGACCAAAACATGCATCAATTCTTGAGAAACATGGCTGAAAATAATGATCGAGATCCACCCTAGGAGAGGGTAAACCTGGCTATTCGAGATCTACAACAGTATCCTCCATATGCAACCCTATATCATCATCAATGGTGAACAAGTGTAGTTGAACCAATTCATAAGGATCCTCATCAAAAATAGGTTTTCCAAGGTCTTCAAAATTTACTCTTCCCTCATTAAAAGAGTCATATATGGTCTCTCCAACGAATTTCCAATGATCCACGTCCATATCATGACCATCATGAGGAAAACACACATTGTCATATCCTGGGAAATCATCTTTAGTATCAAAGATATCCTCAAACTTATCATCTTTAAAGAAATTGTCTTCAAAGGAAAAAGAGAAATGAAGGCTCATCAAACCATCATCATTGCGAGGAGGAAAAAGGGAGGCATCAACCATACCTCTATCGACCATGTCTTTGACATCCTCTTCAATTGTCAATGGCTCTTCAACGAGAGCTTATTTATATTGATCCAGGTATGCATAAAAAACCATCTTTGGCTGATCCAAACTGACAACCTCTTCACTTCCGTATGGCATGAAAAAATCATGGACATGTTCCTTGGAACATGTGTGACCCAAAATCTCAACTACAACACTCTTGACCCAAAGGAATCTTGCCATTTTCTTTCAAAAGGTCCAAGATATCATAAGAATCTCCAAAACAGTGATATGGAGAACTCACCATTTCTTTGCTTTCTTCAATTAGAGCTTATTGGTCTTCATGTGCCTCCTGATTTTCATCATGGATTCCCTCTTTTTCACTTTCTAGGACATCTTTGTTTTCATCTTCAAGAGTACCATTGTGTTCAAGCAAAGGGCTCGAGATGTCCTCTTCCTTGGTTTCTTCAACAAAATCCTCAATGAAAGATTCTTTAGCGATGTATTCTTCATGAGAGCTTTCTAGGGGCTGATCTTCTGCATTGCATCCCTTGACAATATCTTCATCTTCAAGCAATGGACTGGAAATGTTTTCTTTCTTGGGTCCCTCTTCCTTCAAGCGTGATTCGGGACCCTCTTCAACAATTTTTTGCGCATCATAGAATGTCTTGACCTCTTGAACTTTAGGTAGCCATTGATCAATGTTGTTGGGGCACTAGCGTTTACATAATGCTTCCAAAAAGACTGCAAAAGATGTAATTGTTCTCCTTGCAAGAGATCAATACCAACGCTTGGCATACTCCTTGAAGCTAGGTGAGAAATAACCCAATTTATTATGCTTTGAGGACAAAGCATTCCTTAAGAGGGTGGCAATGTAACAAATATAAACACAAGACTAATATTAACTAATAATCATAAATAATAATAATAATAAGATAAGTAAATAACAATTAATAAATATAATTAATAATTAATGAGAGCTCAAGAGATATACCTGTTCACCTTTGTGACCGGTCAATGCCTATATAGGTAAACTGTCACAAAGGTATTGTATCATCATTCATTCAATCAATTATTTATCATTCAATTTATAAACAGAACATTTTTGTTATTTACAGCTTCCGCTGCTACAATGTTAATTATTAATTAATATTTTTTATGATACGTTTCATTATTATATAGGTATGAATCTATGTTGCAGATGCTTCTGTGAATTGGGAACATCTGGAACATGGGTACGAGTTTCCAAAATGACTAGAAGTTTGCCCAACTTTGTAGGAAACAGTTGGGTGGTAGTGACAATAATTTATATTAAAAATATATTTAAAAAAATAAAAATAGGGAAAAATATGGGAGTCAGGCACATTAGGAAGCTCTCTAATATGCTTAAAACATGTTTGACTATTAATACCTACTAATATTAACAAGGTCCTAATTTTAATATCTAGCAGCATGTCTAATATTAATATTATATGACATTATATGACTAAATAGTATAAGTGCCTTTTTAGTTTTTTCCCCCATAATAACTATCTATATATCTTATTATAAAATTTTGAACTTTGACCATCGACAATGAAAGGCCTAATTAACCCCATGCTTAGATGAATTTCTAAACCACCTTGGTCTCATTGAAAATGTAAACCAACATGGGCCATTGACAATGAATCAAAATGAAAGGATGAAATAATGAAGGTGTTCATCTAACTCAGGCCACACAACGTTTAAAACAAAGTACTTAATACATGTTTGGAAAATAAAACAGTAACCATTAAACTTGCAAACTAATGATTTGACTAGGGCTCGATTAGTGCAAACGACACAAAAGTGCAATTCATAAGGGTACGTCCATCATAGTTGGAAGTTTGTGGGTTTTGTTGGTTCAATTAGGTGATGGGTGTCCTTGTAAATTTCCTTAAAATCCAACTAGGGCTAGAAGCATGCAAACTGATTACTACCAATAACCACACATGGATTTCTTCACTATGCAGCGGAGAATAATTACTGAAAGAAATATAGCAGCAATCACATCAATCGAGACAATTCAACCTTTTTGGGTATAAACCCCCGGACAAAACCCAAGATGGGAAAACCGGTGCAGCAGTATGAGAGTATATTTTATTTCAGAAAATATGGAGCCTTTTACAAATCAGAAAATCGATTTTTCAGCCCACAATGGCAAAATCGAATCACACAGAAATATTGAGAAAAATCTGTGAAATGGGCACGGATCCCAATGCAGCAACTCTGCTGCAACAGTAGGGCTGTATGGATCCGTACGTCCTGCTGTATGGAATTCGTACAGATGTACACACTGTACTGTTGTACGATCACCTCTGCCTGCTCACTCTGTCTCTCTCTCCTCTGCGTTGCCTTCTTCGAATCTCTGCTCCTCCGTCTTCTTCGTCAAAACTCTTCTTCTCACACTTCTCTTTCTCCGTCTCCGTCGGAATGCAATTGTGTGTCCTCTCCACCAATTGATCTTTCTTATATAACTCATTGGCTAAGTGAATACCCTAACCTCACTATAGATCTATGGATGAGATCCTCCGGTGAAATCAATGGCTAAGATTAAATCAACCATTACTTTAATATTTTTCACTTTTACTTTATTTAAAAAGTATTCCAATAAGTCAATAATTAATTAAATACAATTGGCTTCCAATTAATGTCTTCTGCATGCAAGACACATGCATGCAGGAAGACCTTCCTTCGTTGTCACTTTTTAACACTCCCTCTCAACGAGGAAGGGATTCGGTAACAACCCCAACTTGTCTCTGAACTTCACAAACTTGAGTTTGCAAAGTGCCTTGGTGAATATGTCTGTCACCTGCTCATCTGTTTGTATGTACTCCAACCGAATGGTTCCTCTTTGAACACAATCTCTGAGGAAGTGATACCGGATGTCAATGTGCTTGCTCCTGTCATGGAACATTGGATTCTCAGAAAGGTTGATACCACTCTGATTGTCACAGTGAACTATAGTAGTCTCTAGCTCACTCTCGATTCCTCGAATAATCCTGAGAGCAACTTCCTCAGCCACATCCCATCACATGCGGCCATGTACTTAGCCTTCGCTGAGCTCAATGCAACTGACTTCTGCTTCCTGCTGAACCAAGAGACAACTCCCGACCCAATGCTGAAGCAACAACCTGAAGTACTCTTTCGATCCTCTACACATCCTACCTAGTCAACATCTGCAAACCCTGCCAACTGAAAAATCCCATTGCGCTCATAAACCAATCCATACTCCACTGTACCTCTGATGTAGCGAAGTATGTGCTTCGCAGTTGTCCAATGTACTTTTCGAGGATTCACCATGAATTGACTCAAAGAGTTGACTGCAAAGCTAATGTTTGGTCGAGTGTTGACTAGATACATAAGTGACCCGATAAGCTGCCTATATAGTGTAGGATCAAACTCCTTTAATCCCGATACATCAATCTTCCTCCAGTTGGAAACTAGAGGTATGGCCATAGGTCTACAGTCCTACATCTTGAATCTCTTCAAGATCTCTACTGCATACTTCCCCTGTCCAATGAAGAAGCACCCATCTCTCTGCCAAACCTCTAGACCTAGGAAGTAATGCATCAACCCAAGGTCTTTCATTTCAAACTCCACTGCAAGATTGGACTTGCAGTCCTTGATCAGCTCCTCATCTCCTGTAAGAAAGAGATCATCCACATATAGAACCAATATGAGAGGTACCTCACCTGCTAAGAAATATAGGTTATGGTCTACCTCACTCCGCTAGAACCCCATCTCTCGTAGATAGCTTTCAATCCTCAAGTACCATGCTCGAGGTGCCTGCTTGAGCCCATAAAGAGCTCTCTGCTATTTGCATACATGAGACTCTCTACTCTCCACCTCAAACTCCTCTGGCTGCTCAATATAAACCTCTTCCTCAATCACTCCATTGAGGAAGGCTGTCTTCAGATCCATTTCATGAACGCGCCAACCCATCTCCGCTGCCAATGATAGGATAGTCTGAATAGAAGAATACCTAGCGACAGGGGCGAAGGCTTCCTCATAGTCAATACCTTCCTTCTGCGAATACCCCTTCGCCACGAAGCGTGCCTTGTACTTCTCCGCACTTCCGTCTGTTGCATGCTTTACCTTATAGATCCATATAGATCCCACCACCTTCTTATCCTCTGGCCTCTGAACAACCTCCCATACTTGATTCTTCATGATTGAGTCATACTCCTCATCCATGGCCTCTTGCCACACATCATGTTGTGCAGCCTCCTCGAAACTAGAAGGTTCAGAGTCAACCAACTCTATTATCAGTGCCATATAACTCAGTCTATCTGGTGGTACGCTACGTCTGAAAGATCTCTGTGGAAGACTCACCTATCTGAAATCCTGAACTGTGGACCTATACCACTTAGGCCGTGGCCTAGTGTCTTCCTGCTGCGGTTGCTGGATGTCCTCCTCTTGCTGCTGCTCATCCTCCCCATCAAAGATAGGAGGATCCTGTCCACCTGACTCCCTCTGACTACCAGAGCCAGTGTCCTGTCTCTAAATCTGTACCTGTGACTCCTCCAACTTGACTCCCTCTGAGTCCTCAGCTGGTTGCTCCTGTGCTGGTAAGTCCATAGATCTTCTCCAGGCTCTATTCTCGTCAAACTGGACATCCCTGCTCACAATGATCCTCTTGCGAGTTGGGATATATACTCTATAAGCCTTGGAAGTCTCACTATACCCAACTAGAAGACTCTTCTCTCCAGAAGGATCCAACTTCTTCCTAGTGTCAACATGAATGTGACAATAGCAGATACTCCCAAAGATACGCAAATGACTCACGTCTGGTCTAGTACCTGTAAATACCTCCTCAGGTGTCTTTCCTCCCCAATGCAGTGTGGGGACACCTGTTCTGGACATATACTACAGTCCGAAATGCCTCGACCCATAGGAATAGTGGTACTCCTTGATCAAATAGCATGGCCTTGGCTGCACTCACTAGTGTCCTGTTCTTCCTCTCCGCCACCCCATTCTGCTGTGGGGTATGAGGAACAGTGTGTTCCTTCTTGATCCCCTCTAATGCGCAGTACTCCATGAACTCTCTGTCGGTGTACTCACCATCGTTGTCTGTCCTCAATATCCAGATCTTTCTCCTTGTTTGGTTCTCCACGAGAGTCTTGAACTCTTGGAACCGATCGAAGACCTCTGACTTGGCCTTTAGAAAATAAATCCAGGTTTTCTTGGAATAGTCATCAATGAATGTGATGCAGTAACTGTAACCACTGAACGAATGAACACTCATCGGTCTGCAAACATCCAAATGCACCAAGTCTAAGACCCTCTCAGACTTGTGCTCACTATGTGGGAAAGGCTTACTGATGTTCTTCCCCAACGCACAACCCTTGCAGTGGTTGTGCTTGTCCTCCTGAATTGAAGGAAATCCAATGACTGCCTGTCTCAGATGCCTTAATGCACCATGGTGTAAGTGTGCCATCCTCTTATGCCACAACTCACAATCACTACTGCTGCTGCTGACCATAACCTTTGCAGGCTCAAACTGTAGTCTGTAAACCTTCTCGCTCCGAACCCCAATCACTCTGTCCAATCTCTGATCTGACCCACTTGGTCTGATATATACTTTCCTGTCACGGAAAGTCACTAGAAAACCCTTGTCTTCTAGTGTGGAAACTGATATGAGATTCTTGGTCATCCCTGGGACATATAGCACATCAACAAAGCTGATAGGTTTTCCAGACTCCCTCTGAAACGATACAGTGCCAACACCCTGCGCCTGATACCGCGCATCATCCCCTAACTCAATATGGAGATTTATTCCACCCTCCTGCAAGCTCTTGAAAAACCCTCTGTCTTGTCATGTGACAACATGCACCACTGTCTACATACCAGATACTGCTATTGATGGAGCTTGCCATGCAAGCTATCAAACAAAAGTCCTCCTCAAAACTCTTGCTGAAATCATCCACCTTTGCTGAACCTGCCATCTGAGTGTTGATGTTGTTGTTCTTCTTCTCTGGGCACTGGGAAGCAAAGTGACCCTGCTTGTGACAAATGAAGCACTTGACTTTTGACATGTCCAAGTTCTTCTTGCCACCCTTATTCTTCTTTGCCTTCCCCTTACCTTTGCTTGTTAGGGCTAGAGGCTCTTCATCCATGATCTGTATAGTACCGCTGGATGAAGCTGAACCTTGACTCATCCAGGTCTCTTCTTGTGCGAAGTCATCCCACAATCTCTGCCAGTCAGGGAGCTTCTCCCTAGCCACCATGCCTTTGATAAAGACGTCCCATGGCTTAGAGAAGCCATTGAGAGCTATACGAACTAGTTCCTCATTCTCAGTCTTAGAGCTCACTGCTCCAAGCTCATCCCTGATCTGTGTGAGCCTTGTAAGATAAGGCACCACTCCTTCACCCTTAGCCATTCTGGTACTGTGCAATCTCTCTTGCAGCACTATCTTCCGGTTTTCATTCTTACTATGGTAGAGACTCTCCAAAGCCTTCCACATCTCTAATGTGGTTTTCTTCCCAGACAGATGAGCGACTATGTGGTCCTTCACCCCATCCAAGATGATCAACATTGCCCTGGAGTCTATCTTCTTCCATCTAGCCAAATCTGCCGGATCTGTGGGAGCACTCTTCTGATCATCAATGTGCTCATCAGCATCACTGACATCAAGGATCCCGGTGATCCTCTCTTTCCAAGTAGGAAATTTCTGTGCCCCCTGGAGTCTATCCTCAACTCTCAACTGTACAACCATAATCAATAGTACCTGTAAACCCTTGGATAGATATGTAGTGATCTATCCAACCAACCTACTGCTTTCTCTTAACCTGCTCAGAAGAGCTCTGAAACCATGTAAATTTCCTTAAAATCCACCTAGGGCTAGAAGCATGCAAACTAATTACTATTTACTACCAATAACCACACATGGATTTCTTCACTATGCAGAGGAAAATAAATACTGAAAGAAATATAGCAGCAATCACATCAATCGAGACAACTCAATCTTTTTGGGTATAAACCCCCGGACAAAACCCAAGATGGGAAAACCGGTGCAGCAGTATGAGAGTATATTTTATTTCAGAATATATGGATCCTTTTACAAATCAGAAAATATTTTTTTTCAGTCCACAATGGCAAAATCGAATCACATAGAAATATTGAAAAAAACCTGTGAAATGGGCACGGATCTCAATGCAGCAACTCTGCTACAACAGTACGGCTGTATGGCCTGCTGTAGGGATCCGTACGGCCTGTTGTACGGAATCCGTACAGAATCGGCACGGATGTACGAACTGTACTGCTATACGGTCACCTCTGTCTGCTCACTCTGTCTCTCTCTCCTTTGCGCTGCCTTCTTCTTCGAATGGTTGCTCCTCCGTCTTCTTCGTCAAAACTCTTCTTCTCACACTTCTCTTTCTCCATCTCTGTGGGAATGCAATTGTGTGTCCTCTCCACCAATTGATTTTTCTTCTATAACTCATTGGCTAAGTGAATACCCTAATCTCACTATAGATCTATGGATGAGATCCTCCAATGAAATCAATGGCTAAGATTAAATCAACCATTACTTTAATATTTTTCACTTTTACTTTATTTAAAAGGTATTCCAATAAGTCAATAATTAATTAAATACAATTGGCTTCCAATTAATGTCTTCTGCATGCAAGGACACATGCATGCAGGAAGACCTTCCTTCGTTGTCACTTTCTAACAGTATTAACTCCTAACCTAGAAGAAAAATGTGCAAAAACAGAGTTAATTTGGATCCCACACAGCTCAGAATGTGTAGAACATTATATGGTCAACATTGGGTGTGATACACCCCTCACCCAAAAGCTCCTGACACACTCCAACGCTCTTTGAAATCTCCCAGAACATTTCCCACAAGTTCCAAAGTTTTCTGAACTTGGGAAACAACAGGAACTCGTTCCCTAAATCTTGGAAGTGGTTCCCATGCAACTGGGGTATTTATATATTGTGTAATATGCCATAGATATATTACAAATCCCGTCTGGGAAGGCTTCATCATCAAAGTGGATGATGAAACAAGCTGAAACGATTATTGAAGATTCATACTGGATTGGCATATACAAACAAATCAATCCATCCTATGCAAGCTTTTACCGGCATGGTCCATTGTTGATATTCTCAAATGATACTCTTTTGAATTCAATTGCAACTCTTTTGTCAGAGTTCTATCTCCTAGAATGTAAGTATTATGTTGGTTTTCATTAGGAAAATGTTATTGTGGGTAAGTTTATAGGTCAATGTTGTTCGAAATAATGTAACTTCAAAAGTTATTCTTAATGTACTTTATTATATTATTGTTGTACCTCCTTTGGGAGATGATATTGATGTAATCGATCATGTAAAGACCTTGAAAGAATCAATGTAAACCTTGGGTTGGAATCACCCAAAGAAAACATTTATTAAATGTAATTTTTGTATTTCCCCAAGACAAGTCGACCCAGTGGGTAAACAATAAACTGCCCCAAACAGTGGGCAGAATGCCCCAGTCAGGTCGGCCCAGTTAGGGAAAGTCTGGTCGGCCTAGTTAAGTAAAAAGTCATTTTTTGACTAGTATAAATAGAGAGATCGCACCTCTCATTTGTTCACTCACTCAACTCTAGCAAGTTCGCCCAAGGAGAATGAAAGGTTCGCTACTACAGCTGGAGAAGGGCTTCTTGGGGCTACTACACTTGGAGAAGTTTCTCTTTCTTCTCTCTTATTCTTGATATTTGGATGTACTCTGATCTCTGTATTAATCTCTATACGAAGGTTGCTGGGATTTCTCCCTATTGGGTTTCTTAGGATAAAATTCTTGTGTCTATTGTTTATGTGCTTGGTTATTCTTTTAGTGATCCCGTTTTATTATCTGCAATTAAATTATACTGCTAGAATTGTTCAAAATCTAACATGGTATCAGAACAGTACTAAAAGAAGCCATTGTTGGAAACTAGGGTTTCATATTCCGAAGCCTTCCCACCTCAGTTTGGCTTGAAAAGAGCCCTGTGAATTTCACCCAAGGGAAGGTGCATCTTTCTGTGAAGGAAAATTCCAGTTCCGAGAATTTTCAAATTTCGACCTAAGTCTGCAGAAACTGTAGCAACTAGAGAAATTAGGGTTTCCAATTTTTAGCTCTTCTGCCCACCATTTTGGCTCGTTCTTTTATTTCTCCAACTCGCCTTGGCAGGGCACCACTATCTATGGAAGCAAATTTCAGATCCAAATTTTTTCATTTATGACCTATTCTTTGTCGGAGTCAGGAAACTAGGGTTTCCAGTTTTGAGTTGTTCTGTCCACAGATTTGGGAGAAAAGGAGGTATTTTCAACTCGCCCTAGGAGGGCGCATTTACCTATGGAATCAGTGTTGCAAATGTCCAAACTTCAATTTTGACCTAGCTCCCGCTAGGGTTTTTGGTCCAGCACTACAGTCAAGATGATTGGAATGAAGGTTGAAGATAGGTTGGATGGGGCTTCCAACTTCAGCTGTTGGAAGTCTAGAGTTCTTCTAATTCTTGAAGAAAATGACCTATTGAAGTTTGTAAATGAGAAGGTTCCAGAACTAGGAGAAGAAACATGAAAGAACCAATGGAGAAAGAATGATGCCAAAGCAAGAAGAATCTTGGTAGATTCAATAAAAGATCATTTGGTTCCTCAAATCTCACAAAAGAAGACAACTAGGAAGATGTTCAAAACCCTGAAGAAGTTATTTGAACATAGTAGCATCAACGTCACTCTTACATTCAGGAATCAACTATCAAATCTGAAGATGTCAATGTCAGAATCAATTGCTTCTTACTTCATGAGGATCTTTGAACTAAGGGACAAACTAAGCATTAGTGGAGAATCCCCTAATGATAGAGAACTTGTTATAACAATTTTTAATGGCCTCCCTCCCTCTTGGGAACCATTCATCCAAAGTCTAAGTGGACGAACCAAGTTGCCCAAATTTGATAGATTATGGGCAGATTGCATCCAGGAGGAAACGGTAATTGTAGCATAGAATAAACTTTATGGTACTCAACCCGAAGAGAATCAAGCATTTACATCTCATGCCAGGAGAGGCAAAATAAAAGGAAGAAAGTTTCATAATAATGGAAACGAAGATAGAAGATCAAGCCACCACCAGATCATAAGAAGAAGAAAGATCTCTCTCATATTCAATGCTTCAAATGCAATAAGTATGGCCACGATGCCATATATTGTCGAAGTTCAAATAAAGGGAAGCACGAAGCCTCAACTGTAGATATTGATTAAGATACTTCTTACAAGAAGTCAAGGAATAATAATTGTACGTAGTTCTTCTTCTAGTGCTCTTCATGTTGAGGTGATGATATGAAGATCCAGACTGCGATGGACTCCCAGCAAGAAAAATGAAGATCAGAGGACTCTCATGATTCCTACAAGGAGGCAGTGGGAGCCCACCCACAAAAACAATAAAAGATAAGTATTTGGATTTATTGCTCACATAGATATGCTTTTGTCTTATATGTTTTCATAACAAATTGTATGCAGATCTATCAGGAAGTTTGTTGAGTATTTGATTAGTTCACTTATTGATGTACTGTAGGCACTTGTTGTACTTGTTATGCATATGAGCTGCACAACACCTGATGGAGCTAGTCTAGATAATATCTCCTTCTTACATGCTTAGAGTAGTGCACACTCTTGATGGCATGTTCTAGCGGAGATAACAGACATCTAGATAGTTACCATGTGTTTGGGATACATGTTTATGATTGTTATGCTGAAGCATTAGCTAAGATGCCTACATACCTGTGTAAACTATTGCCATTGCATTGAAATATAAATTTGTTAAATATGATTATGCAATGTCGCTAATCTTCTGAAGGGATTTGACTTGTAGGGAAAAGACCATATGATATGGCCCTACAAGAGAAGGATGATGAGACTTGTTCTGATGTACAAGTGATGGACACATGAATCCCGTTGATGTTCAGATTAATCAAAAGGCAGGAAGCTTCTAGGAGCATGACTCTTAGCCTAGAAGGATGACTCCTAGACAAAGCAGTTAGATGGAAGTCATGACTATACAACAGCGGACAAACGAGGACCTAATACATCCAGCTATATTTGATACATGACCCACATGCCCAAAGGATCTCATAAAGAGATTGGTGTTTGGGAACAAAAGGCTCCAATAGATGTTGGTCTCTCTCTACTACAAATGTTCGGTTCTTCAATGATTATGGAAAGCAATGGGTTTCCAGTTAGAGTCATGACAAAAGGATTAGAGTATGTTAGTAACTCAGTTAATTTCTATGAAAGTGCACATCTGTTCAGTTAGAATTGTGCCTCAAGATTCATAACATATTGCTGATGATGATTCATTGTCTGTGATTTTGTATACTGATGATCTATTCCTCACCAAGACAGAGGGAATTAGCCCTTGATATGAGGACCTTGGTCTATTAATGTTGTGATAGAAACCTGACGAGATCTTCCTAAGTTAAGGAAGAACACAATTGAGATCTTGAGCAGATCCATCATGATGACTGTGAGTCCCTAGCTTCACTGATGGCATTGTTGGCTGATTCAGACAGACAGTTGAGAGGATCCTCGATGTACCGGGTCGTCACCAGGATGGATACTTACAGTTTAGTAAGGAACGTTGCTCTATGAAAGTTGGTGCTTAGATTGGCACCCGAAGTGCTAGGATGATGGACCTACCTGTGGATAACTCCAGAAAGGGAGCAAGATGCTCAGATGCAGAGGGAGCAGGATGCTCCAGCACAGTGGGAGATGTGATGAGCATGATTGTAATATCGGACAATTATTAGCCATGTGACTTGGCTAAGGGTGAGTGGTCTAATGGAAGTACCATATTTTTCTCCCGAACACTCTGAGAAAGGATGGGAGTTCTCCCAGACACCTTGTGATAGGGTGGGGAGACTAGTCTCTTGATACTCTCCCATACAGGTGCATAAATTCAGTCATGTGATTTGTTATTATTCCATTTATTAACATTTCATAACTCGAATAGTGAAGGACAGAAATGTTTGCCCCGATATACTTGATGCCTCTGTTAGCTGATATGTGTGCATGTATCTTCTCCCGATCACTCCGAGAGGGAGTGAGGAGATTGGTCCCATGATTGACTCCCTCGGTAAGAGGGAAAGTTGACTTTACTCCCTGACACTCTGTGGTGGAGTGGGGAGATTGGTTCCATGATTATATCCCTTGCTAAGAGGGAAGGACAATGATTAAGAGACGGAGCATTCTCTCGATCACTTCGAAAGGAGTGAGGAGATCTTTCAGACATCCTGAGATAGGATGGAGAGGCCACTTCCTTCTCCCGATCACTTCGAGATGGAATGAGGAGATCTCTAAGACATCTTGAGATGGGATGGAGAGGCTACAACATTCTCTCGATCACTCTGAGATGGAGTGAGGAGAGCTCTCAAACATCTTGAAAAGGATGGAGAGGCCAGTGCACACTCCTGATCACTCCGAAAGGAGTGAGGAAATCTCTCATGGAGAGATTTAGTGCATTCTCCCGATCACTTTGAAAAGAGTGAGGAGATCTCTCAGACATCCTGAGATAGGATGGAGAGGCTGGTGCACACTGGTACTCTTGTATGGACTCACCGATAGACTGGTTGAGTTGGTGCATGTTCCCCGATGGATTGGGTTGAGTTGATGCATGATGGATTCTCTGATGGATTGCGCAGAGTTGTTGAGCTGATGCATAATGGACTCTCCGATGGACTGTGCAGAGTTGTTGAGTTGATGTATGGACTGGTTGAGTTGGTGCATGTTCCTCGATGGATTGGGTTGAGTTGAAGCATGATGACACTTCTTGATGGACTGAGACTGTGTTGAAGACCTTCCGTATGTATAGAGATGTTCGAGACAGATGTAATGTAAAATTGAGATCCAGATGATCGTATCCAGTGATGCTGATGATGACCGTGTCCGAAGAATACCTTCCTTGTTAAGAGGGAGTGTTGGAAATAATGTAACTTCGGAAGTTATTCTTAATCTACTTTATTATATTATTGTTGTACCTCCTTAGGGAGAAGATATTGATGTAATTGATCATGTAAAGACCTTGAAAGAATCAATGTAAACCTTGGGTTGGAATCACCCAAAGAAAACAGTTATTAAATGTAATTTTTGTATTCCCCCAAGACATGTTGGGCCAGTGGGTAAACTGCCCCAAACAGTTGGCAGTCTGCCCCAAACAATGAGCAGAACAGCCCTAGTCAGGTCGGTCTAGTTAGGGAAAGTCTGGTCGGCCCAGTTAAGTAAAAAGTCATTTTTTGACTAGTATAAATAGAGAGGTCACACCTCTCATTTGTTCACTCACTCAACTCAAGCAAGTTCGCTCAAGGAGAAAGAAAGGTTTGCTACTGTAGCTAGAGAAGGGTTTCTTGGGGCTACTATACTTGGAGACGTTTCTCTTTCTTTTCTCTCATATTCTTGATTTCTGGATGTACTCTGATCTCTAAATTAATCTTTATACGAAGGTTGTTGGGTTTTCTCCCTGTTGGGTTTCCCAGGATAAAATTCTTGTGTCTATTATTTCTGTGCTTGGTTATTCCTTTAGTAATCCTGTTTTATTATCTGCAATTAAATTATACTGCTAGAATTGTACAAAATCTAACAAATGTGCCGATTGTTGTGATTTAGATGTTAATAAGGTTCCCTTGTAACTTGCCTCCAAAACTTGATTGTAGGATGCTTCTGATTCCTTTTAATTTGCATATTTAAATCTTCATCATATACTTTTGTTTTTTTGTTGGTCGGCCATATTTCATTAGTAGTGATACTATTTTTAGTTTCAATCGATTATGTAAAGGTCTTTTTATCTGTAGTTTTGACTGCTGAAAACATAGTTGATTTAATTGGGTTTGTCGATGTCTCCTTGTTGACCCTTGGAATTGATATTTGCTTCACTTCAGTCGTAGGATTTTGGTAAGCAAAGTTTGCCATTACTTTCTTAGATGAATACTTTACTTTTCTTATATTTCTTTGATAAAAGCATTCAATATAATAAATGAGTTTCATACGTAAGAATTTTTATTTATTGATTACAGTTGATTGATTTTTTAATAAATTGTGTAGAGTTGCCATGGCTTTAATTCTGTTTCAGATAATTATGTGCATGCAATGAATGGATTTTTGGATTAAATTTCACTGAAACTTTGGGATGTAAAGCTTGTGAATATGACATTCACGTTGCAGTACCATCAGCAAGTGCTGTTATATCTCCATCTTGTAGGAAACAAATGAAATCAAGAGTTCAAAATTTTGAGAGTTGTTTCTTTTTTGTATGCTGGTCAGGTTTTTAGAAGAGCAATTGAAAGGGGAGCAACAATTGCCAGCTTCATCAAGATTTGTGTATTCTTTTGCTGATCATAACCCTTATGTTGGTCATGCTAATCCACTTAAAGAAGGTCAGGACCTTTTCCGAAAAGGCCTTTTAAGTGAAGCTGTGCTCGCTTTGGAAGCAGAAGTGTTAAAGAATCCTGACAATGCAGAAGGTTGGCGGTTGCTTGGTATTACACATGCAGAAAATGATGATGATCAGCAGGTGAATAGTTATTCTTGTTTTCTCGTAGATCTATTTCATTTAGATGTTTATGGATTGTACAGCATTGTAATAGGACTATATGTTCCTTTATGCAATATATAGTTTGCAAACTCCATGAAAAGTATGACACCCCCCCCCCCCCCATCATCTGCCTTGAATACATATGGGCATTAAAATCCATTGATATGCTATAGAATTGCTATCGTGCTATTTCAGGTAGGTTAAGGGATTTTGGATTGCAGACATCATAACCATGTTTGAATTCTTGAGATCATGTGGTTACTCTTCACTTGAGACACATGTCGATCCATTGAATTGAAAATAGTTTTGTGGAGCCTACATATGGGTACTTTACTAACTCATTTATTGTACTTTCTATATTTGACTAGGTCAGTCTAGTCATCCTCTTCGGGCTAGCTCCCTAACCCCAGGCATCCTCATTCATGTCATTTCATTCAAGTGGATTCATTCATTCTTTGCCTAAGGGCACCTCTAAACAAGCCGCTCCACTTGTGGTATTGATCTGTAAACTACCGTGGATATTCCACTGTAAATAGTTTGTCACAACAAATCTTCTAATACTCTACAATCTCTTATTATGGGGTGTTTTACTTTAGCTTTCGAGTTTAATATACTAGATTAATATTGAAATAAACTGAAACTGAAATGAAAGAAGCAAGCAAATAACACACCATCCAAACAATGAATACAAGATGTACCCTTGGAAAACCTGATATGGGAAAAATCTAGCTAGAAGGTAAGGCCTATGCTTTGCTCATTTCTTCTCAGTTACAAAATGCAAATACGAAGAAAGGGGCACCCACAATGAAGTTTCCATGGACATTGTGGCCAATATGGGTGCTACAGGATCATCTACCTCCTCTATTTGCTCCAAATTCCCACTCCCAAATTGCTTCCTCAACTATGGAACAATAACCACACAAATAGAATGGAACCCTCTCTTTTCTAGTGGCCCAGTCTTTAAAATAACATGATAGTCGTCTCAGGTTAGGGTTTTTGCATGCCTCAACCCCCAATTAATGGTAGGGTTTTGGACATTCTAGAATGTTCTTGAAAGTCCACACATGACTAGTTGCACATGTATGAGTAATGGAAGCTGGTGTGGCAGCCACTCGATACTATGGTGGTCAATAGGATAAGTCAACTTGTGGGCGGCATAACTTCTGCATATGAGTTCTGATTGAGGTGATTTTTACGTCATTGGAAAGCTTCCGATGTGTAGAACAACATCGAGAGGCTGGGAACTTTACTCACAAAGTTTTGACCCCCAAAATGGTTTGTTTAAGGTCTCAAATGGGCTTTAGAAGGTTGTAGACCCGAAATCACCTGAGTGGGACCTACCCATAAGATCGGCCCTACAAGCCAATACCTCATTTACGACCCAAAAGGTATCAAAATAGATGACAATTTATCGAATGATCCATTCCGGATTGGCCATTTTGCTCCATTTGTGTGGTTGATTGTTCTTGGAGAACATCTCTGTTGGGATCTATATCAATGGCTATTATAAATATGCTCGTTTGATTATTGGATTAGGGTTTGTGGAAGAGATCATTGTAGATCTATTCTCTTCTTATCATTTCAACATGGTATTAGAGCTAGTGTGGACTCTTTGTTCTCTATCCAACATTTTTCAAAGCCATTTCAATTCTGAAACCAGGGTTTCAACACTACTTTTGTTAGACATCAAGTAGGTTTCTAGGGTGTTTACCCTTTTTCTCATTAATGCCCTCCTTTCTTTGGTAGTTTTTTCTGTCTTTTTAGCAGATTTAAGGGTCTTTTGGCAGATTTGTGCCTTTTTTCTAGAGCAGCATACTCCGTTTTCAGTCAAAAAATATTGCTGTATATTCTAGGATAGTGTTGTTATTATGGTTTGTTATCTCAACCCACAAAGGCAGCAGAGCCTAATGGACCTTCATAGTGCATATTTGTCCTTCACTTCTCCATAAGAATGGGTTTCCGACTCCAAAGCCCCTAGGCATATGACAAAACACCATCAATTACTCTCCAAATATCAATAGAAATGTAATGAAGAGGAAGTTGTTATTGGCAATGACTCACCCCAACTGGTTTTTGGATTTGGCAACGTCCTTATTGGAAACACTATGTTTGGAGAAACTCTTCATGTTCTAGGAATGGGACCAAATCATTGGTTCCAACTATTGTGATGAATCCGACATTACGTATAAGTTGGGGAAACCTTCATCACCTTTAAACCGAAGTGGATTTACTGCGATTGTTGTCAATGCCGATGGCATCAATAAACTATTGCATCAACTCTCGGGTCAACTTTGGGGCCTTGCGTCATATGAGCCATAAGGATGTTAGATGGCCTTCAACAGATTGAACTACCTAGTGGTGCCTTTCAGGATGTATGCTAGGAGAACACCATCATGAGTCCTTTCCTAATGATTTAGTAGGTCAAGTCTCTCATCCTTTTAAGCTAGTTGATAATGATATTCGTGGACCTATGACCATTCCACTTGGTGGGGCTAAATATCTTTTCACCTTTATTGATGATTTCTCCACTTTCTATGGGTATATGCTATTCAATCCAAAGTGGAGTTTAAATTTGAGACATTCAAGGAATTTAAATCCTTGGTGGAAAATCTTAACAATAAGATGATCAAATCTATTAGGACTAATCATGAAGATGAACATTTCAGTGATGACTTTCATCCATTCCTCACATCAGATGGAAAATCACAACAATCACATGATCAAATCTATTAGGATTGATCATGGAGATGGACATTTTAGTGATGGCTTTCATCCATTCCTCACATATCATGGCATTTTTTGGTAGAGGCCAATCCTTAAGTAAGATGAAGTAGCACATTGAATGAGTAGAGCTATTGTGGAAATGGCTTGGTGTGTCTTACATTCTCAACAATTGGACCTTAACTTTTGAGGGATAGTAGTCTTTTGTGTAGTGCATACCATCAATCGAACTCTATGGCTCATTTTGAAAAATAGTATGGTTCGAAGCCTTCAATTTTGAATTTCAAAATTCGTGGATCACGTCAATGGGCCCATATTCCCCCAAAAATGCGAAACAATTTGCAACCTACAAGTCAACTGTGCACTTTGGTGGTCTATAATGAAACATCCAAGGCATATTGCTTGTATGATCCTTCCACCAATAAGGTGATTGAATGTAGGGATGTTGCCTCTGATGAGGTCCTTTCCCATGGTCCACCAAGATCCTATCCCACACTTTTTGTAGAGGATTCATATCCAGTTGTCTTAGTGGATCTCTCTTTATGACCTGATGATCACTCTCCTCTTGTGAGTGCTGCTTCCAACACCACCTTCACAATGACTCAATGAACTACCCATAATGAGGCCTTTGTTTATGACTTGTCTAGTACTACTTGCAATGAAGTGTCTTTTACTTTAGTTGCTCCATCTAATCTCTTACTAGTTGAGAAATCGCATAACAATGTTACCACAAAGCCCTCTGCTTCTTTCCTTCCTCTAGCTAGGCCACAACCAATGCCTAAGTGGGCTATATCTAGTCTTCAAGATGCGATTCTGCTCCTTCCTCCTAAAAGCGAATTGGTATGACAATGGAATCCCCTTGTTTCATGGGCTTTTGTATCCAAGGTTGATGCAAATCCTACTAGCTACACTCAAGCAAAAGACTCTCCAGAATGGAAGGATGCTATGGCTACTAAATATGATGAGCTAATGAAAAATCAGACTTGCATGCCAATCCCTTACCCAAGGGTAAGAATCTGGTTGGTTGCAAATGGGTCTATAACACTAGGTATGATGCAGATAGAAAACTCGAGAAGCATAAAGCTCATCTTGTTGCTAAAGGCTTCTCCTAGGAAGAGGGTGTTGACTATTCAAAGACATTTGCTCTAGTTGCTTGTATGGACTCGATTTGGATGTTTTTCTCTCTATTTGCTTTATTGAATTGGGAAGTTCATAGTATTGATGTCAGGAGTGCTTTTCTCCATGGAGACCTCTATGTAACAACCACTAGGGTTTGTACAAAATAGTACTATTCCCTTGGTTTGTAAGCTCAAGAAATCTCTATATGGTCTTAAGCAAGCACCTTGTGCCTGTTATGAGAAGATTCACAATTTCTTTATTAGATGTGGCTTCACTCACTGTGAGGTTGAGCATGATTTCTATATTTGCCATCAAGATGACAAAACCCTCATCATTGTGCTGTATGTGGATGATCATCTTTTGATGTTGATGTATTTGTAACTTCATAATGTATTTCACATATGTATATTGTACTCCTATAGAGATGGTATTATTCCTCTATACAGAAGTGTCATCATTTATATTGTAAGTGTCATAACTTATACTTGATGGGTTATTAGACCACCTTGATGGGGTCAGCCCTGTATAAGTCATGTGGGTTAAAGGGTTATTAGACCACCCTATTGGGGGTTGGCCCTGTCAGCATTATGTTATGTGATTAAGTTGAGGCCGACCTAGTAAGGTTTATTAGGCAAGTCAAGTCATGTATAAATAGAGTGCGGGAGGCACTCTATTTGATCATTCACTTATTCACTTCTACACTCATTGGAGAGTGGCGCACTAGTGGAGGAGGAGAAGCTGCTGCTAGGAGACTATCTCTTATGCTTGGGTTTTGTATCATTGCTCTATCTATCTCTGGGGAAGTTATTGGGGTTTTTCACCTTTTTGGTTTTCCCCAAGGAAACTGTGTGTCTATTGTCTCTTGTGTTTGCTTCTTGTGATTGATATGTCGTACAAGTTATTCTCTCAGTGAAGATCCTAGAGTATATTGAATTGATGCTCAAAAATTAACATGGTATCAGAGCTAACCTGAGAAGAAGACACTATGCAATTGCGGAAGCTAGGGCTTCTTGTTTTTGGGTTTCTCTCCACAGATCTTGAAAGGCAGGAGGCTAGAATGACTCTCCTCAGCAAGGCACATCTTTCTGTCGAAACATAATTCAATTTTGAGCATTTTCAGATTTTGACCTAAAAATTAGGGTTTCCACAAAAAGTGGAATTTTTGAAATCTAAGACCATGGCTGGAAGCTCCTTGGAAAAATCGAAGTTTAGAGCTTTGGATCGAACTTTTTGGTTGGGTGAAGCTCCGGGAAAATCAAACCCTAGTTTGGGGTCCTGTCTAGTGAAGCCGAAAATTAGGGCTTCTGCAAAAGTTGGAATTTCTGAAATTTGAGACCATGGCTGGAAGCTCCTTGGAAAAATCGAAGTTTAGAGCTTTGGATCGAACTTTTTGGTTGGGTGAAGCTCCGGGAAAATCAAACCCTAGTTTGGGGTCTTGTCTAGTGAAGCCGAAAATTAGGGCTTCTGCAAAAGTTGGAATTTCTGAAATCTGAGACCATGGCTGGAAGCTCCTTGGAAAAATTGAAATTTAGAGCTTTGGATCGAACTTTTTGGATGGGTGAAGCTCCGGGAAAATCAACCCTAATTCAAGGTCCTCCCTAATGAATCCGGAAGTTTGAAAAGCAAATTTGAGGGGTGAAACTTTGCAGTTTTCAAATTCTGAGTATACCATCTTGATCAGCTCATCAAGGCGCATCTTTCTATCCTTTCAGAAGTTTGAAATTCAAAGTTTGAATTTTTAGGGTTTCTCTGACAAACCCTAATCCAGCTCTAGATCTAGATTTCTGCAAATCAAGTGGTAAGACCTAAATCCTTTCTATTTTCATTTGAAGTACTCTTTAAGATGTCTCACCACACCAAGCTTGAGGATAAGCTTGAAGGGGCTGATAACTTCCTAGCATAGAAGTATAGGATTGGGTTAATTCTAGAAGTGAGTGAGTTGAACACCTACATAAGTGAAGGGGTTCCTGTTCCAGAGGGAAAAGAGACTAAGGCCTTACACAAGAGGAACTTAGTCAAGGCTAAAAGGATCATTGTTGATTCTATCAAAGACCATCTCATTTGTGAAGACCCCTAAGGAGATGTTTGATTCCTTGACCAAGCTATTTGAAGGGAAGAATATAAATCAGAAGATGACCTTGAGGAATCAATTGAAGAATATCAAGTTCCAGAATGCGGAGACCATGCAGTCTTATTTCTCAAAGGTCTCCCAGATAAAAGAACAACTTGAAGCTGTGGGAGAAGATATAGAGAATGGAGAAGTGGTAATGACCACTCTTAATGGCCTTCCTAGGTCATGGGATTCCTTCATCCAAGGAATTTGTGCTAAAAAGAAACTTATCACATTCAGTAGGCTGTGAGAAGAATGCTCACAGGAAGAAGGTCGGATTATAGCTCGAGAAGAAAAGGTGAGGAATGAAGAACAAGCTCTCACAGCACATACCAAGGAGAGGACACTTTTCCTCAGTTTGTCCTAAGAACAAAAGGAACAACAACAACAACTACTACAAGCAATCTGACAGGTATGACTTATAGGTATGTTTTGAAATCTATTCATGATTAAGTTTATAATATGATTGTCTTCATGTTATTGAGTTTAGTAACAATCTTGTTTAATTTTAGACTTGTCTTATCACCCTAGTAAAAGTATGAATGCATGATAGAAGACATTCATTGATTAGGGTTATGACACTTATGATTGTATTATGATTGTACTAATGCACTGTGGTGTTGTATGAGGAGAATGTTATCTGCTAACATGAAGGTACAAATCAAGTTCTAGATCAAGACCATGGTGACATGAAGATAGAGACTCATCCATAGTCATGGATCACATAGAGGTATGTATAATTTGGTTCTACAATGTTTAAATTATGAGTTATGCAGGTCATTGAAGAGAACAAGAAAAACATTCCTAGACATAACTAGCAAATATGATGACCAGGTATGTTTTTCCTATATCAAGTTAGAATTCTACCCTATGTAAGGATCTTATACTTTTGTATGATTGATAATGATTACTCATGAAGTTACAAGTTTGAATAATCTATGGTTTATGCATATTATGTCTCTTAACTTGATTGATGATATGACTAACCAGAAGAGTTCTATGGTCAAATATGAATATGCATGAGTAAGAGAAGTTTTCCCTGAAACTTTGAATGTTAATGCGTATTATCTGTGTTTGAAATGATCATGACTATACATGTTTTGATAGTATTAAGATTATACTAATGAATGTATGATTATGTATGAGATCTCGAGGATAACGCAATGATGATACTAGTAAGCATGCATAGTGATCGAGGATGGATATAAGTTCAAGGACAGGTAATCCAGGAAGCAAAGATCAAGAGGGAGCACACTCCAGTAGTTCCTGCAAAGAAGCAAAGATTGAGAGGGAGTCCACCCAACAAACAAACAAAGATAAGTATTTGAATTGTCATTTCTTGTATATTTGATTGTTTAAATAATACTGTTCAATGATATATATACTTATGTTCCTAGACTTAGGTTGTGTATCATGCATATTAGAATAATTGCATTAATGAACAGTATACTACTAATATGCATGTAATGGGTAAGTTGCCTATGGCACTGTACAACATTCCATTGCTACTTATCTAGAATGAAACCTCTTTGCTGACCTGTTGGGAGTTGTGCACACTCTTAACAATGTTCTGGTAGAGATTGGAAGGCATCTAGAAAGTTACGGGATATGGATAAATGTTGTATTGAAGCATTGGCTAAAATAATTGCATGACTGTATGACATATTTCTTTATGTCTAAGAAATTGTTCTGAAAACTATGAGATGTTTCTAATCATGCAATTTAACTTGTCTTGTAGGAAAGATCGTATACCATCACCTACAAAAGAAGGACTACAACATTTGTTCAACAACAAAGCTATCTATTGAAGAATCTGAAGTTCCCAGGATCCGGGATGCAGTAATAGAAGGATGCCATGGTGGAGGAATACCAGTCGATCATGAAGAATGATGTTTGGGGTGTGGTCCCAAGACTTGAAGGGAAGTATATTTCCAAGTGGATCTATAAGATCAAGCATGCTGCAGATGGCAACATAGAGAAATATAATCCAAGGTTTGTAGCTCGTGGCTTCTCCCAGAAAGAAGGGATTGATTATGAAGAGACTTTTGCTCCTGTGGCCAGATACACTTCCATTAGATCAGTACTTGCTCTTGCTGCAGTGATGAAATGGAAGGTACACCAGATGGATGTCAAGACAGCTTTCTTGAATGGTGTAGTTGAAGAGGAAGTGTATGTAGAGCAGCCACTCGGGTTTGAGACAGATGACCGAGGGTCACATGTGTGCAAACTGAAGAAAGCCCTGTATGGTTTGAAACAGGCATCCAGGACCTGGTATGGCAGGATAGATGGCTTCCTATCTAGTTTGGGCTTTACCAAGAGTAAAGCGGATTCCAACCTTTACTACAAGGTTGAGGAAGGCAATCCAGTGATACTACTATTGTATGTGGATGACCTGTTTGTAATAGTTGAGGATAGATTGATTGCCGACACAAAGAGGAAGCTTGCTGTTGAGTTCGAGATGAAGGAATTGGGTATGATGCACTACTTTCTTGGTATGGAGGTGTGGTAGAGTGCAGATGGAATCTTCCTTGGACAAGGGAAGTATGCAGTAGAGATCCTGAAGAGGTTCGGGATGATGGACTGCAAGGCCGTGGCCACACCTATGGCATCGAACCTGAAGCTTCTGTGTGATGCTTCATCTGAGCCGGTTGATGGTACGATGTATCGTCAGATGATTGGGTCCTTGAAGTATCTGATGAATACAAGACCAGACATCTGCTTTGCGGTGAACACCTTGAGCCAGTACTTGACAGATCTGAGACATGTTCACCTGATAGCTTTAAAGCATATTCTGAGGTACCTGAAGAGTACAGTTGATTATGGGCTCAAGTATGATGCGAATCAAAAGGTTAACCTGGAGGGTTATGTTGATTAAGATTGGGCAGACAGTGCTGCAGATAGGAAGAGCACTTCTGGGTGCTGCTTCAGTATGGGATCATGTATGATCTCTTGGTTTAGCAAGAAGCAGTCCTGCATAGCACTGAGTACAACCGACGCAGAGTATGTTGTAGCTTGTTCGGCCAGTTGTGAGGCAGTATGGCTGAGGAAGCTACTGTCTGAGTTATTTGATCTCCCGTTGGGTGCTACTGGTATCTTTTGTGACAACCAGAGTTGTGTGAAGTTGTCTGAGAACCCGGTGTTCCATGATAGGTCGAAGCACATTGAGATCAAATATCACTATATCAGGGATATGGTGCAGAGAGGAGCAGTGAAGCTCTTGTATGTTGCGACGGACGAGCAGATAGCCGATGTGTTGACCAAGCCGCTGGCTAGGGTGAAGTTTGAGTACTTCAGAGAGAGACTTGATGTACTTCAGATCGAGATTCCTTCCAAGGGGAAGTGATGAGTCCGGAGACACAGATGCACATGAGCCATTCTAGCATGGTTGAAGTGTGTCTTCCCATGGCTAAGATATAAGGGCTGGGGCCATTCCGACATGGTTGAAGTGTGTCTTCCCATGGTCGTTGATGTAAGAGCTGTGCCATTCGAGCATGGTTGAAGTGTGTTTTCCCATGGCTGCGATATAAGTGTTGTGCCATTCCTAGCATGGTTGAAGTGTGTCTTCCCATGGCTATGGATATAAGTGCGATGCCATTCTCGCATGGTTGAAGTGTGTCTTCCCATGGCGTAGATATAAGTGCTGAGCCTTTCACGGATGGTTGAAGTGTCTTCCCATGCTGGTGAATGTAAGTGCTGTGTGATGTGCATCTGGGTTGTGCTCCGTGGACTACGAGGTGATCTGAAGACGATGAGGTGACAATATGGTACACAGGTTTTGCAGAGGCATATAATTGGCCTGAGATGCTCTTGCAGGTTTTGCAGAGGTAGTGTAATCAGTCCTGGGAGATCTTGCAGGTTTTGCAGAGGCAGTGTGATCAGTCCTGAGGTGTACTTACTTGATGGCTTGCTCGCAGAGATGATGAAGACCTACATGGAGGCTAGGCCTACATCCAGCATGAAAAAGGGCTGGCTCTGTAGATGTGATACATCCAGCATGAAAAAGGGCTGGCTTTGTAGATGTGATACATCCAACATGAAAAAGGGTTGGCTCTATAGATGATGAAGACCTGCAGGTGGCAGGCCTACATCCAGCATGAAAAAGGGCCAACTCTGTAGAACTTCCTATGACGAGTAGATTTGAGATTGATTGAGATAGCAGTAGCAGTGACGATGATGATGATTGGATGATGATGATCCAGTGATGATGATCCAAAGAAGAAGACTTGTGCTAGTAGATCTGTGTCGAGAAATACCTTCCTAGTTAAGAGGGAGTGTTGATGTATTTGTAACTTCGGAATGTATTTCACATATGTATATTGTACTCCTATAGAGATGGTATTATTCCTCTATACGGAAGTGTCGTCATTTATATTGTAAGTGTCGTAACTTATACTTGATGTGTTATTAGACCACCTTGATGGGGTCGGCCTTTTATAAGTCATGTGGGTTAAAGGGTTATTAGACCACCCTATTGGGGGTTGGCCCTGTCAGCATTATGTTATGTGATTAAGTTGAGGCCGACCTAGTAAGGTTATTAGGCAAGTCAAGTCATGTATAAATAGAGTGCGGGAGGCACTCTATTTGATCATTCACTTATTCACTTCTACACTCATTGGAGAGTGACGCACTAGTGGAGGAGGAGAAGCTGCTGCTAGGAGACTATCTCTTATGCTTGGGTTTTGTATCATTGCTCTATCTATCTCTGGGGAAGTTATTGGGGTTTTTCATCTTTTTGGTTTTCCCCAATGAAACTTTGTGTGTCTATTGTCTCTTGTCTTTGCTTCTTGTGATTGATATGTTGTACATTTTATTCTCTCAGTAAAGATCCTAGAGTATATTGAATTGATGCTCAAAAATTAACATTTGATTGGTCATTCCCCATCCATGATCAGTGACATCAAGCCAATGTTATCAGAACCGGACTGGTGGTCGAACCGACCGACACCAGGACCCGGAACCGGACCAAAACCGGACCGGAACCGGGAAAAACCCGGATCAAAAAACCGGTTGAGCAAAAATACATAAAATATTCATATTTAAAAAAAAATATATATATTCATGTGCGTCCATGTGAATTCAATCCATTATACACAAATATGCAAAGTTTCTCATGTATATAACTAGTTAGATTAAATTAAAATAGTTACATTACAATACAAAGTTAAAATATTAAAGTTAGTAAAATAGTCACAAATTACAATACAAAGTTAAAAAGTTAGTAAAATACTAAAAATTAAAATAGTTACATTATTATGTATTACATTATTATTAAGTATTAACTATACATTGTAAAAACAGAAAATCGTGATAACATTACGTATTACATTATTAATAATCCTAATAGACTAGCATCTAATTTATTAATAATACACTTACCACTTCGATTAGATATCCTAGCATCTAATTTATTATTACGTATTAACTATACACTGTAAAATACTAAAAACCGAAAATCGTGATAGCCGGAGCCCGTGAATCTGAAATTCGAATCCTGAAAAAAAAGAAAACCGTGAATCTGAAATTTGAATCAAGTTGTCATTTGGATGTCATAGCCCCAGGCCCCAACATATTTCGAGTGTCGACCTCGCAGCCACCAGCCTGTAGTATAAAATTTAAATCTAGCTGAGATACTTACGGCATAAATACTTACGGTAAGACGAAGATACTTTGGTTGTGCCACGACCCACGAGAAGCTCCAAACTTTGACTATGCCACGGCTGAGCAGATCCGGCTGTTCCACGTGATGAGCAACTCCAAGCTCAGACTCTCGAACGCCCTGCTGCTGTAGCCTGTGACTCCGTAATTCGCACCATTGAACCCAGAAAAATCCAAACGATTGTCAAACGAATTGTGATTGCAATGGCGGGTATCCACATATGTCATTATATAGCAATGAAATGGTAATTACGTTGGCAAATGTGGCCGACGTTGCCAGTTTTTTCTTATTTTTTAATTTAAAAAAAAATTAGAACGTGGGTTTTTTGCCCCATAAAATTTTAGAACGTGGGTTTTTGCCCCTAAAAAAAACAGTATGGAACCGGCCGGTTTGAAAAGCTAGCCGATTCCGTACAGAACCCGGCGGTTCCTCGTGGAAACCGGCCGGTTCAGAATCGAACCGGTCAAAAACGGGTTTGAACAGGCGATCAGACCGGTTGAGCCTTGGAATCGGTTGGACCAGCCGGTTTAACCGGGACCGGGCCGATTTTTATAATGGTGGTTCCTCGTGGAAACCGGCCGGTTCAGAATCGAACCGATCAAAAACGGGTTTGAACAGGCGATCAGACCGGTTGAGCCTTGGAACCGGTTGGACCAGCCAGTTTAACCGGAACCAGGCTGGTTTTTATAACATTACATCAAGCAACAACTAAGGACACTTTTGAGATGATTGATTTAGGGTTGCTTTGTTCTTTTATGTGACTACAAATTTCTCATATCTCTATTGGGTTTTCTCTTTGTTAGCCTCAGTACATCATGGACATCTTGCAGTGCTTTGGGATTGAAGATTGCAAGCTAATGCATACTCCTATTGCTTCAAGGATGATGTTTTAGGCCAAGTGCTCTTCACCCTTATTTGATGCATCACTTTATCAACCTGTAGTTGACAGTTTGCTTTATCTTACACATTCTTGGCCAGATATATCCTTTGTAGTTGGTATGTGTTCCTACTACATATAGGAGCCTCATGAGAGTAATTGGCAAGCTTATGGCAAGCTTATGGGCATGACTTGTGCTATCTTAAGGGCACCCCTCACATGCACATTCTCTACTCACTTGGCACAAAGATTCATCTCCTTGGTTTTTATGTTCCCAATTGGGTGGGTGATCTTGATGATCGACCCTCTATGTTGAGAGGCTTGTTCTCTGTTGGTTTTGGACTAGTTGGTTGGTGTTCCAAGAGGCAACAGGGTGTGGGTCTCTCCTCCATAGAAGTTGAATATGCTAGTGCAACTCATGCTAGGAATCATCTTGCTTGGATATAGATGATACTTGATTAATTAGGTCTTATTGAATGGTCTTGTTCCACCTTATTTTGTGAGAATTAAAGTACCATTGAGCTTATTTTCCATTTAGTGATTCATCAGAAGTCCAAATACATTAAGGTTTGGATGTAATAAATTCATCATCTCCATGCTCAAGGACAACATGTGTTAGCTTTTGTTCCATCTTTAGATCAACTTGTCGATATCCTCACTAAATCTCTAGCAGAGTCCACTTGCACTAGTCTATGGGCACGTATCTGTATAAGCGAGCTACCATTAAGGTGGGGAACATGATGTATTGTAATGTCTTCTCTCCTTGACTTCCTGTTTAGATTAAGTGGGGGTGTTGAGATCATGTGATTACTCTTCCCTTGAAGACACATGTCGATCCTATTGATTATAACTTTATGGAGCCTACATATGGGTACCTAATTAGCCCATTTTTTGTACTTTCTATATTTGAGTATGATGGCCTAGTCATCCTCTTGGGGCTAGCACCCTAACCCTAAAAGATTTGTATAAATACAAAGATACACTCCTCATTTAGATCATCTCATTCAAGTGTATGCATTCATTCTTTGCCTAAGTGTACATGTCAATAGTTTGCTATACATGCGGTATTTCACTCTATTTGTGTGGTTGATTGTTCTTGGAGCAAGATATGGTATATGAACATCTTTTTGTGACCTATATTAAGTGCTGTTATAAATATGTTGGTTTGATGATTAGATTAGGGTTTGTTGAAAAGAGGACCATAGATGTCCTATCTTATGATTTCAATTTGAGTATGTTTGCACAACTTGTAGATGAAAGAGATATGTTGCGGACATTGGTTCACATAAGGATAGTCAAGTGCTATTGAAATAGGTTTGCTAAACTAAGATATTGAGGACTATAAAAAGAAATTGCCTATGCTTTTCTATAACATGATATATTGATGGTACTCCATCAAGAGATTTGTATTTTAATGGAATAGAAATTAAGTAACAATATATTGATTTCAATGCTTGTTGATTTCAATGCCCTTGATTGTGTTTTTCATCCCAGATCCGTTTTCTAGAAACTTGGCCTTATATCTAGTTTTTCACACTAAAAACACTTCATACCTTTTCTAGGTTTTTGAGTATATGAATCAACGCACATGCTACTATCTTCATGCTTGCCCTTGTCCTCGAACTGTGCCCTTAAGGCTACTTCTAAATCTTTATTCACACTGCTACACTTTAACATTTTCTTCCACCTATTAATCAATTGCTCAAATGTCAGAGCAACATCTCCAACAATTACATTCAAGGATTCAACACAGTTTTCATATGAAGGAGGTAGGCTTTTTATTGTAATTATTACCATATCTTCTTCAATTTTTAAAAAATTACTTTTCACTTTTCTCTAATTTCTCTGATCTTCAATAAGTGATCCTAAAGAGACTCATATTCCTCATTTAAAACAACAAATTCTTTTTTCTTTCTAGGTAATATATATGGGGACAAATCTCTCGTGCACTTCCCCTCATTCTATGGATGGTACCGAGGGTAAACCCTAGATTCTTTAGGGCACAAGGTTAGGTTAAAAATTCGTGAATATATAATATATATCTCAACAACAATCTGCTCACTAAGAGCGACATGTCACAAAGTGGGATTTGAACCCAAGTGGGGAGGGTAACAACTTTAGCTCACAACTACTTGAGTAACATCCTATTGACAAAACAACAAATTCTTTAAGAAAAAAGCTCTACCTTTATTTGACACCTCATGCATGTTTTTCAAATGCTTCAAAATCTCAAAAGCATCATTGTCGTCTTGCATTTCATGCAACATATCATTGGTCATGTAGAACTTGATCAACATCACAACCTATTGATTTATTGCATCAAACTCAACTTGAGCATCCTCATCTACTTCAACTCTCCTTTCCCAAGACAATTTTGTCTAAGCCCCTAAATTCAAGAATTGCAACCATTCTCTGTTTCCCCGTGGTAAACTTATACCATTAAACCTCTGGTTGCCTTCCAACATAATATGGGATAGATCGACCATTTTCTTAAAGGTTTAAACACTCTAGACATATCTGAATGAGAACTCTAGTGTCATCCCATGCACAATAACATATTTGACAACAAGAAAATTAGTGGAACCAAAAAAACACAAAATCCTTTAATAAATAAGGAGGAAACAACACTAGGGCAAGTAAGGTTTGAAAACAGATGAACTAATAGCGCGAAACTTGAGTGAGAGAAAGTACCATTAAGAAGTGTGCTAGAGAGAAAATAAACCCATCCATAATAGAGAGATAAAAATGCCCAACCATAAGTGAACACCAAAGATTTATGCCCTTGGGCATGAAAGACCTTATAAAAGAATGATGCACGTAGGCTAGAGAATGATCAAGAAGATCTCAAGATGATTTACAAATGACCCTTGAGTGTGTATTTATAATAATATATAGTCAAGAGGTAGGGTTCGCTCCCCAAGAGGGGGGTTATGGGCACCCATGTATAGGTTGACTATGCCAACCTTAACCATAACTTAGTATTACAATAAATGAACATAAGTTGGCCTTAGCCACATACATTAATCATATAAAATGGGTCCTATTATCAAACAACTTGTAGTTGTCTCTAAAGGTATTCCATCCAGGACGTTAGAGGTGTAGACATCTAAAGAGGTGACCCAAGAAATGCCACGGTTCCCAATGCAATATCAAGGGGGAGACCCTAGTTTGGCCAATGAAGGCTAGTGAATGCAATCAAAGCCTCCTAGGGAAATGTGATGATGAAATATAAGGAGACCAAGATGAAACAAGATCTAGATCTAGGATGATAAGTGGACCCAAAGTGGTTAGGGCTTGGTTGAAGAGGCTTAGGAAGTGACAAGTGTTCAACCAAGTGTAATATAGGGTCACTTATGGATTATGAATAGTAGATCTAGATAGATTTAGTGCCCAAATAATAGATCCAAGTGGGGCCCACTCTTAAAATAAGGAAATTGGTCCAAATGGGGCCCACAAGGTGAAAATCAAAGAAGAGAAGCACTAGGGGGTTTGCAAATGATTGGATCTAATGGATCAATGAAGAATTGGCAATACCCATATGTGGGATCTAGCAAAAGACCATCTACCCAAGGAGTGCGACTTGCCTCAAGGAGGACTAGTGCCTTAGATGAAGGGGCAAATGGAGTCGGATGTCCACCAAATTATAGATCGAAAATGTTGTGACTAATGTAGAGGTGGGTTTTAATTATTAAGCACAAAAAGTTTTAGATCTCCATAGATCTGAAAAATAAAAATTACAAGGGTTTTGAAGTTTAAGGTTTTGAGATATAGAAATAATGGATAAGCCAAGGAGGAAAAACACTAACCTTTAGAGCATACCTGGATAATGAGGTGAATGCCGATTGTGATGAGGATTACTTTCCCAAAGATCAAATGGAAGATTTTGAAGCCCCCTTGCCAAAACGTTTTGTCCAAGCCCACACGTGTGCCCCTTTGTACCTGTCAAAACCAAGGAAACAAAGCTTAATTAGTCAAACAAGACAAGGGTAGATACAAGCTTGAAATAGATGACAAAGAATGATTGGTACAAAGACAAAACCACTCCCTGTTTGATCCACAATTTGGAAAGAAGATGCAGGGCAAGCCTCCCCACTAATGCACATTCCTCCTAAGACGTCTTCTTCACATGTAAATAAAAAATATGACAAAAGATGCAAGATAGCTACAAGATATCCTCTAGTGCCATGGAAAAAGCATTTACAATCATCACAACCAAACATCCACTTCAAGATCCAAGCATTGCTCCAAAAGATAGAATTTTATTCCAATAGCCAAGAGCCAAAAATCTCTAGATAGCTTTTACAATAGGGGGGTCTCTTCCTTAAATAGGAGGAGAGAGACAAAAACCCTAACCACTTTTGAAATGAGTGGTTGAGATAAAAAGATACAACAATATAATCAATGGCTCACCAATACATAACATGACATGGATCACTCACTAAAGGGATGACTTCATGCCTAAAAACACCCTAGGGGGGTGACGTCATGACTAGGAGGGACTAAAGCAAGTGTCTCTCATAAGATGACTATGACAAGTGACTAGGAGCACATGGTGGGGCTAGGAGGTATTATTTCCCTTCACTAGCATCAACCCATGGCACAATAATATAACATGAGACTCAGTGACATGTCCAAGTACATAAATGATCAAATCCTGTCCCCCCAAATCTGAGAGAAAAATACATCAAAAGACATCCTGTTGACTGTGTGGACCCCATTGACTGCTGCAAACTGATCTGGAAGGAGTGGGATGCACCATAGATGACCTCAAAGAAGACCTCATGCCAAAACCTTGCCTCAATTGCCCAAATCGAATTCCTCTATGACCTTTTTATTCCATCTTTTAATCCTCCTGAAAACCCTGATATTGTCCATAACTGACTGCCAGGTGCATGCGCTGTCAAATTAAGTGTGCCATCATGTCTGGAAGGGGCGTCATATGGTAATCACAAGTGGCTGGACCACCCCCTTCCCCTGTAGCGCCCTAGGAAATGACTAGTCTCCAAGGCTCTGGCTGGACAGGCCATATCAGCATGGCCAATTTGGTCAACAGGTGGAAAATTGCTCATAACATGCCTGAGAGTGCCTGAAACTGATAGATAAGTGTCTCAATGGATCTAGTGGGGTCCACACAGTCATCCTGGATCACTTACTAAAGGGATGATGTCATGCCTAAAAACACCCTGGGGGGGTGACGTCATGACTAGGGGGGACTAAAACAAGTGTGTCTCTCATAAGATGACTAGGACAAGTGACTAGGAGCACATGGTGGGGCTAGGAGGTATTATTTCCCTTCACTAGCATCACCCCATGGCACAATAATATAACATGAGACTCAATGACATGTCCAAGTACACAAATGATCAAATCCTATCCCCCCAAATCTGAGAGAAAAATACATCAAAAGACATCCTGCTGACTGTGTGGACCCCACTGACTGCTGCAAACTGATCTGGAAGAAGTGGGATACACCATAGATGACCTCAAAGAAGACCTCATTCCATAAGCTTGCCTCAACCCAAATCGAATTCCTCTGTGACCTTTTTATTCCATTTTTTAATCCTCCTGAAAACTCTGATACTATCCATAATTGACTGCCAGGTGCCTGCGCTGTCAAACTGAGTGTGCCATCATGTCCGGAAGGGGGGTAATATGGTAATAACAAGTGGCTGGACCACCCCCTTCCCCTGTAGCGCCCTAGGAAACGACTAGCCTCCAAGGCTCTGGCTAGACAGGCCATATCAGCATTGCCAATCTGGTCAACAGGTGGAAAACTGCTCTTGACATGCCTGGGAGTGCCTGAAACTGATAGATAAGTGTCTCAATGGATCCAGAAGACCCAAATCCACTAGAGATGAGTACTCATACACCTCATGACAACCTGTAGGATCATCTGTAGGGTCCACCATACCCGGACAGTGTAAAAAATATGATGATTTGGAAATAATAATAAACATGACAAACTGCATTAATCATCATCTGAAGCCCGTGTCCATCATATGGAATCATCAAAAAGGTCTATAGAAGACCATATATCAACATCATACATAAAGTGGTCCATCTCATCACGAATCCCAAGGTTGACCTTGGTCAAACTGATCAAAATATGACCTTGGCTAAGAAGCCAAGCCGCTGCAAGTGCAAATAGTTAAAGACATGCTCTCTAGATCATTTTCATAGCTAGACTCTAAAGTATGAAGCATTATTTCATTGGCAGTTAATAAATAGTAAATAGGTTAGTTAAATAATCCACTTCCAAGAAGAATCTCAAGAATATACTTTGTAAACGTGATCAAATTGCTAGCATAGGGTGAAGGCTAAATACACAGAGCTAGGCTAAATGGGATGACTTGACTGACTTGACACTGTGATACTTTGGATGAAGGACATGGTGTTACACACTTAAGCATGTGTCGGACAAGAAGTACACAAGGAATGCCGGTGTCTCACAAATGGATAAGTTGTTCAGAGAAGTGCTTATTCAAACTTGGCAAAAATTGTCTACTACTAGAACTGCTGTGAACTAGGTGCCCGACTGTTAATTTTTGGTAAAATCAGGGTTTTATGCAGAAAAATAAAATTCAATATACTTTAATGCAATAAACAAATACTGAAATTAAATATGAAATAGTACAGTAATAACTTCTATTATAATTTTCATCTCTTTCAACTTCACACCTTTAATACTACCAGTTAGGTCACTGTGTTGAAGTAATCTTCAACACTACCAGTTAGGTCACTGTATTAGGTTAATCTTCAGTAACATGTAATCAGAAAATAATATAACCAGTTTGTTTATTTAACAATGAAAGAGACAGGTGAAGAGACTTACCTGTGTGGAGCCTTTCCTGTTATATACTCAGAGAAGTTACTTTCAGACAAAGACTGAGCCTCTGAGAGGCCAGTCATTCTAGGAACTAATTGACCCTATTAAAGGGTTAGTACAAAGCTGAGAGTGAGAGATGACTGGGTTGAACAATGACAGTCAAAACACAGGAAAAGCCTTAGCACAATTACAATCACAATAGCTATGGACTCAAGAAAAACTCAATACTAAAGATCAGTCCTCAGTCTCAGCATCACAAGCACACAAAGTCTGAGCACATAGAACAAACTCAGCAAAGTTTGAAATCAATAAATCAGATCTGCAAAAAGTCTTTACACAAAAGACCTAAACACCTGGTCTCATAACCTTCTTATATATGCCTACAGCATACTAGAACAGACCCTTAGGCCTCACGGCCTTCACAAGAATATTCTCAGCAGGTGGACTGAACCCCAGGCAGACCTCAACAAGAAGATCAAAATCAGAATGAAACCACGGCTCAGTCATAGATGGCAGAATGGGCCTTAATGGAATCACACATGGGTAAGACGAGGCTCGGCTAGATAGATCAGGGCTTCAGAAGTTCACAGGTCAGCATGTCTGGGTTCACGACCTCCTTAGCAATGTACATAGCAGGCAGAAAACAGATCGGATCTCAATCAGCAGATGGATCAGACTTCAAATAAACCCTTGTAAGCAGATCGGGTCACAGAACAATAGAATGAGCTTCTCCACAGTCACAGCTGAGTTTAGCTAGGTCTTCTAGATGCAAAAGGGATGATAAACAGGCTGGAAAGACTTTAGCTAGGTCACAACTCATCCAAATATACCAGCAGCGAACCCTAGCAGTGATCAAGTAGATCTGAAATGTTCAGCAGTAAAAAACTTGATGTCAAACAAAAAAATCAGAGTGAAGATGGATGTGATTGCATATGAATAAAAGTGAGGAACATTAGATCTTAATATATAAGATCTTAGACCTTCTAGAAAGGTCATTAAAAATAATAATTTAATTAAGTTAGGAATTCATTAAAATTAGGAAGGTACCACTTAAACATAAAAAATAAAAAATAAAAAATAAAGATAAACATAAAAATAAAAAAAAAGACAAAAAAATAAAAAAAATAAAATAAAAGAATCTCATTAAGTGGACAAACAACCATAGTACCCATAAGATCAAAACAAGGGTGGTATAAATAAAAAAGTGGGTAAATGACCCTATTTACCACAAGTCAAAGACAAGGTGCCACAAGACCAATAACCAACAAGGTATAAGGATCAAAAGATAACTCAACCAAGGTGGGGGAGGTGCAACCAGTCATCTCTCTCTCAAATGTACAAATGTTCCATATAACCTGAAATTTATCATCATTGTATAAGGAAGGGTTCACACAAATGATGTGATCATGTGGTCCTCTAGACTACTCCTAAGGTCAAATGTTAGTGGCTTCATCAAGGGGTGGCCAGTCCCTTGAGAAGACCATCTAACTCAACCATCTGGAAGACCTAGGAGAAGAGGACATCACACATCATCATCTTGGTAACTGACCAAGTACCTCCATTCTCAAGGAATGGCTCTCAACCCAAGGCTGAGCTTCAGTCCCAAACTGAGTCATGTTGATCAACCTCTGGTCCTTGACTAGGTCCTCCATTCTCCCGGAGAATGGTCCTCAGCCTCAAGCTGAGCTTTCAGTCCCAGACTGAATGTTGATCAACCATCTGCAGGACCTACTTGGCCCTTGACCAAGAATCTGCCTGGTCCTAGACCAGGATGTCTCTGTCTCAACCTACAGGATCTGCTTGGTCCTCATGACCAAGAAACTGTCTAGTCCTAGACCAAAATACCCTAGAGACAAATAGGGGCCCTAGCCACATGCTAGGGACTTTGCCATGGCATCAACTTGCTTGGTCCCTTGACCAAGAACCTCAGGAAACAGGTGGGGGCCCTAGGGTACCTTCTAGGGGCTTACTCTGCTTGGTTAACTGACCAGGAACCCTAGTTAACTGACTAGGGTGCCATTCTCTCTGAGAATAGGTCTCGCAGCTGCACTAAAAAATTAACACTGACTAACCGTAACTTGAGGGTCTAGGGGACACTTAGAATTAACTGTCCCTTGCTCCATCTCACATCATCACCGGCAGGCTCAATGAGGAAAGTTTTACATAAAGTCAACAGTCTTTAGATTTAGCATACATTTAGCCACTGCTTTTTAGGACCTTTCATTTCATGGCCAGCAATCTTTAGATTTAGCATACATTTATCTATTTCTTTTTAGGCCTAATATGACCCCTCTGGGATTTCACATGCGCCGACAAGCACAACTAATCGCAACTTACATCCGGGGTGCATTTACATTTCATAACATTTGAATTTCATTTCAATTTCATAGCCCCTTTCATTGGGCTGTACAAGATGTAACAATAGTTTCCATATGTAGTACAATTTTGCTTTAGGTTTTAGCCAACACAACTCAAGCAACTAGGGGGGCTTCCGCAATCTAAACCAAACATCGGGGCAATCGACTAGAATGATAAATGCATAAAATCCAACTCACCAAGGGCAATTTTTGTTGCCAACTCAAAGCCGAGACACAATATAAACATGGATGCAAGTCCAACATAGAGGCAGAAGCGGGGAGATCCTCCATATCACAAGTCAAGGTGTAAGTCAGGGTGAAGACCAATATATGGGGAAATGGAAAATGGATGGGTGGAGATAAGTGAAGATGGTGCCTAAGCTAGCAGGTCAGAAAGACGCTAAATGATCATGTTCACATTCATAAGAAGGTAAGGACCAACAAGTATAAACAAGAGTTTCCAAATGTTAGTAGTAAAACCAATACATATAATCCATAACCAATTTCATTTCAATTTTAATACATTGCCAGATCATAATTACTTTATACCAAGTCAATGCTAATAAAAATGACCTAAACAGCAAGGTAATAACATCAATGCACATCATATATATATTGGGTCATCAATCAAAATCTGTAATCTGGATTCTGAACCAACTATAACCACTGAGAACACTGTATCTGAAATACTGAAGAACTGCACTGCAATTGTATGGAATAAAAGGCCACATCGATCATCAAATCTGAGGTCTCAAGGCTCAGCCTTGGCATAAGGTCTACTAACTGTCTGATACATAGATGCTCTGATGTGTGAGTGATCATAAATAATGTTGCTCATCATAATTGATCTCACTGAATAAGTGTAAAGGCAAAGCTCAAAAAATGTACAGATATCTGCTCTGACAACATGGTAGCCCAACTACTATGTATGTGATAACAGGTACTTCGTAGGAACATGTGAAGATTACACCATTCTCAACAGCCCCCCTTAATTTTAATAAGGGGCACATAGAAGAATGATGATATATAGATGTGAGTGGGTTTATGGATACTCAACTCAATAGAGTCAACCATGGCCTATATACAGAAGTGAGTGGGGCCAACTTGAATACAACTGGAAGAGCTCGAATGTTGGGAATGGATTATGTACACCCAACTCAAGTATAAATTGTCCTTGACCAAGATACAAATGTGAATGGGTTTATATATACCCATCTATAACAAACATAATAATAATACTAATATAATTAGTTTAAAGAAACATCAAAGCTCACACACCCCTTCACCTTGTGACCAATCAATGTGTATTTATACACCATCATGTGGTTCATTGTAAGCATCGTTGATCACTCAATATTAGATTACATATTTGCAGTTATATCTCTTATCTTGTTCATAATATACATGAATTGCTTATTACTTTTGTATTAGAGCCATTCATTTGGCCAAGTAGCGGGTTAACTCTCATCTCATACTAGTGGGTCAAGCCACCCTCTTCACCTTCCAGGTTGCCACTATTGGATAACCAATACACATTCATATTTGATAGTCGTCATCATTTGTTGATCGTACATTTGTTGTTTTGTAGAACTGTTACCTTCTGCATCGTTGTTGCCTCCCATACAATCACCATCCTCTTTCGTATGTTTGTGACCTCTCCTGGACAACCATTGTCCTCTTCTGTAGGTTTGAGATCTTTGCCATACAACCAACGATATTTTCTATATACTTTTCCACCCCTTGTTCCTATTCGCTAGACCAGCCATTGTTTTTACTCTATTTGTCCACCAAAAGTCACCCCCTAAAATGATCCTACTTTTTTTTAACCTTGGAAAGTCATATCTCAAAGTTGACTTGTATTGATATAATAATACCTTTACATAAAATCAATTTCATAATTTATATAAAATCTCTACACAAATAAAAGATTTGGAATTGCAAGCAGGGTTCTACTCTCTACCACTTGATGAGATGGATATAGTACTAGGAATTGTATGGTTGATTTAGTTGGGCACTTATACCACGAACCTCGTTGAACAATTCATGGAATTTTATTTGTAAGGAAATAATTATAAAATTTATGGGGTTGAAAGTTCCAACTACAGGAAACGTGATTTACAACTAATAAAAAGGGGGCCAAGAAACACAAATGAATATGTAGTAGCAAAAGCAAGGAAAACAACAAATCAATTGAAGACTTCTAACATTAGGATTGGAAGAAAGTATGTTACCAAGAAACAACAAGGTTTCCTGTTAAACAACTAAGTCAAAAGACTTGAGAATATGATGCACATACTACAAAGGAACCTCACCAACACTCAAATAGGGAACCAAGTCAAACCCCTAAAACCAGATAAAGAGATGACACCAAGAATACATGCTCATCTACATAGAATCCTATTACTATGCTTTGAGGACAAACCATCCTTCAAGGGGGTGGCAATGTAAGAAACATAATAATAATAATTTTTAGTATTAATGAAACATCAAGGGTCACACACCCCTTCACCTTGTGACCAGTCAATGTATATTTATGCATTGTCATGAAGCTCATTTTAAACATTATTCATTATTCATCTTTACATATTTGTCTATATATAGCTCTATGAATTTTATAATAAACAAGAATTGTTTATTACACCATCTCAAAATTAGGTTGGCCCTATTCAGAACATCCCCCTTTACTTTGAACACGAGGCCTTAGAGATTAGGCATTAGATCACAACTTCCACCCTTAAAGCTGAACACAACCTATGTTAGCTTTCAAGGTTACTCTGAAAGTGTTTACACCATGTTTGGAGGTGCCTCATGAGATGTGGGGTGCATGGTGTATGGTTAACTCCTTGTTGATTCGTGATGGACTTGCACATTGGAAGTGGCAGACTCATTGCTTGCTAGACTTTATATGGATGCTTACATGACATTCTTCCTTGCATTGTTTGAGATATTTAGACAACAAGGTGACATTCTACATGCTTGTCACTTTTAGCTTTCAGGTTACTCTGAAAGTGTTTACACCATGTTTGGGGGTGCTTCATGAGGTTTGGGGTACATGGTGTACGTTCATCCTTGGGATGGTCCTAGATGGATTGGCACATGGGAGATGGTTTGTGATGGATTTGCACATTGGAGATGGCTTGCTAAGTGGTTTCTTGACTTCAGTTGGGCGCTTTCTTGGTATTCTTCCCTCAAGTGTTAGAGTTCTCTTGACAATGTGGGGGATGCCTGACATCCTTCATGATGGCCACATGGAGAGGTTCTCTATCTTGGAGAATGCTCTCCTTAGGAGAGGAGCATGGGGTGGCTTGGATTCCTCTATGGGGGCTTGGAGTTGGCTCAAGGATTAAGGATGCCTAGGCTGTGACAATTGTTATACAGGGGGAGTAGACCCAGTGGAGCACATGGCTTAGGAGGAGTGATGGGGTCGATGTGTCTTGTGATGGATGGGTGTGGACAAGACAACAATCACAACTTCATGAACAAAGAATCATGAGAAGGCATTACAAGGCAGAACAAAGACAAAGCTTTTCCATAAGAATGCTTTTAAAGACAAAGCATCTTTGAAGGGATAGGCAATAATAATAATAAAATAAGTGTCACATCCTAACTAATGGACATGATGTATCTAAAAGACATTACTCTTCAATAATGTTGACTAGTCAATGTGTATAAGTACACCATATACATGGCATTGCATCATCATCTTATCTATCATTCATTTATCATATTTCTTATTCATTATTTATATTACTTGTCCTGTTTGGATTTTTGTTGTTCGTCCTTCTTATGTTGGGTATTTGTTCATTTCATCCATTCTATCCCAATCCTTGTTCTTCTCTTTCCCCTTCATTTGCCTATCCAACTGGAACCTATCCTACCACAAAGATGCATGGCTCTTCAACTTTGTACATGCAAACCTTACCCTTTTAGGATACACCATCTACTAAAAGCTCAAAGATATGTCTCCATCTCTCTTATCTAGTCAATCAAATCTTTAGGATGTTAAAGTTTATAGCAGCATAACCAGGATCACTAAAAGAATGGCAAAGCACAAAAACAAAATGAGTGTGGAGCTCATTTAACCATGATGATAAGAACAATCATCTCCCAACCATAGACAAAGCTATTTGTCTCCCCCGAGCTCAGACCTTCCAATAGAGAACGATGTACATCCAGATAGTAGTAGTGCAAACCCAAGAAAACAAGAGAGAAACTTCTCCAATAGTGGAGAACACCAAAAAATCAGTCTCCTAGCTGCAATGGCGAACCTCTCTTGGCTAGAGCGAACTTGCTTGAGTGAATGACCAAATGAGAGGTCAAACTCTATTTATACACATCAAAAGGTGATTTTTCCCTTACTGGGACGACCTAACTTTCCCTAACTAGGCCGACCTGACTAGGGCAGTTCTGCCCATTGTTTGGGGCACAAACTGCCCACTGTTTTGGGGCAGTTTACCCACTAGGACTACTTGTCTTGGGGGAATACAAAAATTTACATTTAATGAATCTTTTCTTTGTGATTTCATCCCAAGGTTTACATTGATTCTTTCAAGGGTTTTACATAATCAAATATATTGATATCTTCTCCCATAGGAGGTACAATAACAAGATGAAATACTATAAGAATAACTTCCGAAGTTGCACTATGTTCAACACTCCCTCTCAACAAGGAAGGTATTCTTCGGACACTTATTCTAATCTTATTCTTTCTTTGGTCGACCTATGAGGTGATGCCCCACACAACTACTACTCCAACACTCCCTCTTAGCTAGGGAGGCATCATTAGTATTATCATACTGGAACACATCTGGATATCATCTGTACATCACGGTTATCTCTAACCTCTCTATATCATAAGGAAGGTTTTCCAACACAATCTCAGTCCTTCGAGAAGTGTCAACAAATCAATCTTCGTGCATCATCTCAATCTAGTCCATCGGAGAACATGCACTAGCTCCACGACTCTGCCCTATCCATAGGGGAGTCACCCGTGCCTCAGCTCAACAACTCTGCATAGTCCATCGAAGAGTTGATCATGCATCAATACAATGTGCCTCAGCTCAACCCAGTCCATCGGGTGCCTACATCATCAACACTCCCTCTTAGCTAAAGAGGTATCATCACGTCAGAACACATCTGATCATCTCGTCTGAGCACGTATGATCATCACATCGGAATACATCCGATCATCTCGTCTGAGCACGTATGATCATCACATCGGAACACATCCGATCATCTCATCTGAGCATGTCTGATCATCACATCGGAACACATCCAATCATCTCATCCGAGCACTTCTGATCATCACATTGGAACACATCCAATCATCATAAGAAGGTCCATTGCCACACAGGGATATAATCCACAAAGGAGAACGTTCCATAAAGGAACCATCCCACAAAGAGACCATATCATCTTTTCAAAGAAGATATCTGATTTACCTGACCAGCTTGGTCATTCTATGTTGAAATAATGTAACTTCGTAGAAAATTCTACTTGTACTTTACATTATTATTATTATTCCTCCTTCGGGAGATGTCATTAATGTAAAAGGTCATGATGTAAATCCTCCATTGTAAGTCGGGTCAATAGTACCCAAAAGAGTTTAATTTAAATATTATTTTGAGTCTTCCTAGGTAAGTCGGCCTTGTCAGTTTGATAGGTCGGCCCAGTTAGGTTAAAAGGTCAAGTGAAAAGTTGAGTATAAATATGTGAGGTGCCTCCCTCATTCTATTCATTCACTCAAGCATTTGCGCAAGAGAGGAAGAGGGAGGCTCGCGAAGGAGGAGGATTGTTCTTGGCTCTTGTATTTGGGTTTAGTCTCTCTTTCTTATGAGACTTGTTCTTTGGGCATTGTACTTTGGTAATCTATATTGTGGAAGTTTTTGCTGGGTTTTCTTCCCCTTGAGGGTTTCCTCGGATAAATTGTTGTGTACCTTGTGATTGTGTATCTTTCAGGGATCCTCTTTATGCTGCTATCATGAAAATGTGTTAAATGTTCATGAAGTTAGAAGTTAGTCTTTAGTAGCATATAATCTTAACATGGTATCAGAGCTAGACTGTTTCAGAAAAAACTGAAACCTGTTTCAAAAACCCTAGTAGGAGAGGGTCAAAAAATGAAGTTTGGAATCTTGCAAAACTGACTCCATAGATAAATGCACCCTATCACGGCGAGTTTAGAGAAGGTAGGATTGAGCAAAATTTGTGGACTGGACAACACAAAACTTGAAACCCTAATTTCTGCAGTAACTACAACAGCTGCAAAATTAGGTAAAAAATGAAACTTCTCAGAACTGGAGTTTTCCTTCACCAAAAGATGTACCTTCCCTAGGGAAAAATTTCCATTGCACTTTTCAAGCCAAACTGAGAGGGGAAGGCCTTGAAATGTGAAACCCTAGTTTCTTGTCCCCAACAGAAATTAGGTCAGATTTGAAAGTTCTTTGAATGAAAATCTTCCTCCACAGATAACTGTGCCTTCCCAGGGTGAATTGAGTAGAGGTCTTTCTGGATCAATTTTGTGGTTGGAAACCCTACATTCAGGAAGCTCTAGTTTCTGGCACTTGTCTCTTTCAGCACTGCTCTGATACCATGTTCTAAAAGAATGGCAAAGCACAGAAACAAAATGAGTGTGGAGCTCGTTTAATCATGTTGATAAGAACAATCATCTCGCAACCATAGACAAAGCTATTTGTCTACCCCGAGCTGAGACCTTCCAATAGAGAATGATGTACATCCAGATCGTAGTAGCGCGAACCCAAGAAAACAAGAGAGAAACTTCTCCAATAGTGGAGAATCCCCAAAAATCAGTCTCCTAGCTGCAATGGCGAACCTCTCATGGCTAGAGCGAACTTGCTTGAGTGAATGACCGAATGAGAGGTCGAAGTCTCTATTTATACACATCAAAAGGTGACTTTTTCCCTTACTGGGCTGACCTAACTTTCACTAACTGGGCCGAACTTTCACTAACTGGGCCGACCTGACTGGGGCAGTTCTGCCCATTGTTTGGGTTAGACTGCCCTCTGTATTGGGTCAGTTTACCCACTGGGCTGACTTGTCTTGGGGGAATACAAAAATTTACATTTAATGAATCTTTTCTTTGTGATTTCATCCCAAGGTTTAGATTGATTCTTTCAAGGCTTTTACATGATCAAATACATTGATATCTTCTCCCGTAGGAGGTACAATAACAAGATGAAATACTATAAGAATAACTTCTGAAGTTGCACTATTTTCAACATAGGATTCTGATTTCGTCTATAAATTTGGGTATCATGTCTAGGTCTGCCTCCAAAACTTGTGTCTCTTGTGATTTTCTCTTCTAGATCATGTTCTTCTAGCTCTTCTCTTGTTGAGTTCATTTCTCCTTCATCTTACTCATCATTTATCATCGATGCAATGCCTCTTCTATAGGAAACATCCATGGTGTCCAATCTTGCAAACATTGTCCTCAATATCTCAACAATGTAATTTCCAACATGTGTATCTCATCTTCTGGGTCTTTTAGAACCTCTTCCGACTTGAATGCCTTCTTTTTCCATTATGATTCACACAGATTCTGCATGCTCTTCTGTTAGACAATTATGCCCAACATCTTCACTCTTCGCTAGAGTTATTTTCAACCATAGGATTCCCTTGCTTTGATATGGGATGATGCAAGTACAGGGCACACAAATTAGAATGCGCAACAACACACACATCATAATAACAAATTACATTTAATATTAACAACATTAAAAATACAACAATATTTCTACTTAATTGTTAAATTCCACAAAAGACTTAAAACCTCTAGAACTTATTCCCAAAAAAATACAGGCTTGAAGTCTGCACTCTCTTCTAATATGACCATGACCAAGAACATCTTACCCAAGTACAATAGTTGAAGGCCCAAAGCTCCTCTTCATTCTTGGACTTACATTTTATAACCAGACTTAGGAATAAGAAGTCTAATTCTTCCCCACTTATTGAAGCACAAGCAATTGAAAATATTTTAGTAAATAAAGCACAACTGATTTATGTTCATTTTATAATTTTCCACCCTGTGGTTGTTGGGGTGTTCAATTTCAATGGGTATAGTGACGATTTATTTGTTGACATGGAATAGGAGGCCACAAGTTCTACAATTTATAACTAGGGTCAGGAATAAGAAGTCTAAACATTTCCTACTTCACATTTGGTGTTATTTCAGGGCTGTTTTGGTCCTTCCCCCAAACAAGTGAAAAGAGTCCCGAAGGATAGTTAGGATCCTTTCAATTTGATGGTCCATAATATTTTGGGACTGTTTTGGCCCTCTTATGAAACCCTTGAAAATAGTCCCCGTTGCCACAAAAACTAACTCCCTAAATGCAAGGACTCAAGGGTTCTAGCCAAGTGCAACTATGGAAATAGGATAGTTGTCACCTATCAAATTTCCCTTCACTTTAAGTGGTAGATGAACCACTAAGGGGGGGATTCCCTCAGGCAACTAAGTCAAGTGATCTACTCACTCAGCCTTTTGATTTGTTGAAGGCTCAAAAGGTTTACTTGGAATAGAGTTGAATCACTTGAAGATTATAACTTATAAACCATTGAGCATAAAAATGAAGTATTAAGTGAAACATGAACAACCTGTTGCACGAAATTGCAAGTAGTCAACGCTCCCCAGTGTATCGTGACAAGGGACTAATTGCCTCTCGTGGATCCTTGAAATATGGCGGTGGTGAGTTTACCAATCACCTGCGGGTTTTGGTGTAACGACAGTCGTACTACCAACAATTGGTATCAGAGCTAGAGGTCACGAGTTCGATACACACTCAGCTTGCGTTGAGGGAGAGATTGTTGCACGAAATTGCAAGTAGTCAACGCTCCCCGCTGTATCGTGACAAGGGACTAATTGCCTCTCGTGGATCCTTGAAATCTGGCGGTGGTGAGTTTACCAATCACCTGCGGGTTTTGGTGTAACGGCAGCCGTACTACCAACACAACCATAATCATTAAGTGAGCATGCCAATGAAACATTGTTGCTGAAACCAATTCATCAATAATCATAAAGAAAATATGACCATATGAAAGAGATATTGACCAAGGAAGATTGCTGCAATTGGGATTAAATAAACACGCATAAACAGCAATGAAAAAGAAGCATTAAGATCAACTAGGATAATTTAACCAAGTTAATAATTCAATGGAATTGTGGCATTAATTCTGCAAAAATGACTTCAAAAGATATATCTTAGGCATCAATTAAAATTCATTTCTGTTGGTTTTTCCAACAGGAAGAGGTCATTCATAATAGAAAATAAACTAGCAAGAAGAACTTGTTTATAAGCGTTAAGTAATGTCAACAAGTGAGAATATATGGCTGTAAGGAATATAGATTCAGTTCCTTACAAGAAAAGTAGGCAAATGCAAAGAAACTAAACCATATGGCAACTAACTATTGTCTTGAAGCAAGTAAATTGTATGTAGTTACTTGAATATGCTTTCATCACAAGTGAAGAAAATATGGATTATTAACTAAGTTGCCAAGGTACTTGGGTTTGGGGACAGGGATGGGGATTGGGACGACACTTTTTTAAACAGGGGACTTGGGTACCACAGGGGTACTGTTATCACACAATCTCTAGCTGATGGATAAGGAGTGTCCCAACAGGGATGGCAGAGGGTGAACAGCTAGAATGGTGTAACTGGCAGTAACCAGGTCCTTCGTTGAACGAACGGAAGTCATACCGGACAAGGTTACTGTCACTTTAGACAAGGCACGTAGCCAAGTCAAGGGGGAGACCCCGCTCAACCAGTGATGGTTGAGAGACAAAACACATACCCAAATCCAAAGATAGAAAGAAGTGCAAACAAGAAAAGAGTGTGGATTAAATCCTAAGTCTAATTCCAGCCAATAGATGGACACAAATATTAACAGTGGGGATGATGTGAAAGTGACCAACAATCAAATATAATGAAATAACTGATTGAATTAGTGATTGTATGGTTGAAGTAGACCAGGATCATGCAGTGAGCTAGAAGTGGAGAAATAGAATGAATCTGCCCAAGGAAGAGAATTAAGCAGTGTAGAAATGGACCTAGGGCAGCAAATAAACCGTGATTTAAAACACTTCTAGCAATTGGTAGTTAGATTTCTTAAGTTTAAATGGCGATTTGAAACCGATTCTAAACTACCCAGAACCCCAAACTGACCCAAAACAAGCAGAGAAGAAAAACGCCCTAGGGGGGCGTTTTTGCCAGGTAGACCAGGGTTAAATCTATGGGTAAATGGAGTCGGAAATAAAAAAAACTTGAGATTTGGGCTTTTAATAGTGTTTCATTAGTGGGTTTCGAATTAAAACAAAATCCTACTGTGAAATCTTAAGTTTTGTATTTTATGGGTTTTTTTATGTGATTTTCCAACTTAGCAAGACAATGAAAATGACAAAGAATAGATAAGGAGATGAAGAATACCTGAAGAAATGGTGAAATGGAGAGCTTTGAGCAAGGACTAGCCCGAAAGATCAAATGTGGAGAGGCCTGCGTGTTTCCTTGAACATGGGAAGCGACTGGACACCAAGTGCGCCCTGGGTACCTGCCACAAGCAAGAAATGATCAGTAAATGCAACAAATAACCAAGTATAACAGCAAATAAATGGCTGAAAGATAAAAGAATTGACTAGCTGAAAGCAAATGACAACTCCCTTGTGAATAATTTCGAAGAAAATTGCTAGAGTGGAGCTCCCGCTCCAAGTATAGCGCCGTCCTTCAAATGGCCACCAACGCTGCAAATTTAAAACAGCAAACAAATATAGAAACACCACACAAACTATCTCCACAATGCATCCAATATACTAGCTGACAATCACCACAAATATGCTCCACAACACCAAGTATCAAGCCACAAATGGAATGTCTCTCTCTATCAAGTGCAAATCGAAAATGCCAAGAAGGACTGTACAATGGGTGAGTCCCTTCTCTTATAGAGAAAGGCCACTCTCAAACCCCTATTCCCTCCAAAATGGAGGGCTGGGATCAATCCCCCATCAAGCAAATTGAATGGTGGAGATCTCTCCTAGTGGGGGTGCGAATTGCCTAAGGATAGTGCACAAGTGGAGGAGGGGTCTCTTGTAGGGCCTATACAATACATGGAATAAGTGTAAGGGGGTGCCTATAGGGTGTTTTATCCCCCTAACATCAACAACCAAGGTCCCACACCAATACAACATGAAAATCGAATTTCCCAAGTGGAGAAAAACGCCCCCATGGGCAATTCGTCCTACATGAAGAGCTGGTCCAATGGAGGGACCCACAACCACTAATATGATGTCCAAACATACCAACATTACCTTAGAAATCACCCTTGAATTAGCCAACCTTTAATCTTTGCCCTTTGCTATAGTTGCCTTTGTCATTTTTTGATTTTCCATGTAATTATTGCTGGTTTTTATTGTTGAAGGAGTAAATTGGGCTTTTGACCACTTATAGTGCCCGGATCGTTGAATTGTCTACTGCAATGTGATCGTGGACCCCAAAAATAGTAGGAATGGTCACTCGAATGACCCCAATCCATCACTTAGGCATTATTTGCCCAAAATCCATGATTTTTAATTAAAACAGGTCATTAATGACCCATAATAATTAAAAATCTCACAAACGCCTCGATCTTTTTACATTCTGTCACTTGGAGGCTCATATGGGTCCCTTGTAGATAATAATTGACCAAAATCGAAATTCCGGTTGCAACATTTTTTTGGGCCCATTTTTGGCTTGGTCAACCTAGTTTGACCAAGTCAAATCTGGTCAACAATGGTGCTAGCTGAATACCTATATGCAATCATGAAGTGAAAGGCTCCCTTATACAAGTTAGTACATTACTAAACAACATGATAATATGGTGATAAAAAACGCATTAAATCTTGGAAAAATACAAGGCCCCAGGTGAGGTGGGCCCACCACCTCCAAAAAACTCAACTGCTATGCACAACCTATAGACTTGACCACCTAGTTGACTTTGGGTGATGTGGAATACAAGGTGAAGGATGAGGGATGACAAGGACAAAGATCATGTGACCTGTTGGATAACTCGGGAAAGCGGGGTCCACTGAGATAAGCACACCATGACAAAAACACGGGGAAGGGCGGTGCCTCACAAATGGGTATAGTGCAGGGAAACCGCCACTGGTCATCTAACAAGTACCTCACAACTCACATCCATGCCCGAAGACTCTATGAGGTTCTTTTCTAGAGCCGCCAAACTGGGTGTCCGGCAAACCGTAACTTGAGATTCTAGGGGACAATCTTGAGCTTGTCCCTTGCTCCCTCTCACCTCCTTGCCCCGCAGGACTAGGTGAGGAAATAACCACTACAAATGCTGACATGTACGGCTGACCTGAGTCCATGTGTGTTTACAAACACATTGCATGGATTTTACAATGAATTTCATACTTAGCCCTTTTTTGGCTAGATTTTACATTTACAAAAGCCTTTTTGGATTGCTTTACATTTCTTCATTTCTTCATTTTACATCAAGGCCCTTTTGGGCTACATACATATCTCAATAGATATAATCAAGGTGCTCATACCAAAGTTTGAAAAATCGAAATCGGACTCGGAATCGGTCGAGGGTCAACTCGGAATCGGAATCGGAATCGGTAATGAATCGGTCATAAATCGGTCGATTTGAATTTAATGAATCGGTTTGCTCAAAAATACATAATTTTTTTTTTTTTTTAAGAAAAACAACATTTTCAATATTCTAAATTTCTAATTCATGATTCCATAGCATTAGAAACAAAATATCCAATCTCTGCTCATGTATATACCATATAAGGGTCAATATATCAAAATGGCACAAAGTGTATTGTGCAATACATATCTAGGAGACTGGAACTGGAACAAAATACATAATCCATGAGGCCTATAGGCTATATGGCCAGTAGAGTCCAAAAAATAACATCATATATAGTCAACTACAATGTACATCAATCGAACTGATCAAACTGATCAAACTCATCACCACTGCTACGGCGAGGAGTAGAAGTAGAAGTAGAACTAGAACCAAAAGAACCAGAAGCTGAAGGACTAGCAAAGGCATCAACATCTGGCTCAATCTCAGGCTCCTCAGGGGTAGGTGCACGGTCATCTACTACTGCAGTAGTAGTACTGGTTGAATGCCTACTCCTACGTCGTCGTCGCCTATAAGTAAGAGATCCTGGCCCACTAGTGCCTGGAATATCGGGAGCCACACCTGTATGAACTGATGGCATCGACAATAGAGGATCTGCATCTAAATCATCCCGAGGCGCCAGCATTTCCTCCATCTCAAGGTCCATATCAAGACCAAACTCTGGCTCTACGGTCTGCACTACCCAATCTGAGGTTGGATCTATATCATCTAACATAATGGGATCCGTATCAGGTCTTTTGTTCATCAACTGGTTGCGTCTAAGTCGCAAGTTGTACTGCACGAAGACTAGATCATTTAACCGTTTCTGCTCTAAACGGTTTCTCTTTCTCGTGTGAATCCGCTCAAACAAAGACCAATTGCGCTCACACCCAGAAGCGCTGCAGGTTTGACTAAGGACCCGAACTGCAAACTTTTGCAATTGTTTTGTATGATTACCAAATGACTTCCACCAGTTTGCTGCAATTGCAAATGCGAAGAGTCAAGGCAGTTAATTCAACAAATTAGATTGTGAATTTGGCTAAGAAATTAAGAATCTAGGTATTTACATTTTACAATTTAAACTTTAAACTTTAAAGTTAAACAACATAATTTAATAAAACAATGGAATTGTTTACCTGGTTGGCCATCCTCTACTGCAGCCTTAGCCACACTGCTGGCGAAGAGACCTGTGGCATCTCTGAAAGAGGTGATCTGTCGATGTATCTCCAATTGGGTCGCCACACTTGGGACCATGCGCTCAAGGCAAGTATACAATCCATCCGCTATCTCCCCACTCGGATCAGCATCAATGTCATCTCTGTATTGATACTTCGGGTTCAGGAAATACCCAGCTGCATGTATAGGGCGATGGAGTTGATTGTTCCATCTCCTATCAATGATCTCCCAAATAGGCCCATACTTGGCTACTCTATCTTTGTATGCTGCCCTTATTTGCTCCTTTGCCTGATCCATAGCTTCATAAATGTATCCCATGGCCAATTTTTCCCCATCCACCAACCGCAACACCTTAACAAGTGGCTCAGTAATTGCCACAACCTCTGCTGCTTTTTTCCAAAATGAAGAGCTTTTAATTTTCTTCTTAATGTCTCTTCCTTCTCGTGTGCTAGCCCAATTAGATGAATTCCATTCATCACTTGAAAACATCTTCTCCAAGTTTTGTTCTTGGGAAATGAGAGATTGCAACGTGAGGAAGTGAGTTGCAAATCTAGTAACTGCGGGCCTAACAAGCTCCCTGCCCCCTGTGTGTCTCCTCATCAAGCTCAATACCCAACCGTGGTTGTAAATGTACTTCGTGATGCTTTTGGCATAGTCCACAGTGAACTTGATCCAATCCTGTTTGCATATATCCTCAAGCATGAGGTCTATGCAATGTGCCGCACATGGGGTCCAGAATATGGTTTTATGCTTTTCCTCTAACATCCTACCAGCAAGAACATAGTTAGAGGCATTATCGGTGATGACTTGCACAACATTAGCAGGCCCCACCGCCTCAACAACCTCATCCAAAAGATGAAATAACAGTTTTGCATCTTTCACCCTATCGGATGCATCATGTGATGACAAAAACATGGTTCCCCGTGGGCAAGAGACAAGAAAGTTAATAAGGTGTCGGCCCCTTTGATCTTTCCATCCATCTGACATGATAGTGCATCCCGAGTTTACCCATGAAGCTTTGAAATCATTGAGGTATTCTTCTAAGGAAAGTTTCTCTCTTTGCAAAAGAGATCCCCTCAAGTCATGCATACTAGGGCCTTTGAAGCCCTTACCGGCAGCTACAACGGCATCCCACATAGGTTGGTAATAAGAAGAGCGGGCAGCATTGAATGGGAGATCAGCATCATACCACCATCTTGCAATGTACTCATGGGCAACATCTTTGTACTGTTTCTTCCAGTGTTCATCTAAGGTGGGCTGAATTTGTGTTGGACGCTGCATCTGAGAAGCTCCGACACTGGCAGAAGTGGTGGGAGGTGTGAAATAGTCTTCAATGCCACCCCTCTTTTTGGCTTTGCCCTTATCTTGTGTACTCTCGGAGGGCGGAACATACTGGAAAGGATCCCTAAGAGTGGTAGAAGGGATAGATGAAGAGCCTTCTTTTGAACCTGAACCAGGGGCATAGGTTCCACCCATCATTTCAGCAATCCTCCTCTTCCTCCCTACTTCTTCCTCTATCTCTCTTTGCATAGCCTTTCCCTCTTCAAACTTCTTGAATTGTGTTTGCAGCTCAGCTCTAATTTGCCCAATAACATCCAGTGGGGCTTCGCATGCCTTAACTTGGCCTTTGATGGCAGCCAAGTGTTGTTTAAGCCTATAAATGCCCCCACCCTTGATCAATTTTTTGCAATACTTGCAATAAATGTCCCCCTGAACAATATCGGCATGGATCCATGCAGGATCTTTTGCTTTTGGGGCCATGATTCTATGCTGCACAGTGCAAAAATGTACTCTAAGAATCTGATCTGCAAACAAAACAAAACAAAATTAAATGAATTTTTAATTTTTTAACTTATGCTAATAAGAAAAAATTTATTTTTAATTTCTGTTTGAATGTTATTAGTAATTAGAGTTCAACTGTTGAACCAGGGCAATTGTTGGACTTTTGAATTTAAAATTTAAAATTTTAAAGTTGAAACTTAAAACTATAAAAAAAAAATGATTTCTATTTCTATTTCAAAATTCAGTGTTTAAAACTTAAAATTGTTAAAACTGTTTAAATTTAAAACTGTTTAAATTTCAATGATTTTTGAAACTTTAAATTTTAAAACTGTTTAAATTTAAAAATAAAAAATAAAAATTAAAAATAAGTGTAACCTGAAAAATTGTTACCTTCCGGACCCCGATGTAAATTTCTGTTGGAAATTTGGAAGTTGCAGTTGCAGTTTGCACACTCGGGCTCGAGCACTCCACACTCCACAGTCACCGACTCACACCACTCAGCCACTCCAGAACCGGGCTCACACTGGCACAGTGCACACTGCACAGTCGTCGCGGCTCCTTCAACCACTCCCTCCACGGCGAGCTCACGGCTCCTTCAACCACTCCGGCGGCACAAAGACCACGACCACTCCGGCAGTCGGCAGTCGGCACTCCTCCACGACAGTCGGCACTCGGCACTCGGCACTCCTCCACGACACACTTGGCAGTCGGCACTCCTTCACGACCACGACCACTCCGGCGGCTCCTTCAACCACTCCGACGGCTGCTCAGTGCTATCACGGGATAGTTAGGGCAACAAATGCGTTGGGTTGGGGGCTCGGGGTAGGGTAGAAACGTAGTGTAGGTTAGAAAATTAAAAAACAAATTTTATTTTTATTTTTAAATCAATGCGTAATGCCCCACGGGCCCACCTTCCAATCCGACCGATTTTTTACGTAAATCGGTCTAACCGGCCGATTTGGCTGGCCGGACCGATTTATGTAAAAAATCGGCCGGCTAAACCGATTTTTTGCCAGCGATCCGATTCTGAGACCGGTTTGAACCGGCCACGCCATAAATCGGCAAATCGGCCGATTCCGATTCGGATTTTGCCGATTTTTAAAACTATGGCTCATACTGCAAAGTAATGGGGGTAAGCATACAAGGTTCGATGACCGATGGGGAGCACCCGGTGAGGCTACACAATCCTAACTGCATTGCAACATCGGGGGCAACCGACAGGAGCAAATCCCAGGTTTGAGAGTGCATCTCACACACTAAAGAGCCGAGGCACAATAGACAGGGAATCATGGCATACTTAGAGATCAATGGGGAAAGGGATCCTCAAGGTCACAAATTGGAATCCAAGTCGGGAAAGACTATCATGGATGAGTCAGATGGATGGAGAAGGTGAAAGTGGATCGAAAGTCAGCTGCCTAGGGGGACTAAGTGACCAAGTCTATACCAAGAGTAGGGGTGTGACCCGGTGTGCATATACAAGAGCCTACTAGAAAGGGGTGGACTGACATCACCAAGGGCCCAATCACATATCATAACAATCGCTAGATCACCAAATCAATCATCATATGCAAAGTTAGTGTACTATCATGTATAAACAAGTCTAACCAACCATCATGAGCCATAAACATCAAATGCAATACCTGCCGCACCATATACTTGTTGCTGAGGTTGTCTCTGAACTGGATCTCTGCTGAATCCAGGCACAAATAGTAAACCAACAATACTCTGTGATAGTCTCAATCAAAGCAAGACTAGGAAACTGTCTCAATGGGCTCATATCAAAGCCTGGCAAGGAAGGGTGACCTTGCGGTAAATGCTAAGTAACATGTCTGGACCACTGTACAACCATCTGTCCCCTCTGATATGTCTGCTCGGGGAAATCTGAACAAAACTGTGTGCCTCCTCTGAAGGCACCCGATCTCTGATCTGGAAAAAAAGTACTGTGTGGTCCTCGACCACACAGTCTGCAGTATGGTAGCTCCAACTACCATAGATGTGATAACAGGTACTACACACACATATATGAAATTCAAATCATTTTCAGTGAGTAACACACTAACATACTAACTAAAATATAAAGCATAAAACTTTAAACATATTTTCATTGATATTCATATGATATATGTCCATGATCCATTGCACATTACATCCAAAATTTACCTAATGGCATTTCCAAATATGAAATAGCCAGATAGAAATTCGAAAAACTTTAAAACATTGACCAATGAACAACATTGCTAATTTGGCTTCCTCAAGCCATGTCTACTAGGCTAGCTACATCTGCATCATCATTGTCATCAACATCAGTAAGGTTCTTAGTTAACAAGCTCTCTAGGTAAGAATCACTCTCAAGTAGAGGCTCCTCCTCATCCATAACAACTGGAGGTATCTTGACAAGGCCATCTGGTTCTATATCCTAGTCCACACATATGGCATTATTTGTATATTGGTCCCATCATTTTAAAGGACCCTCCTTGTACCCTGGGTCTTTCTAAGATATAAGATGAAGTGCGCTATGAATGTAGACCAAGTTCTTTTCCTTCTTTGATCCCAACCAGTTTCTCTTCACTGAATGAATGAAAGCATAAGTGCTCCAATTCCTCTCACAAGATGAAGAACTAGCTACCTGCACAAGTAATCGTATGGAAAATTGTTGCAACTTAGGAGCATCAACACCATGAAGCCACAACCAATCAATCAGATCCTTTTTCTTGCGCTCATCAGTCTTAGAAGCATGTGAACTAAAGACCCCTTGCCCACACGAAAATTGGGCAAATTGAGATCGGATCTCAAAGGTTTCTTCTGTAGAACTCTTTCACCATCTCTCAATCTTGGGAAGGAGGCTTCATTTCTGTCGATGGATCATACCATTTTGGATTAACTGCATAAGATGCCAGGGTGTTCAATTGATACCATTGTCCATGTATAAATGTTTTCAAATGTGGCCATAAATGAGGATCTTTCCTACTCTATGATGGATCTAATCCTCTCCCACATAGAGTCCATGTTCTCATAAATCTCACCTAAACATGGACTATCTGTGTTTGCATAGCGAAGCATATCACATATGGCTCTATAAATTCCACAACAAATTTGACATCAGCCCAAAAGCTATGTCACAGGGTTCGCCATTTTTTATCTTTGAGATTCGAAATTTGGCGAATTCAAAAAAAAAATTGCAGTTCGATGAAGTTCGGCGTACTTAATATTCCCGAGTCGAGTCAGTCCCTCTCGCCGCTTTCCCTTACTCTTATTCCATTGAAGGTTGGTTTTAGGTTCGGCTCTGTAAAGGCGACTATGCTTTAGCCGCGGGATATTCTCCGAAAGGCGATTATGCTTCAGTCATGGGATACCACAATCTCCTAAACTCAACAGTTTTGGGGAATCAGGATACCATAACTGCATCTCCTTAACTCTTTACGAGTAATATCTTTCCGATGGGTGAAGGATTGTCATGTTCCATGGTCGAGAGTCCAAAGGACCAAAAGTAAAAGATGAGAGTATATTTCAAATTAAAATGTTTTATATAATTATATTTAAAAATAAAATGTGGTATTTTTATTTTAAAGAATATTTTATATATATTTTAAAAATGTAGAAATATGTATATTGGCGAACTTAATGGCGAACCTCATTTCGAATCTCATAAAAAAATTCGAATTCAGACCGAATTTCAAGGTTGTCGAATTTGAATTCGAACCCGAACCATGTGACATAGCCCAAAAGTGATAATCCAAAATCAATCGCTTCACCTCCATAGTAGCATATGAGTTAGACTGCTTCCACGGGTCCCATATGTAGGCCACCAAAGCCCCCTTCATCTCCACAAGCCGCCTAAGTAAAATATAGTAAGTTGCCAATTTGGTATCAACTAGTTTAAGAGGCTCCATTTTGGCTTGCTTGCGGTAAATGGCTTGTGAATGGTGGTGGTTGCATATGAACATTTGAATTTTGTGTCCATTTTCAATTAGTACCGGAATCCAATCAATTTTCCCAATGTATTCCAGTGCAGTATTCAAATAATGAACTACGCATGGCATCCATAAAAAATGCTTACATTACATTAAGAATTCATAAATGAAAAAAAATAGATTTTTGATTTATGAGCATTCAATAAATATTAAAAATTTTAAATTAGAAAACAAAATTAGATGTGCAATTAAAAATCAGAATTGTAATTCGAAAACAGAATTGTAATTCATTTGAATTTAAATTAAAAAAAAACTCAGACTTGTCTAACCTGGACCCTTTTTTGATCCCCATTGCTTTGCACACTGGGGCTGTATTAGTAACAATTTGAATGAAATTGGAAGGCCCCGCCTTTGCAATGACATCGCATAATTAGTCTTTCAAGAACGTAGTGTTGTTTTCTTGACTGGAACAATCAATGGCCTTTAGAAAATATAGACCAAATATGGAAGATGATGTTTATCAATGGACGATTTTGACTATCAGTCCAACCAGCCATGACAATAGAGCATCCATATACACTCCAAGATGCCTTCAATGGTACCATTGCCTTCTTAATACGTGCTTTGTCATTGTCCACCAACACAGTTCGGAGCTTCTCTTAACTAGGTGCCTTATACTGCACAGGTCCATCATTAATGGCACAGACCATTTGCCCAAAATAGGGTGACCGGGCTGTATTGAAAGGGATGCCACATGCAAGAAAAAATCTTGCTATTGCAAGGTCTGCACCTTTCCTTCCCTTCACATCAAACATGTCATAAATGCCACCAGTTTTAGGCCTCTTGTGTGATGAAGTTGTATTTCTTTTTGATGCTTTTGATGGCACATTCTCATTACCAAAACAAACCTCATCATCGGATGGAGTTTCTTCTTCATTAGACTCATCATTGTCACTGACATCACAACATGGCCGTGAAATTGACTTGCTTTCCTTACCATTAGCCCTTTGTTGCTCCCTTTGTGCACTAGGATGTCTAGTGGGATCCTCAGGATCTCCGGTACAAAGTTCAACACCCTTCTTTGCAATATTCATAAAATGGGCTTTAACTTGAGTATAGCTGCCTTTCCATTCAACATGACATAGGTTGCATTTCATGAATGCTGTCCCCCGTACACTCTTTGTTGGTTTTGTCCTCTTCACATATTTCCACAGTGTATATTGAGGATTTGATGGCGCCATGTTGGTTGGAGAAATAAGGAGAATGAAGAAGTGATAAATCTGAAAATTCAAACAAAGAATTTATATAATCTACTAAGGCCCAATATCTATGTTACCGGGATACCGATACTGATATGGATTTGGATCCAAATTTGCTAGATTTTTGAAAAGCTAGGATCCAGATACGGTGAGGAAACAAGTACACAAATATATAAAAATATTTTTATAATAAACTTAAAAAAAGCAGAGAGAATAATAAAAAATATTCATGAAACACAAGACTAGAACGATAACTTATAAGTTATTGCCAAAAAGAGAGTTTTCATGCATATTACTTTTAGGCATTCATGTACCATAACTGATAATTTGATAAGTTATAATCATGATTGATATTGATAATTTTGAAGATCATCTCAACATGAACATGAAGTAGGTCATAACAACGTTTTTGTGAACCACATCCACATGCCCATATTAGCAGTGAATAAAGTGGTTTTCCTGAAGGCTATGACAGGACTAAATAACGGTGTGGGTGAAGTGAGCAACAACATAGCACATAAGGATAAATCAGCCCTTGATAGCAGACCTTGACCATAAAGATAGATTGAATGAAAACCTTGAGAGTAGACCTTGATAGATCAGAGTTTGAGAGCAGATCTTGACACAAGGATGGGTTAGACCTTGAGCAAGTATGGAGTTTAGAGTTTTAGCCTTTAGGTGTTCAACACAATGTTTTAAAACTTGGACTTAGACTCGACCAAGGATCAACTCGGACTTGGATTCGGACTCGGCCATGACTCGAACTGGTTTTAATTTAATGACTATTTTAAAAAAATACATAGAATATTCAAATTTTAGTGGGAAAAAAATATTTTTAAGATTCCAAACCATTAGAGGCAAAATAGGAAAAGTCTACTCATGTTTATACCATGTAAGGGTGAATATATCAAAACGGCACCAAGTGCAATACATATCTGAATCAAAATACATAATCAAAGAGGCTCTAAATGGTCTATAGAGTCCAAAAAACAACATGCTATGCCTATAAGGCTACAAGATCAACATGATCAATCATCAAAAACATTGCCTATATTGGGATTCTATTCATCAATGACACCATGTGCCCTCCTCTAGGATCCATCCCTTGCCTCTACCTCGAATCTCGAAGTTGATCCTCCAAGGACATTAATCAACACCCTACAATTTTGATGAAACTTCATAATCCAAGTGTTAAAATAAGGTAGAATTAGAAAAAGTTTCACATGCTAAGTGATTTTGCTTGACTGAAGGGTACATTTTTATTAAGGTCACGACAAAGGAGTTCAACAATCAACACCACCAACTTCAAGATACATAGAGAGTATTACCGGGCAAATTAGCAGAGATAATTCCCAGTAAGCATAACTAAGAAGAGTGATCCAATGTCACCTCGGTCACCGTTCTAACTTCTTAGGAAGTCGAAACCTAGGCTGCGGGGAATCACTCCCCCCCCTCCCCACTTCGCTCCCAATTCGCTCTCCTTGAGGAATCAATGAGGAAGCGTGATTCCTCATCGATTCCTCTTGGGAGCGTTTTTTGGAATCACGCTTCCTTAAAAAAAAAACGCTCCCCGCCAAAACAGGGAGCTTCGCTCCCGAATCGCTCCCTCAACGCTCTCGGATCGCTCCCTCAACGCTCCCTAAATGATCCCCAGTCGCTCCCTCAACGCTCCCGGATCGCTCCCTAAACACTCGCAGGTCGCTTCCTCAACCGCTCCCTCAGCGCTCCCAAGAGACAAAAAAACGCTCCCTCAATGTTCCCACTTAGCTCCCGCCAGTTAGAGGCACTTCTTTTTTCTCTCTTGCTTGTGTGAACCAAGACAATGATTCAATCATTGGTCTATGCATGAATAGGGTTCCTTTGGTTGATTAAAACACTCACTCACTTCATTTTCTCTCATTCTATTTATCATTTCATTCATGTTATTCCTCTTTTCTAGGGTTTTGAGTGGGAAGTTAGTTATTGTTGATGAGAAAATTCGTGAGAGCTTGGAAGGTAGATTGAAGGTTGTTGTTTGTGAGATCTTGGAAGGGAGATTGAAGGCTTCCATAGTTACATTCAATTACTCTTGGAGAGCTAAAGAGGTAGGCTCTAAAACCCACTCTTTGTTTGTTTGTTTGTTTTAAATTCCACTATGTTGAATCTTGAGTTTTCTCTTCTACTCTTTCCCATTTCTCCTTCTCCATTATTCTATTGGAGGCAGCAATTTATTCTCATCTTGGGTCAAGAAGCATGATGGCTATGTGGTTTTTTCTTTTGGTTCCATTTTTAATTATGATTCTGGTGTTAGGAAGCTGAAATACCAGTGTTGAGGAGGAAGAAGTAAGCGGTGGCATATACCATTGAGAGAAGGAAGAAATAGAAGGGGATATTGATAATGAGGCTAACAATGATGATGGGCAAAAACACAAAGAGACTTTAACACCCTTGTGGAAGTATGTGACAAGGCTTGGGTGGGGGAAATAGGGTGGAAGCACAAACAAAGTTAATATGCCCCCATTGTAATGAAACTTACACAGGTTCATATACCCATGTGAGAAAGCATCTATATGGCATTACGCCATGGGATGAAGGTAAGACTATAGGATTCAAAACATGTGACCCTGTGCCAGTGAAAGAAGAAACAAATAGAAGAAGAGGAGGTTGTGCAAAACAAATCCAAAAAATCAAGGGTTGAATCTAAGACTTCAAGCTCACATAGAATGTATGGTGGTCAATCCCCATCCCTCCATGGTAGTGGATTTTCACCTATGCTTAAAACAATATTTGATTCCCTTAACGATAGTTGCTAGGATGAAGTGGATGCAAAAATTTTCAGGTTTCTCTATGCATGTGGTGTACCATTCAATGCTCTTCATTCACCCTATTGGCATGAAATGGTACAAGCCATCAATAGTTCCCCTAAAGGATACAAGAGCCTAGAGTATGACAAAACTAAAACCATGGGCTTAACATGGAAAGAGCAAAAAATCCATAATGGTCTAGGACATTTTACAATTGATTGGACTAAATATGGTGTACTGGTATCCATTCACATTGTATTTGGTGCTTGGACAAATGTAGTGGCAGGCCATTGATAAATATTCTTGGTGTGTTTGCTAGTGGTGCGGTCTTCCTTTAGCTCATTACTACTGTTTTACAAGACTTGTATTAATATTGCAGAACCTTTAATTAAAACCATTCAAGAGATTGGGTTGAACAATGCCATTCAAGTCATTGCTGATAACACTACTAATTGTAAGGTAGCAAGAGCAATCATTGAGGATATGTACCCTAACATATTTTCATCAGTGTGTTCGGTTCACACACTGAACCTTTTGATGCGTATTTTTATTAAGATGAAGGACCCTAGTTATAAATAAAATGGTGCATTGTAAAAGAGGGAAGAAAATGATAAAATTTATTACCAATCATAGCATGGCCCACCACTTTTTTAGCAATCACTCTAGGTTGAAGCTACTTACGATTGCAAAGACCATATTCGTTAGCTACTACCTCACCTTCAGGCGCCTTTTGAAGTAAATGAGACATTGGCTAGTATGGTCTCAAGTGATTCATGGCAGGGTTTGAAAGAAAACGTTGCATCACATTTGCTGGACGTGGATTTCAAGAGGAGGAGGACACTATTCTTGATGGTTAGTTTTGGGCACAAGTTAGGTTTGTTCTTGATGGCCAGTTTGAAGTTTGAACCTACCTTTGAAGTTTGAATTGTTGATTAAATATTTCAATTCTTTGGTAATGAATATAATGCTCTATTTCATTGTGGTTGATGTTATCTGTTAGAGTTTGTTGATGGCAAATCATGACAATGTTATAAGTTATAGCTGCTAGATTATTGATGGTATATGTGTATTGAATGGTTAATGATTTAATAATCATCATTAATCCAATAGTTAGATCTATGTTTTCATGTTTTCTACAACTAATTTGGCATCCTGCATGTTTATATATATATATATATATATATATATATATATATATCAAAATATATTAAAATATGTATTATATAAAAAACGCTCCAAAAATGCTCCCAAAACGGAAGCTTTTGAAAATTTCGCTTTTCACTCCCACTCCCGGCTCCTGCTCCCCGCTCCCAACAGCATAGGTCGAAACCTCCAAGGAGAAGTATCCTTATGGAATCCTGTAAGACACCAGTACAACCCAAAGACTGTTCTATGGGCAATTTGTTAGTTAGACCAGTGCCTAAATGGAGTCAATAATGTTATGATCAATGCCAGTGAGTGCAAAATGTATGATCAAAATCAATAATCCACTTAGATCATTAATGTGCAAGCAGGTATGTCAATACTAAATGTAGATTCATAATCATTTACCAAGAAAAGTGTACAGATGTAGCACAATAATCAATATTGGATCAAAAGACTATATTGCTAACATACTAACCAAATCAATGTTGAAAAAGTCGGACTCGGCAAAAAGTCGGCAAGGGTCCCAAAAATAATTTCTCGGCAACATCGGCAAAAAAATCGGAAAAAGTCGGCAAACATTAAAAAATGCAAAATACATTCATTTTTTTTCAGAATTTTAAACATATAAAGCAACAATAACATCAGATAAACACATTGGAACATAAATATGCAGAAAGTACTAATATATAGATGTAGTGGATGCAAATAACTTGGAGTGGTTTGATTTCAATGACTCAGACTGTTAAAAAATACATAAAATTTTACAATTTTAATGAAAAAAAATATATATTAAAGATTCCAAGCTATGATTCCAAACCATTAGAGACAAAATATTATCAAAATGGCACCAAGCGCAAAACATATCTAAATCAAAATTGAAAACACATAATCATCAAAATCATTGTCTATGTCGAGATCATATTCATCAATAGCACCATGTTCCCCCACCTCTAGGCTCTAGACTTTGCCTCTGCTTCCAATCTCGAAGTTGATCCTCCAAGGACATCAATTAACACCCTACAATTTTGTTCAAACTTCTTAATCCAAGCGTTAAAATAAGGTAGAAAGAGCTTCCCATGCTTAATAAGTGATTTTGCTTGACTGAAGGGTACATTTTTTTATTAAGGTCATGACAGTGGAATTCAAACAACTTTAACAATCAGGCATCGACACCACCAACATCAAGGTACATAGAGAGTTTGATGTACTTCATTAAATTCCAATCCCTTACCCACATACATGATAGAATCCACTAGAAACGTTGGAATCTTGAAATCCTGAAAACCATTAAGTCTGTCGAATTCTAAATGGGATCTAAAATCCTACTTTTTGCATATGAAGTCTGATGAGGTTGGAACCACTCTCAAACATCCTGAAACAATTAATGGTAATGTTACAAATTTAAGTAAAAGGATGGAAAATGAAAGATAAAGAGAATGTCACTTTTACCATTTAGTATTGTTGACATCAACATTACCATTTAGTATTGTTGACATCAATGTTACATGTACAAAACTCATCAAATTTATAAAAAAAAAACCCGAGTTTTTAAAACTGTGAAAAAGCCTGGGCGATTTTTTCCTTCGACTCGCAATTTTTTTCGAAAAAATCGCCGATTTTTTGAAAAAGTCGGAAATCGCCGATTTTTTAAAAAATCACGATTTTTAAGCGCCGATTTTTCGGTAGAGGTAAAACCGCGCGATTTTTTGAAAGAAGCCCGATTTTTCGGCGATTTTTTCAAGACTGAACCAAATATACAATTTAGAGATGGTTGTCCAAATCATTCAATAATGAGGTATAAGCATATAGCATGAGAATCCGAAACCAAACATAACTCTTAAAAAGATTACACCATCAACCAATGAAATGTAAGAACTCATACTCTGATAGTTGTCATGTAAATGAGTATCCACCAAATGTAATTTTCAGATTTGCGTTTAGCACATTTATATCAGCAGAAGTAGATAATAAAATAGTGTGGTATGTCATCGACAAGATTGTAGGAATATCATTCAAATGTAGTTATTAGCAAAATATTTCAAGTCTGTGGTAATGTATCTAAGTTAGGGATATGTTATTCAATGTATTTCCCAGATCTGTATATGATTATAATTATTATAACAGCAGCAGCAGATTTAGGAGATATTCACCAATCAACAACATCCAATATAATCACTCAGCATGTAAGTAGACCAGATACCACTTTGGGGTTCAAATGAACCTCATTACCATTGTTTAGATTTCAATACAACAGGAATATTCAGATCTGAACTGGGCACACTTTAGAGTTATGCATACACAAAAATTACCCCACATGCTAGGCAAAGAAAACTCAAAATCGATGTACACTTAACTGGGTTAAAATGCTGACTTGAATACCTTGTTTTACTGTTTTGTATGTACAGGGAAGAAGGAAAGGTAAACACACAGGGTCTGCATAAAATGCAGACCTGTGTTAAGGTGGAGTAGGAGTTTGGATAGGGCAGCAAGGAAATGGCAGCGAAGGAAGAGTGGGAGAGGAGCTCAGATGGAAGAGAAAGGGAGTGGAGAACGGATGGTGAAAGGGTAGAAGGAAAGGAGAAAAGGGGCAGCAGAAAGGTGGTGAAGAAGGAGGGCTCGGATAGGTGGAGAAAAGGGCAGCAAAAAGGGGGCCGCGGGGTAGGAAGGAGGTAAGAAAAGGCTTGGGTGAAGGGGCAGCTAAGAGATGGTGGAGAAGAAATGAAGGAAGGGCTGGACTGTGGCTAGGGTAGAGAGAAGGAAAATAAGGGCAGCAGAAAATGGAGCAGGGAAAGAGATTAGGCTGCAGGGGTACAGGAGCAGAAGAGGAGGTGAGATGGAGGGCTCGGATAAAAGAGCAGGTAGGTGGAAGGAAGGAGGGCCGAGCTAGGGAGAAAGAGCAGCATCAGGGCTGCAGTTGTAGGATGAGGGATGGTGTGGATCAGGTCGAGGGTTGCAGCAGGCTTGGAGAAGCCTCGGTCTAGGGCAGCGAGGGCTCAAGAGGAGAGGCCGAGGGTGCCAAATTGGAGAGAAAGGGAGGCCGAGTGGCAATCAAGGGAGATCGAGGTTTTTTGGAGGGGAATTAGGGTAGGTCGTAGGGCTGTTAAAGGGTTTTTAAACTCAGAAATCAGATCTTAGAAATTAGGTTTTAACATTGGAAATTAAACATTAACTAAAAAACAAAAAAATAACCTAGTCTAGGGTATTATTTACAAAGTAAACTCAGAAAATTAGGTTTAGATGTAGAAATGAACAACTAGGGTTTCAAAAGAAGAGCTAGCCACCCAACCCTAGGGCATCAATGAGAGGAGCTACCCTCCTTGAGATGGTACTTAGCAAGCTTGGTAACTAGGGCTAACCTCAACAATCTCTGGGATTAGTTGAGGTAACCTAGCCTTAGCAAGACTTGAAGACCTAAAGCTCAAGCTTGAATGCAAAGGTGACCAATGAAAAAAATGAAATGTGAATCAAGACAAAATGAAGCAACAATGGCTTCCATTCAACCTTAACAAGCATCACTTTCATAAAAATTGACTAAAAGACATCAAACCAAAAGTATGGATACCTCCAAGTGCATGTATTAAGCAAACAACTCTAGCCTCACCTTAGTAATGGCATGAACAATCGTAAAACTTCCAAGAAATGCTTCAAACCTACAAAATAACCTTCATCAAGGAGTGCGCATCCCTTCAAAGAGCCCTAGTTAGGGAAAATAGCAGACATAATGAAATTATCCCCAGAGTTGATGTCTAAAAATGAAGCAAGGAGATTGAATTTATATGATCTCACACTCACTTTTACATAAAATAAGGTCAATTTAATATTAAAGATGTCAACTTAAAATTATAACAAAAATAATATAAAATAATGATAAGAGTGGGTAAATTGGGGTGTTTTCCCCAGATTTGACCCAAACATGAGCGAAATGGCTGAACAAGGCCAAATTTGACCAAATTGAAGGCCAGACTGCGTAGGGGGGGGGGGTCATCATGCCCCAACTAACCCCAACAGTGATGAAAAATCCTCAACGCCCCCCCCTTTTAGCAAGCAAACAATTTGCCGAGGAGGATGACGTCATCCACTGAATGAGGGCCCAAAGCGAGGGCGCTGGTGAACTGGAGGGCCAGGAGGGTGCTGGAAGTGCTTTGAAGGACAAGTGAATGCCTCAGTGCCGAAGAAAATTCCGCTGGAGTGATAAAACAAGGTCGGGGTCATGTGACCCAGTGACCCACCCCTAGAAGCCCCGGACACCAACCTCAGAGTTTCCAACCCTTTTATGAGGTAGTCAGTGATGCCATTAAGCCATAGTACTTCCAGAAGAGAAACCAGAGGGTTTGGCCATAACCCCATCTTAGAATAAGCGGCCTAAACACCCCTCCTCGTCAGAAAAAAGACACCCTCTCCCTGGGGCACCTCTGTAAGTACGTTGGTGCTAGTACCACCGTAACAAAGAGTTTGATGTGCTTGATTAAATGCCAATGTCTTACCCTCATACATGATAGAATCTAGGGGAAAGGTTGCAATCCTGAAATCCTGAAAGCTGTAAATCAGTTGAATTCTAAATGGGATCTAAAATTCTACTTTTTGCATATGAAGTTCGATGAGGTTGGAACCTGTTATCACACAACTTGTAGTTGTCCCTAAAGGTATCCCATCCGGGATGGTAGAGGAGATGGACAACTAAAGAGGTGACCCAAGAGATGCCACGGTTCCCAATGCAAGCTGTGAGTCACGTCAACCGAGGAACTCTTCACTTTAGATCAGATGAATCAAGACCAAGGGGGAGACCCTATAGCCAATCAAAGGTGATTGGACCAAAACAAAGGTTTCTAGGGAAGTGTGAAAGATGAGTTACGGAAACCAATGCAAGGTTAGGTGGACCTAGAAGATTAAGTATGGTTGAAAGAAGCTTAATGAATGATTAGTGTTTCAACCAATGAATAAATTAGGTCACATGATGAGATCAAATGACAAGCCCTAGTACCATATACACAAGTGGGACCCACTTCCTTGGGATATGGAAATGGTTCAAATGGGACCCACAAGGTGAAGTTAAAGGTGCAAATGGTACCAAGGGGTGTATAAAGAGTAGATCTATGGATCTAAGATGAAATTAGAGACACCCACATATGGGATCTAGCACTTGACACTAATCTTAAGAAGTGCGAATTGCCTTAGGTGGACTAGTGCCTTGAAATGGATGGGCAAATGGAGTAAAAAAGATGTTAAAATGTAGATCGAGACACTTAAGAGGCAAATCAAGGGTATTGTTCAAGATCAAGTGAATAGGATGGTTAGATCTTACTAGATCTAATGTTTCACTAAGTGACCCAAGTGGACAAACAATTCCCCAAAATGAGGAATGATACCCCCAAGTCAGAACTCCACAAAGTGAGACACTAGATGTAGGTTTCAAGATATGCTCTTTTCAAAACAAGTGGGATCTTAACCACCCAATTTCTCTAAGTGGGACAACTCCTACCCCCAAGAAGTGCGACTTTGCCCAAGGAGGGCTAAATGCATGGAAAAGTGTGTCAAATCAAGTCCAAAAGCCACCAAAATTTAGATCCGGTAGTTTAAGCAATTTTCAATGTGGATCTTGAAAATCAAAGGCATCCAATAGTTAGATCTCCATAGATCTGAGATTGAAAATGCATCACCAAATTGACCCAAGTGGGGCACAACCCTCAAAATGAGGAATGGGGCCCATAAGGCAAAAATCAATGAAGTGAAGCACTAGGGGTAAGTTATCAAGTATGATGATCATGAATCAAGTGAGATCTCACCTACCCATGTCTTGGAACTAACCCAACTAGTTTCTCCCAAGGGGTGCGAATTGCCTTCAAGAGGGCTAGGTGCCTTGGAAAGTGTGTCAAATGGAACCCAATCACCACCAAACTATAGATCCGAATTGCCGTGGATACTATAGAGGTGGGTTTTCAATATCTTTCCAAAAGCCAAGCTAGATCCAAGTAGATCTAAGAAAAACAAAAATGAGGGTTTTGAATTTTAAGGGTTTGTGACCAATGAAGAAGAATGGATGGATCTAGGCACATACCTTGTAGAACTTACCTCAATTGCTTATGGCCACCTTGCAAATTGATATCATTCTCCTATGTGTATATTCGAGAGTGAGATCCAAGAGCTCCAAGCCAAAACGTCCTCCTCCAAGATGCCAAATCGTCCTCCTCCTACAAGACAAGATCAAGTTAAACAAGCCAAGTAAGATGATTATGAAAATGATGGAAAGATGTAATAGAAAGCATCAACTATGTCACAAAGATACAATAATGATACTCCTGTCACCAAGATCAACCCAAGCGAGAAGATGTGGATCCCTCCAACCATAACTCTCTTCAAATTGTCCTCCTCTCCACCAATTCGGCCTCCCTTGAAGAAAACAACGCGTAGCTCTAAAATCCACAATGATACATAGAAGAGATACTGTATACTCAAGATGCAAGAGAATCCACAAGACAAGAGAAATATGCTCCACAAAGGAGTGTTTTATTCCAATATTCCAGAGCTCCAAAGGTGAGTTATACAATAGGGGTCTCCTCCTTATATAGGATAATAAAGAACAAAACCCTAGATCTCAAAACCACTTTACAACAAGATGAGTGGTTGAGATTAAAAGATCTCAATACATAATCAATGGCTAAGATGAATCATAACAACATAACACATGGATCACTCAATATAATGATGACGTCATAGCTAAAAGTACTCATGGAGGGTGACGTCATCCTCTAGAGGGGGTAAAAGTACATGGGCCCACCTCATATGACTAGGACATGACAAGTGAAGCACATGGTGGGGCTAGGAGGCATCAATCCTTGCTAGCTCATCCCCATGGTACAATAAAATAATATAATATGTCCAAAATAAATACAAATGATCAAATCTGTCCTCAAAATCTGTGAGGGACATGTAGTAAAAGGCCTCCTGTGGCCTCTGTGGACCCCCCTGACTCATGAAAATTGGCTGGAAGATAGGGGGTTCACCCTGGAAGACCTCTGTGAAAACCAAGTGCCAAAACCTTGCCTCACTTGCCCAAATCGAATTCCTCAGTGACCTTTTTATCCCATTTCTGGCCTGCCTCGGTAACTGTGAAAGTGCTGAAATTGCCTCCTAGGGTACCTGCGCTGTCAATCTGAGCCCACCAGGGTCTCCAGAAGGGGGGGTAAATGGTAATATCAAGTGGCTGGACCACCCCCTCCTCATACAACGCCCTAGGTGAACTGGCCTCTCATGGCCCCTGCTAGTCAGGCTGGTAAATCAGCCCCAAATCTGGTCAACAAGTGGAAAACTGCATCTATCACTGTCAAAAGTGCCCAGAACTGAATGATAAGTGTCTCATTGGATCCAGAAGACCCAAATCTACTAAGAATGTGTACTTATACACCATGGGTTGCCTTGATGGGCTAGCTATAGGGTCCACCATATATGGACAGTGCATAATTTGATGATCTGAAGTAATAATAAAACCTGCTGAACTGCATCAATCATCATTTGAACCATATGTCCATCATATAGCATCATTATCAAGAGTATGTGGGCCCATACATCATCATCAATAAGCATACATGGCCCACATCATCACGGATCCCAAGAAATGACCATAGTCAAACTGGGATTGACTAGGTCAATATATAACCAAGGATACATCATATCAATGGACTAAGACATGTTCCTCTAATCATACTCACAGCTTAACTTAAAGTGTAACATCATTTAGTGGCATTAATCATATTTGTTCATTCCGTTGTTATTTATATTTACTTGCACAATAGCTTAAATGACAAACTCACCCATTGGACATGGTCTAATTGCTAGCTAAGGATGAAGGCTAGGAACAAGGTTGGGCAAAGGGGGTGACTTGTCTAAACTCAACTAAAAGACACTTTGGACTGGGAGAAAGGGGAAGCTACAAACTTTGTGCTGGACAAAATAAACACGGGGAATGGATGTGCCTCACAAATGGGTAAGTTGTTTAGAGAGTGCTTATTCAACTTAGGTATCATGTCTACTTTTATAAAAGATGATCCAGTTTCATTAGGATCCATTGATTTCGTTTCATGGCCTTTTTGGCCTACATAACCCTTCGGATCTCAGGTGTGCTGATAAGCACAACTAATCGCAGCTTGCATCCAGGGCATGTTTATACATATATAAGGTCAACAATCATTTAGATATAGAATTTAAGAACCATTGCTTTTTGGACCTTTCTTATACTCTTCGAGGAGTATTTTTAGCAGTTCATCGCTCTTGTCCTTTTTAGTTTCCATGGGCGAATTTACATAAGTTTCCATAAGTAGTACATGAGCTTTCAGTTTTAGCCAACAACATCTCAAGTGACTAGGGGGAGTTCGTGCCAGTTCCAAACATCAGGACAACCGACCGAAATGATTTAGGCCTACAATCCAACTTACCAAAGGCAAGTTTTGTCACCAACTCAGAGCCGAGACACTAAACAAACAGGGATGCGGTCCAAACACAGAGCTAGTAAAAAGGGACGTCCTCAGTATTAGAAAGTCAAGTAAGACAAGTCAAGGGTTAAAGCCAAATAGGAAAGTCATGGAAATAGGAAAGTCATGGATGGATGGAGTCGAGTGAAAGTGGAGCCTAAGCTAGTAGACAACTCGTGTCAAGAAAGACCATATCTATGCGAGGTAGTAAACCAATGAGTTTTGTCAAACAACCTAAATGTGCAAGTAAAATGTCTATTTTAATTTATTATCAAGATAGTCCATTTTGCCACATCATGAATTATATACCAAGCCAATGCTGTGAACATGACTAAAACAACAAGATAATAATCCACAGTCAATGATCATGAATCCATAGGTCATACAACATCATCATAAGAATAATCATCATATATCATCTGAAACATTGCTACAATACATCTCTAGGCACTGAACTGAAACTGTATGGAATAAAGGGTCACATCGGTCATCAAATCTGAACTCTCAAGGCTCAACCTTGACACAAGGTATTACATAAGTCTAAATAATACACTGCTCTGATCATGAGTGATCTCAAAATATAAAGTCATCATAGCCAAGCTCTGAAAAATCCAAGCTTTGGAATGTGCAGATATCTGCTAAGCAAGAATAGTAGCCCTGCTAGTATGGTGTGATAATAGAACCACTCTCAAACATTTTGAAACAATTAATGGTATTGTTAAAAATTTAAATAAAAGGATAGAAAAGGAAAGATAAGGAAAATACCACTTTTACTTGGATTTAACATTTCCTTTCAAGTCCTAGTTCGAGTCATTGGTTCAACATTTTGGAAGTCTTTTCATTAAAAAATCAATTCTTAGGGGGATCAATGGGTCACAAAAGCCTCGTAAGTTTTAGGATTCGTTTGAAAATTTCTTAATTTCTTTGATTTTGTATAGGATCTGTTCCCTGGGATGAGGATCTGTTTCCTTCTTTAGAGGATTCGTTTCCATGACGGATCTTAGGGGGACCGAGATCTGAATCCGGATTGGAACTGTGGATACGTGGATCCGGTAACATAGCCCAATATAGAAATTCAACTAGTCAAGAGAAAGACAAATACCTCATTCCAATATTGGACTGTTTCTCTCTCAATGCTGGATCGCTTCACCCTTCAAATTGTCAAACCCTTGACCGCTGTTTATGGATTGTCTCCCTTAGATTTTGGCTGGATTGCTCTCCTTCTTCACTGCTAGAGAGTAAAAATGAGTAGAATGTAAGTGTTTTGGTTGGTAAATAATGAGGTTAGGGATTTTGGAAGCCCCCCCCACTTTTTTCCCTCCCTTTCTTTCCCCTTTTCCTCCTAGCAAGAATAGAACCCATGTGGAAGTACCCTACGATGTCCCCAAAGTCGGGGTACGGTGTCCCCAATGAGCACCACATACCCAAAATCCAGGGTATGACGCCCTCAAAATTGGCCACGTTTTGGGTCCTCCATGGGACGTGACAGAAGTACTCGACCCCGTTTTGAGTACAAAGGTACATGTAGCTGGTATTGGGATGTGTACCCCACCCCTGGGTATGCGTACACTAGAAACATAATTATTAACAATGCCAATGTGCTGGAATGACTCAAAACCATAAGCTCATGTATTGTATTAAGATTGTTTTAACATGCCAATAGAAGTAATGAAGTGGAATACATGGTAATAATCATTAGAATTTCTAGTATTTTAAGTGTGAGAATGGATGTTCATGTAACATTGTTAATTAACCAAGTTAATTTAATTCCCTTAATATTTAACCGCAAAAGATTATTTTCAGATTCAGGTAAAGATCTAATCAAGTTTATTGAAGATTTTAAAATAAAAGGGAGATTGATCAACAGTATGCTAAAGATCTTGAATGAAAAACTAACTCTTAACAATCTTGACTTCAGCTCCTAATTCAAATGTGTGAAATGTTAGTACATAGAGCTAGAAGAAATCTGGAAATGACCATTCACCATAAGTAGAATTAAAAACCAACAAGCAAATATTCATCATTATAAGTGTAACCATTAATTTAAACATGAAATATTGCATTGCATATTATGAACTTAAGATGAAAAACCAATATCCATATTTAAAATGAAAAAGAAAATTGCTTTAAAGAAAATGAAAAGATGAATTTTAGTGACTAAAAGGAGAGAGTGAGAAAGATCCAAGGACTAGTGCCTAAATTCTAGCGAAAGGGCATGGGGTCATGATAAAAGAAAGTGGATCTCTTGATGATTAAAAAGCAAGAGTGGATGGAAAAACCTTCACATCTTAGTCTTGGTCTTTGATAGCCAAATAACCCTTCTATTGTCTAAGACAGAGGATTTCAAAAGCTGAAAGACCCTCTAATAAACCTGTAAGTAAATGAGGATCTCACAAGCTGAAAATCCTCTAATAAACCTGCAAATAGATGAAGACAAACCTACAAATAGATACTCCACATTCCACAAAGAGATGTAAGATTTCACGTGCTGAAATATTACTATTCAAACTAATGTAGTATTATGTGAAGATATTACCTTAGTCTCCATGTAATCTTGAACAAAAGGAAGGAGTTCTTAGTTAAGTTTCACCATTAAATCCCCAATTAATTCCTAAGATTTACCCAATACACCATCATACAAGAAAAATAGATACAAATTAGCAATGATGCTTTACTCCATGAGTTCTAGCCATCCAAAGCCATGAGAGTACTGTAATATCCCATACTGATATTTTCTGCTATGATGTTGGGTTTGTTGAGATACTAGGTATTGGTTTAGCAATTTGATACCCACGGCTTACATATAAGATATTTGCATGAACCAGAACAACATTGCATAATATTGCATGAACCCGGAAACTCAGATGTTCAGATCGACAATGTAGGTAAACTTAGAAATAAGATGCAAACATACCAATTGAATGTGCTTGAGGTGGGGAAGAGCATAGAGGAGACATGCAGACCATGCACTTGATCTAGGTCAAAGTGTGAGAAACCTCTCCTTGTAGCAATTATCCCATGCGCCCCTTCTGATGTGTAGAATGATACACCCTCATAAATCCTTCAACTACTTTGGATGCCCTCGTATCCTTGTGACAGACGATGAATCTGCTGTAATAATGAAGAACAATGATAAACCTGTATGAATTACCTCTGAAGTGACTAGGGAAGATAAATTTCGCTGCCGAAATACACTTGTTGGCTAGGGCAATCTACCCTAAACCCTAAATGGTTCTCAGAGCTCATGACACGAATCTCAATGATCAATCATAACAATAGCTGTCGAGTAACTCACTTAATCTTTCTTTTATAACCTTGACATTGCATGCCCTATACCTAAGTCACTTTTCTTTTCTATTTCTCATTGAGTTGCATGCATCTCCCTTTTGCATGAATGCATGATTGCATGCATCTCATTTTTGCATGCATGCTTGCACGCTCTTGAGCTAGGGCTCGCATGCTCTGCATGTCCTTTGTTCCAGTTTTACCCAAAACAGAACATTACAAGTACAATGAGAGAGGCTCTCATTATTTAGGAAGAAAGCTCAACCTCTTGAAAGGAAAATAAGAAAATATTTTTTGGCATGGTCAAGAATAACAACCCTAACTCATCCTTCTCATGACATGGTCAAAAAATAAATATATTAGGTGATCTGTTATGCCACCTATATACATCCACCCTCTAACCAATCCATGTCCCAAGATGGAGATGAAATAAATTTATAAAATAATGCCAAAGTACAACCTTTGACCATCTCCATGCAATGTATAAGCTAATACATTGGAATCGATCTCATAACAAACATGTGCCATGACTTCTTCGAATTCAGTTAGTGGTACAATCCATGCTATGCTAATGAATGAAGGGGGCAGACCCATGTCTCATGCATATAATAAATTTTTACGTGAGAGCCGTCCCATGTGAGTGGTGAATGGACCCATGATCTTCCATAAATGGGCCACGTCAAGGATCCACACAAAGGAGAAATCATTAATGTCAACTTGCCCATGCGTTGCTTAACGTTATATAAGCTTGGGGCCCACAAACTTTGAAGTTTGAGTGTCTCATGTCATTGTTTTGAATGGGGGTGGCCTCATGTTCTTAATACCACTCATGGCCCACATTGACAATGCTTTAATTCCATCGTGACTTCATAATATGAAAAGGGGTCATCATAAGATATATGGTTTAATGCTTAACCCATATGTATCCTTCATAAAGCGTGGGGGGGCGGAGTCATGTAATGAGGGGGGACCATATAATATTCTTTTCATGCTGGACCATACGTAGCCTCCAAATGGGGATGAAGGGGCTCTCCACCATATTAAAATAATGTTCAATCCTTAATATATGTCCCTCCCTTTTATCATGCCTTTAATAATTAAAGGTGGACGTATCCATAAGAGGGGGCATTCCACCATACCAAAAAGTGAAAAGGGGGTGCTTATAAACCTTGACCATAACCAGATCCAGGTGCTAGGGAACATTATCTATAGAACATTACCAAGTGTTAGATAATAATAAAGTATGACTTAGGAAAACAACTTAATTATATGCAAAGATTAACATAGAAGGCTATTATGTGCACTTTTCTAAAACTCATTAATTAATAATCCCAATATATTTAGAACTACCATGTCGCAACCATAATTGATCCAGATTTTCATGTTACACCCCTAAGACTAAGTGAACTTCCTAGGTTTATAAGCAAGGTGAGGGTAATGAAATGAATGTAATGTAATGAAAAGGGGAATTAACTGTATTGTTAGGGAAAGGGGTTCATGAATTAACTATCATGAGAGGGTGTCTAAGTTCTAAGTCTTCCCCTTAGCTTTCAAGCGCTAGGGGTTAATGATTTTTCATCCATATGTGTTCCTTAGAAGGGAATAATTTTTCTTGAGCTATCCTTTCCTTGCGCCATTTTTTACGATCCTTTTTATTTATTTTTCTTTTTCTTTTACTTCTTATTTTATTTTGACAATATTAGTCCCTTTCTTTGGAATTAGCTTTGATAAGCTGGGACATTAGGATCATGGCTTTTATGCAAGGGAGCATTCCTCATATTTATCATTTTTCTTCACTTTCCTAAGATTACTTTGACTCTTTTGACATTGATTTAGGCACCATACATGGGAGATCTTAGAACATGACATATAATAGGTTAATTGCAAAAAGGGGACATGATGGAAATGGGTGAAATGGCTAGTGCATTGACATGATATGAAAAATGGCTAGGTAATATGTGTTTCCTCCTAGGAGGTCATTGGTTCAAATCCGGAGGAGGGTAGGGTATGTACAACTTCTTAAACTTTAGTAGTCAAATCGCTTCATGATGGAGCAAAGATCCATGCTTCAATTTACTTATATACTTGTGTAGTATGGTGCTGTTATTGTTTTCTAACTGTAGAAATGAAACACAATGATATCAATGTCCACTGATAACCAGAATAGGTCAATGAGACTGGAATGTGCATCTTACTGAAATGGCAATAAGAAGTGTGCAATAGGCATCTCCCAAGAGTACAATAGAAAATCCTAAAGCTAGAGGAACAAGAAGAGGGGTCAGCTATAAAATACAATGTGAAAGTCGTAGCCAAATAGGCTCTAAGTAAGAAGAGGGGTCAGCTATAAAATACAATGTCAAAGTAGTAGCCAAATAGGCTCTAAGTAAGAAGAGGGGTTTTCTGCTGTCATCCCCAGATCCAGGAATGGCAATGTCCACCCCAAGCTCTTGTCTGATAATGCCCCTTGGATAATGGCCTGGACTGATGGGTCCTTAGGTAATGATTCCTGGTGGCCTCTGGAGTCTTGGACATTCCTGCCTAGGGTGGGAGTGAAAATTGTAGTTGAGGTGGAAGCTCAGGCAGCAACTTTCCTAGCATTCAAGGTCCAAGGACAAATAGCTCCTGAAAGTAGGGAGGACACTGGTGTTATGTCTATGAGTTGGAGTATCATGCTGGTGTCACTGTCCTGAAACTCTAGTCCTCCTTGCAGCCCCAAACCTGGCCTTACTGGGAGGCCGCAGCATGTCTAGGGACAAGGCCTGTTGGATATGTGACTGTCCATCTAGGTTGTAACTGTCAGGTGGTTAGCCCTCTGGGTGGTCATGACATGCTAGAAGGGGAAGAAATTTTTGTGACTGTTGTTGAGGGACATTGAATCATGCAGCACTTGAAGGTATCAACCTCCATGCTATGAACCCAACCAAGCACCTCTGGTCAGGGTATCAGAAGAATCTTAATGGCCATGGTTCACGAGACTAGAAAAATAAATGTTAAAATACCTTGCAAGGAATGGCCAATATTATTACTCTATCACAAATCATCCATGGATCTAGATGCTAGAGACTCAAGGGAAGGTAGCTTAGAGGAGACAGATTGGAGGTTAACAATTACCTAACAATACAGTCAACAGTGTTTTGAGTAGAGATTATACTGAGGAAAATCTACCTTTAATGTTTTTACAACTACAAGGCTTTAAATTTATTGTTTCTTCAATTTTTTGGTTGGTCTTGGAAAGGTATGAAGGAAAGAGTTATGACTTTGAAGCATTATAGATTATGTTTTGTCATAGTTAAAAATTTAATGTACTTGTAAGGGTCTCCTTGGAAACTTAAATAAAAGGGAGAATTTGGTTAATGTTTTAATTCCAGAGAAAATACAGAAACAAAAGGAAAAATATGGATGCATTGGTTTTTTAATTGATGTAATTCGTTTTGAAATGCTTGGTGATGTTTCAAATAGTCATTCAACCTTATAGTACAAATACTTGCATATTGATTTCAAATAAAATTGCTTAGGACTGAAAGTTATCTTTTTTGCAGGCCATTGCTTCAATGGTACGTGCAAGAGATGCTGATCCAACTAACTTGGAAGTATTGCTAGCACTTGGTGTTAGCCATACTAATGGTATGTTTGGAAGTTGTTCTTGTTTACTGCTTTCTATATTGAATAAAAAATTAGTGATTCCTCTTCGCAGAACGAATAGAACCTGGCAAAATGTTATCAATAGTTTTGTTAAGCAGTTTTTTATGGTTCATGATATTTTTTATTTGGGTACCTTTCAATGTTGCTTTCTCTTGGCTTGATGCATATGGGATTGTTTTTAGATCAATGTTTCTTGGAGGTTGTTTATGATCAACTTTCTTAAGTGTAATGAACATAATATATACTAATATAACATCAAATAAATATAAATGAAGAGACACAACCTAATTAAGGGAAATAACCTAATTAAAGGACGTGGCCTATCAACCATGGTGACCAATCAATGTGTATATAAGTATATTGTCCCATGGCTGTAATGTCGTCTTCTACCTAAGCAACATGAACCAACATGCTAACCTATTTAATTCCCATAGGTTCGAGAGGGCACTGATAAAAGGGAATTAACTAATGACTGTTGACACACGAGTTAAAAGCACATCAGGAGCAGTGATAATAACAATAAGTCATTAGCGGATAAAAAGGACCACTTAAACAGGATCAAGTGACATGCATGACATGCGAGACTGTAGTATTCCAAATCCAACTGTGACTAGTTTTTCCAACAATCTATATGTCTGGTCAAGGACTTTGTTGAATATTTTTAAACACTTAATGCACTGCTGTAGGTTGCAGGTGAATTTCCCATTGACTGTTATAAATTTTGATGAACTTGGTTATGGTCTTCGTCAACACTTTGTACTTCAAATCAGATTCATGGTATGCCTGTTGGTGACCATCTGCATGTTTGAAGCAAGAATCTTCCCCAACACTCAAACAGAGGGTATGCTCTTACTGAGGAAGTCACCAGTAGTTTAATCTTGCTGCCCACAAGTAAAGTATGTGCCCAGATGTACAGTGAGATGCCCAACAATTGGATTTATGTCATTTACAGGCATCTAATAACAGATTTCATAATGATTTCAGATCTGGAAATGATGGAGATTGTGACCACCCTTTGCATAAATCTGATTTGGAAGTTTGATCAAACACTTAGAATGTTCACTGCTGTAGGGGTCTTGTAAGGGTGTCAAGTTTGGGATCTGACTTATTAGTTTATCCTTGCATCTTCATATAGCCAGGTATGATATCCATTCTTGATAGCAATGATATTCAAGGGATAACAGATGAGAAACAAACAATACACATAACAGATTTAAGACGACACTTTCACATCTGAACATTTATTAAATGATCAATACATGCCTGGGAATTGAGGAGATGGTATTTATGCCGATTGCTTCAAGGACAAAGTAGATGGTCTTCAATATCTTGCTGCTCCTGGAAGTGGCCTCATAACCGCCAATGCTCTCCTTGTACAAAATACAAATTAGTGTTGTTTTCTACAGGAAAGATGTAGCTTGAAAAATCTGAGTATGCTGCTACAGACAGCCAATATTGACGATAGAAGAAATCTGCTACAGCCTAAATCGATTTGCAATAGTGGAGATCTTTTGTTTTTGCAGGATATCTGGAACATCTCTTATATTAAACACACAACTCTCCTCCCATTTTCTCTATACAAACTGAAGGTAATGAGCAGCTGATTACATAAGTGCGCTCTCCATCATTTGACAGTCAAACTCAGCAGCAGTTAATCCCCACTCTTGAAAAAGCCAATAGTATATCCCACGACTTGGGGAAGAATAGGGAGTGCGCCCACCCCTGTAAACTCAATATTTTGATGCAGCTGAAGGTGAATACCAATGCGCCCTCCACAATGGGAAAGAACCCAGACTCAAGTGCACCCTCTAGCAGAGAAAATGGACAAGATGTAAGTGCGTTGTGCCTGTGGTTTCCCCAAGGACCATTGAAATCTTCTACAAGAACTCAGATCTGAATATCAGATAAATCGAAATCTCTCGACAATGAAGAACAAATGAAAGATCTAGATGATCTCTCTCTCCCACTGGCTAGGGAGGAATCTTTCACCTCCGAAACCGGTCAACAATCAAGGGTTTTCTCAAACCCTAGACCAAATGCTCAAAGAGCTCCTCAAAAATTTTCTTCAATTGAAAAAGTGTAGAATGATCTCAACTCCTCCTTTTCTCCCTTTTATTTCCTTCTCCACCTTTTTTGCCACCCTTTTACCTTTTAATCTTTAATTCATTAAAGTTACTTTATAACTTTTATTTAAGTCCTTTTTAGTGCTAGAAAGTGATTAATTGGCTTCTAAGACATTCTCGGACACTCGAAATCTCCTTTACATCATCCCATCCTTTAGATATTTCTGTTCCGGTTTCAATGAGCTACTGCACGAGGGTGTTCCCTCAGATAACATGCTCCAGATAACACTTCCAGGGTATTTAATTAAAATATGCCCAATAATAACCCAAAATGACGGAAATCGTCGGAATGTCACCGGACCCAAAGCGAACTGTGCGGAAATCTTCCTGATGATGAAATATGGTGAATGGACTAGCCTGGACTGAAAGTTTCCCGAGGTTCAACCCAACCCGGTTTCAAGTCAAAATATTAGAGAGTTTAATGCCCAACCTAGTTTACATTAGAGCTGGAAAAATTCATATAACATATTCAGACTTAGAAACACAGACTGAACATCACTGTTGATGCAGCAAATATAATAATAAATGCACACCATAAAAATTTCAAGACTCATAAATTTTTGGCAAACGCCCAGGAAAAACCCACAAGGGGAAAACCTGTCAGGGAGAGTTCTTTATTTTATTTCTTTAGCAAAATAAAAAAAAAAAATTGCAACAATAGAATTCCAACTTATCTAAACAGCAAACCCCATAAATTCTGTCTTGGAATTTGTGCCAAACCAGCAGTGTACAGACTGTACAGACTGATTGTACGGACCTCGAAATTCATGCCCATAAATTAATTTCCCACCTCGAAAATCATGTTTACCACAGACCTCGATTTTCGTGCCATTGTACGGACTGTACGGAATTTATTTTCTGTACCTGCCTCGAAATTCATGCCTCTGCCTGGAAATTGGTGTCACCGATTTTCTCCTCGAAAATTGTGCCCAGAATTGTTGTACGGACCCGCTGTACGAATTCTTGAAATTCGTGCCACTGTACTTCTCCTCCCTCCTGCAAATTTTCTTCTTCTCCTCTCAAGAAGTGAAATTGCTCTCAGCTTTCTGAGCTTTCTCAAATCTCATGAAAGAAGGAATGGTGAAAAGCCTTTCCCTTGCCTTTTTGTTTGGATGCTGGGGTGAGTGAAGAGACATCTAATCCATGGGCCCGCATTGATTTAGATGGATGGATGAGATTAAAAGCTATTATAATTCTCTCCAAAATTAATTTCACTCACTTTACTTAAATTTATCAAAAAGTCACTTTAATCTCTAAAGTGGAATTAAATGCTCATCTCAAGTCATTTAATGCAAGGGTCATGTTATTTTCTCCTTTTGTGACTTAGGCTAATTTTCACTAGGGGAACACTTTTCTAGGTACAAAATCAACACCCCCTCTTACCGAGGAAGGTGTTCTGAACCACTCCCAACTTGTCCCTGAAGAAGACAAACTTGCCCCACCCCAAGGATTTTGTCAGAATGTTTGCTACCTGCTCATAAGTGGAAATGTATTGTAACTCCACAAATCCTCTCTGAACATAGTCTCGGATGAAATGGTATCTGATCTCTATGTGCTTTGACCTGTCATGGAAAACTGGATTCTCAGAGAGCTGGATGCAACTCTGATTGTCGCAGTATATCACTGTGGGCCTCAGCTCCTGATCAAATAAATCCACCAATAATTTGCGAAGTCACAGTGCCTCGCAACTAGCCTGATTGGCTGCGCTGTACTCAGCCTCAACAGAACTCAAAGCAACGGACTTTTGCTTCCGAGCCCAAACTAAAGCAACAACCGGAAGTGCTCTTTCGATCCATCACACTGCTTGCCCAATCTGAATCCGTGAAGCCAACCAAGCTAACTCCACCCGAAATCCTGTAGTCCAAACCATAATCCACTGTCCCCGCAAGGTATCTCAACACATGTTTCACGACTAACCAGTGCACTCTCCTAGGCTCCACCATGAATTGACTGTGAGTGTTCATCGCAAAACACAGGTTTGGCCTGGTGTTGACCACATACATCAATGAACCAATGAGTTGATGATATAAAGTGGGATTTACCAACTTTCCCTCAGAAGCATGAAGCTTCTTCCAGTTGGTGATCATCGGTGTGGTCATCGGCCTGCAATCCTCCATCCGAAATCTCCTCAGAATATCTGCAGCATACTTTCCTTGTCCCAGGAAAATATGACCAGGCTCCTGCCAAACCTCCATCCCCAAATAATAATGCATCGACCCAATATCGGTCATCTCATACTCTGAAGCAAGATCTCTCTTGCAAGATGCAATGAGGCGGTCCTCCTCTGTGATAAACAAATCATCAACATATAATAGAAGAATGAGTGGATCACCACCAACCACAATGTAGTAAAGGTTGGGATCAACCTCACTCTTTTGAAATCCCATCGACATCAAGTAAGCATCAATTATGGAATACCAAGCCCGAGGAGATTGCTTTAGACCATACAAGGCCTTCTTTAGCCCGCACACATGAGAATCTCTCCCATGGATCTCAAAGCCCCGAGGTTGCTCCAAATAAACCTCCTCCTGTAGAAGACCATTGAGAAATGTGGTCTTCACATCCATCTGGTGGATCTTCCAACCCATCTCTGCTGCTATGGAAATCACTGCTCTAATAGAGGAATATCGAGCAACTGGCGTAGAGGTCTCATTATAATCAACTCCCTCAACCCGAGAAAACCCCTGTGCCACAAATCGATCTTTGAACTTCTCCACACTGCCATTTGCAGCATGCTTCACCTTGTAAATCCACTTGGAAGTCACTACAGACTTCCCCTCTGGTCTCGGTACAATCTCCCATACATCATTCTTCATGATGGAATGGTACTCTTCCATCATGGCATCTCTCCAAACCTGATGCTGAGAGGCCTCCTCAAAGGTGGAAGGCTCCGAATCACGAAGACTAGCAACCAATGCCATACCCAATCTGTCTGGCATCACAACTGTCCTAACTGGTTCCTTGGGCTTACCAAATGAATTTGCTTCCTTCAAGGTTTCACGAAGCCACTTGGGCTTCCTCTTCCTTGAAGGTGGTTCCCAAACTGGTCTCTCATCCTCTGAAGAACTGCCAGAAGTAGATGGCCCAGAAACCTGTGAACCAGTGGCTGGTGAACTAGCCATTGGTGAACTCAGTGATCCAGAAGCTGCAATTGGTGAGCCTGTGACCTGAGAACCAGAACCTGTCCCCGAAATACCTGCTGGCTGAACCACTAAACCTGTAGAACTTGTGCCTGTAATCTGTGGCCCAGTCACTCTAGAAACCTGTGATCCTATACTCTGAACCGGTGGTACATGTATAACTACCTGAGGTGTGGAAACCTGTGACTCCTCTTGCTCCAACTCTCTAGACTTCCTGAAGGCTCGCTCCTCCTCAAATCTCACTTCCCGCCTCACAACAACCTTTCACTGGGCAGGAAGATAAATGCGGAAGGCCTTCGAAGTCTCATCATAGCCCACAAAGATACCCTTCTTTGCGGTGGGCTCCAACTTTGCCCTCTTCTTAAAAGGGACATGAGAGTAAGTCGAGCAACCAAATATGCGAAAATGACCAACCTCAGGCTTCTTGCCTGTGAACATCTCCTCAGGAGTCTTTCTTCCCAAGGCACGGTGGGGACTCCTGTTCTGAAGGTATACACCTGTACTACAGCCTCGACCCAAAGGAATAAAGGAAGACTTTGATCATGAAGCATGGCTCTCGCTGCTCCCACAATAGCTCTGTTCTTCCTTTCAGCCACTCCATCTGCTCAGGAGTATATGGTACTGTCAACTGTCTCCGTATGCCCTCCTGTATGCAAAACTCATCGAACTCCTTGGAGGTATATTCACCCCCATTGTTTGATCTAAGTGCCCGAATCCTCCTCCCAGTCTGGTTCTCCACAAGAGCTTTAAACTCTTGGAAACTCCGCAAGACCTCATCAGATTTCTTTCTCCTCAGGAAGTAGATCTAGGTCTTCTTGGAATAGTCATCGATGAATGTCACAGTACTCAAAACCTCTCAAGGAAATAGATGAGATAGGGCCACACAAATCTGAATGAATCAAATCAAGCATTCCTACTGACCTGTTGTCACTGCTAGGAAAAGCAGTCTTGGTGTGCTTTCCCAAAGCACACCCTCTGCAAACATCACTGTGCTCCGTGCTAAACTCTGGAATACCTGTAACCATGTCCCTCAACAATCTCAGAGCTGGATGATATAGATGAGCCATCCTCTGATGCCAAAGCTCACAAAGATCATTGTTGCTGCTATGTGCCAAAGCATGTTGGGGCTCAAACAAGAGCTTGTACAGCTTCCCACATCTGACTCCAATGAAAAAAGAGGCAGATGGTCCTGCAGTCTTGGGTAAAACACTCACATGTCCATCCAGGAAATAAACCCCAAGTCCTCTATCCTCGATAGTGGAAACTGATATCAAGTTATTCTTCAGCCCAGGGACAAACAACACATCCCTCAAAGTCATGGGTCTCATAGACTCCCTTTGAAATGTAACGGTCCCACGACCAACAGCTCTGACAACAGTGTCATCCCCCAACAAAACCTCCACATCTATGTCTGCCTGTAAAAGCTCAGAAAACATCTCTTGAGCACCTGTCATGTGGCTTGAGGCTCCACTGTCAATGTACCAAATGTTGGTGGTGAATGCACCCATGGGATGGCCATTCAACAAGGAATGCTCCCTCTCAATCTCTATATCAGTGCTGGTGATGATAGAAGCCCTCTCTCTCTCAACATGTCCAACACAGAGAGAAAACTCTCTCTCGAACATAGCTGCATAATCCTCAATCTCGGCTGAAGCTGCTGTCTGCTGCTTCTTTTTCTTCTTGTTTGGACACTGTGAGGCATAATGCCCAAACCCCTGACAAGCAAAGCACTTGACTTTGATTAAATCCTTCTTCTATCCACCCTGCTGCTGTTGCTTCTTAGCCCCACCCTGCATGGGACCCTTCTTGGACTTTTTCTTCGCTCTTGCAGTCAGTTTTCTTCATCCTCCCTACTATATGAAAAGCTCCCCTGCACAAGACCTCTCCGGGTCTCCTCCTTCAAAAAGTCATCCCAAAGTCTATCCCAGGAAGGTAAGTTCTCCTTGCCAACTATAGCCTCCACAAAAACAACCCACGGTTTGGTCACACCATTCACAGTTGTCTGCACTAGCTCACTGCCAGAAACAACCTCCCCAACTGCTGCAAGCTCATCTCTAACCTGAGATATCCTAGTAAGGTAGGATGTTACTCCCTCTGCTTTGTTCATTTTTACACTTTTTAGCTTCTCTCTCAAGACCATCTTCCAGTTCTCATTTGAGCTATGGTATAAACTGGTCAAAGCATTCCACATTTTAAATGCACGGTCTTTGCCTGTAATATGTGGAATAACATGGTCCTTAACTGTATCTAGAATAATCCTTCTAGCCTTAATGTCCTTTTTGTTGAAAGCTGCTAGTGCTTGTGCATCGGTGGAAACGAGAACTTGAATTGGATTTGCTTATGTACCATTTACCACTTCATTCCAAAGTTCATTTTCCTCCAAAATAAGCACTATCCTAGCCTTCCATGGAACAAAATTCCCTGCTCCATCTAGCCTATCTTCCAACCCAAGTCCTGTAGCCATTTCAATGCCGGTTCAAACTTCAACAAGGTGCTGCTCATTGACAAAAGAAGACCAACTGTAAATCTGAAAATTTCTCTTCACTGTTTTGCCCCCAAGCTCTGATACCATGAAAATTTTATGAGGTTCAACCCAACCCGGTTTCAAGTCAAAATATTAGAGAGTTTAATGCCCAACCCAGTTTACATTAGAGTTGGAAAACTTCATATAACATTTTCAGACTTAGAAACACAGACTGAACATCACTGTTAATGGCAGAAAATTTAATAATAAATGCACACCATGAAATTTTCCAGACTCGGAAATTTTTGGCAAATGCCCAGGAAAAACCTATCAGAGAGAGTTCTTTATTTTATTTCTTCAGCAAAATAAAAAAAAATTGCAACAACAAAATTCCAACTTATGTCAACAACAAAACCCAGAAACTCTGTCTTGGAATTTGTGCCAAACTAGAAGTGTACGAACTGTATGGACCTCGAAATTTGTGCCCATAAATTAATCTCCTGCTTGAAAATCGTGTTTACCATAGACCTTGATTTTCGTGCCATTGTATATACTGTACATAATTTATTTTCTGTACCTGCCTCGAAATTCATGCCTCTACTTGGAAATTCGGTCATTGATTTTCTCCTCAAAAATTGTGCCCAGAATTGCTGTATGGACCTACTGTACGAAATTCGAATTCTTGAAATTCGTGCCACTGTACTTCTCCTCCCTCCTGCAAATTTTCTTCTTCTCCTCTCAAGAAGTCGAATTGCTCTCAGCTTTCTCAGCTCTCTCAACTCTCTCAAATCTCATGAAAGAATGAATGGTGAAAAGCCTTTCCCTTGCCTTTTTGTTTGGATGCTGGGATGAGTGAAGAGACATCTAATCCAAGGGCCCACATTGATTTAGATGGATGGATGAGATGAAAAGCTAATTTAATTCTCTCCAAAATTAATTTCACTCACTTTACTTGAATTTATCAAAAAGTCACTTTAATCTCTAAAGTGGAATTAAATGCTCATCTCAAGTCATTTAATGCAAGGGTCATGACTCATGTTATTTTCCCCTTTTGTGACTTAGGCTAATTTTCACTAGGGGAACACTTTCCTAGGTACAAAATCAACATGGACCTGTAAAACTCCTCCAAATCGCATGAACCCACTCTTATTCTTATTTTACTACTTAGAAATCCACCACTAACCGTCGAACACGTGAATCCAAAATTGGGGACATTACAGAGACCTAATTCGAAATGCATTCGTCATTTTTCCTTAAAGTTGCATGCATGCATGCGGCATGCATAGGTGAAACGAATAAAAGAAGGAAGTCGAACTCTCTAGGCATGCATATGTTATTATTCACTTTTGAGAAACATGTTTGAGAGCTTTTAGAGCGAATTAGGGTTGAGGGCGCAGTTCCTTAGCCATGAAGTGGATTCGGTAGCGAAATCTATCTACCCTAGTCACTTCCGAGCATAGACCATCTAGATCTATCATAGTACTTCAAGACTATAGCATAATTATCATTCTTTGCAAGAATCCAATGCCTTCTACAACTGCACTATCATTGAGGGTGCATTGTCTTCCCATATATCAGAGGGCACATTCATTGGTCATCTATAGACACATTACTGGATCAACTGAGGGCGCATTAGTGAATCATCTAGAAGGAACACTATTGATTATCATTGAAGGATTCTTCATCTCATTATCTACCAGACTCATTGAAGATTCATTCCACAATGGCGCAAGGCTTGTTGCACTACTGAGGGCACATTATTCTTCATTGGATCTTTGAAGGCACATTCATCTAGACATCTGGAGCTATATCACTCTATCTATTTTATGGGCGAGCCATCCTAGATCTTATTGCTGCTTCTTGGATCCGTACCCATCTTTTCTGGAGCTACTATCATTCATCAGAAGACTAGAGGAGGGCATGAGGTTTGCATGGGCAAATTGTTACAAGGAGCTGCTTCCATATCTTGACCTAGGGCTGATGCATGACCTGCATGTTTTCTATATGAGCTTACACTACACTAGTACGTCCCATTGGTATGTCCATGCTTTGATTATGAGTTTATTTACATTGTAGATCTGAATATTGGGGTTTTCGAGGTCATGCAATAATATTCTTGTAAATGCAAAACTTGTTATTGGCTAAACTATTCACCAAACACTTCAATAAACTATTCCACATTGCAATAAACCGACATAACCTCAATATGCCAAGATTTGGTATATTACAATTTACAGTGGTATCATAATATATTCCTCGCCAGTTGTGGAATTGGCAAGAGGATGCAAGTATAAACAGTTAAATGCATCCAGAAGAGTTGCAAAATATCACTGATAGAAGGCAGAGAATCCAAAATAAAGACATGATTGAAGAGGAGGACTTAGATCTAGAGGACATAGATCTAGAGGATAGGGTTGTATACAGGATAGAAGCAGAGACTCAGTTAGGAAAAGACAAAGGCAGGGTAAACATGGAGGATGACGATAAAATAGCATTCAATAGCCTCATTAATGCTCTGAATGATTTGGCTAAGGGCCAAAAGGAAGTTTTGAGTGCAATAAATAGGTTAGCAGATAAACCAGGGCAAGATTAGAACAATCAACAGATCAATAAGGGTGACAGAGTATCCACCAGCGGTAGTGGTAGTTATGCACGTACTACCTTATAGAGTCATCCTTACATATTTGGCAAATCATCCGGACCCACCATGCTGCAGTTTTTGGATAGCCCAATCACATGATAGATAGTGCAGGCAAAGCATAATGAACCAAATGTGGCATACCTACAGGAGTACAGAGCTCTAGGAGAGGATTTTCACTTAAACATGTCCTTTGGAGACTTTTGCAATATGAGAAGTAGGAATAGGTTGAGAGGATTCAACAGGGCATTTAATTAGAACTTTGAGCTACAACGTACTATGGGGAAGCTGACTATCCCCAACTTTGATGGGTCACATGGTTGCACAACGAGGATTTGGGTATAGAAGTTGGACACTTACTTCCAGCTTAACCCAAAGGTTGAGGAAGATGCAATAAAACTTGCTACATTGCACTTGTACAAGAAAGCTCATGAGTGGTGGTACCACGGGTTGGTGACGTTGGGCCACAACACTATCACATCATACGCAAAATTCACACGAAGGCTCAATGGGCGCTTTAACAGGAAGGGTCTTGAAGTTCACTTCAAAGAGCTAGCTCAACTTAAGTAGACAGGTAGTCCAAAGGCCTTTATATCGAAGTTCTAGAGAGTTGTCGTCATGGTGACTGACATATCAAAGAGCCATCTAGTCATGTTGTTCACCGAGGCTTTAACTAAACCTTTACGTGGATGGGTTAAAGCCTATAAACCCACCACCTTACATGATACTATTAGCAGGACCAGGGACTTGCAGGATTCCGTTCTGAAGAACAGGTTTCCTCCCAAATCTATCTTCCCCAATAAAGACAAGGATAAAAGGCCTTTCTAGAGAGAGTGGCCAAATAAGGATTGGATGGACGATGATACTCAGAGAGAATTAAGGAGGAAGAAGTTGTGTTTCAGTTGCTAGGAACCATGGGTACTAGGTCACAGGTGTTCGGGGAAGGGGAAGGCTCATTACATTGAGGTGTATTCAAATAGTGGGGATGATGAGGAGGATCAGGAGCATATATAGAGGGAGGTACTTAATACAACACAGGAGGAACAACTTCAGGATGATGTAAAGGATGATGTCATGGCTACTTTGTTGGGAGTTCCCAGGTTCCATACTCTCCGAGTGAGAGGTGTCATACAGGGTAACAGGGTTGGAGTTTTAATCGATGGTGGGTCGACCCACAATTTTATTGATGCTGCTTGGGTGACGAGACAGGGCATTCCCACCCAAGCGACAGGTAACTAGTGGCAGGTAACTGTTATCACATCCATGTTAGCTGGAGCTACCATGCTGCAGATTGTGTGGTCGGGGACCATACTACATTTTTTTTTTCCAGATCAGAGATCAGATGCCTTTAGAGGAGGCATACATTTTGTTTAGATTGCCCCGAGCAGAGATATCAGTGGGTACAGATGGTTTATTCATGAGTCCAGACATGTACACATTATTGCCTACAGAGGCACCCTTCATTGCCAGGCTTTGCACAAGGCCATTGAGACAGTTGCCTAGCCATATTTTTGATTGAGAGTACAGAGTATTACTGGTTGGCCACTTATTGCTCGAATTCAGTAGAGATCCAGTTTCAAAGTCAGCTTCAGCAGCAAGTATATGGTATGGCAGGTATAGCATCTGATGTTCTATTGCTCATGTTGTTGATTAGACTTATTTATACATGATAGTACACTGACTTTACATATTATGTTGATATGGTGATCTAGTTGTTATGATGTGTTTGGCCCTTGGTGATGTCAGTCCACCCCCTTCAGTAGGCTCCTATCTATGCACACTGGATCATATCCCCACTACTGGTATAGACTTGGTCACTTAGTCCCCCTAGGCAGTTGACTTTGGATCCACTTTCACTTTGTCCACCCATCTGACTCATTCACGATTGGTCTTTCCCGACTTGGATTCTGATTTGTGACCTTGAGGATCCCCTTCCCCACTGACCTTTGAGTATGCCATGATTCCCTGTCTTTTGTGCCTCGGCTCTTTAGTGTGTGAGATGCACTCTCAAACCTGGGATTTGCTCCTGTCGGTTGCCCTCGATGTTGCAATGCAGTATAGGAGTGTGTAGCCTCACTGGGTGTTCCCCATTGGTCATCGAAGCATGTATGCTCACCCCCATTACTTTGCAGTATGAGCACCTTGATTATATCTATTGAGATATGTATGTAGCCCAAAAGGGCCTTTATGTAAAAAAAGGAAATGAAGAAATGAAGAAATGTAAAGCAAGCCAAAAAGGCTATTGTAAATGAAAAATCTAGCCAAAAAGGCTATTGTAAATGAAAAATCTAGCCAAAAAGGCTAAGTATGAAATGTAATGTAAAATCCATGCAATGTGTTTATAAACACACATGGACACAGGTCAGCCGTACATATCAGCTTTGTAGTGGTTATTTCCTCAGCTAGTCCTGCGGGGCAAGGAGGTGAGAGGGAGCAAGGGACAAGCTCAGGATTGTCCCCTAGAGTCTCAAGTTACGGTTTGTCGGACACCCAGTTTGTAGGCTCTAGAAAAGATCCTCACGGAGTCTTCTTAAGGCACAGATGTGAGTTGTGAGGTATTTGTTAGATGACCAGTGGCGGTTTCCCTGCACTATACCCATTTGTGAGGCTCCGCCCTTCCCTGTGTTTTGTCATGGTATGCTTATCTCAATGGGCCCCGCTGTCCCGATTCATCCAAAGGGTCGCATGATCTTTGTCCTTGTCATCCCTCATCCTTCACCTTGTGTTCCACATCACCCAAAGTCAGGTAGGTGGTCAAGTCTATAGGTTGTGCATAGCAGTTTGAGTCTTTTGGATGCGGTGGGCCCACCTCACCAGGGGCCTCGTATTTTTTGAGATATTATGTATTTTTGATCACCATGCTGACATTGTATTGTTTAGTAATGTACGAACGTGTATAAGGAAGCTTATCGCTTCAATTTGCATACATGTATTCATCCAGCACCATGTTGACCAGATTTGACTTGGTCAAACTAGGTTGACCAGGCCAAAAATGGGCCCAAAAAAATGTTGCGATCAAGATTTCGATTTTGGTCAATTATTATCTTCTGGGGTCCCATATGAGCCTCCAAGCATCAGAATTTGAAAAAGTTGAGGCATCGATGAGATTTTTAATTATTATGGGTCATTATTGACCTATTTTAATTAACAATCATGGATTTTGGGCAAACAGTGCCTAAGTGATGTATCGTGGTCGTTCAAGTGACCATGTCTACTATTTTTTGGGGTCCACGATCTCATTGCAATAGACGGTTCGACAATCCGGGCACTATAAGTGGGTCAAAAGCCCAATTTACACCTTCAACAATAAAAACCAACAGTTAATTAAAGGAAAAATAAAAAATTGGCAAAGGCAACTATGGCAAATGGCAAAAATCAAAGGCTGGCTAATACAAGGGTGACTTATAAGGTAATTTGGTAATGTTTGGACATGATATTTGTGAGGTGGGACCCTCCATTGGACCAACTCACTATGGGAGGTCGAATTTGCCCATGGGGGCGTTTTCCTCACTTGGCAAAATTCAATTTTGATGTTATATTATGTTGGGACCTTGTTGTATTAGTTAGGGGGATAAAACATGATATAGACACCCCCTAACTTGTGTTTTATTTATTGTATGGACCCCACAGGGGGACCCCCACCCCACATGTGCGCTCTAGAGGGCAATTCGCACCCCCTCAAGGAGGAATCTCCTCCATTCGATTTGGTTGTTTGGGAGTTGATCCTAGCCCTCCATTTTGGAGGGAATAGGGTTTGAGGAGTGGCCGTTCTCTATCAAAGAAGGCACTCACCCATTGTATCCCTCTCTCTTGGCATTTTTGGACTTGGAATAGAAGAGAAAACATTGTGCATCTCTTGCTTGTGTCTTGTAGTGTAGATTGTTGTTGTTTCCAACATTGTTTCTCACCATTGTTTGTAAATAATACAAGTCTTGGAGGAGGGCACACCATTTGGCTGCCATTGTTGCTTCACTCTTCGAGATCGGTAACAAAAGGGAAGTGTTTTTGCCATTTCAGCCAAGCATTTTTCTCATTTTTATTTGTATTGCTGTAGATTTCACTTACTTGTCATACTGATTTGATCTATTGTCCATTGGTTTTGGCAGGCAAGGAGGACGAGTTGGTGGGACTGAGCAAATCGATTTCACTTGGGGACTTCTGCAATCGACTCTATTTGATTTTCGGGACGTTTTAACCTCAACAAATCAAAGACTTCAGCTGATTCCAAGTAGGTGTTGCATCTCCTTCTCTTGTATTTCAATTTCTAGTTTGTTGAAGAGAGAAAATTCACAGTAAAACCCTAAAAATTAAAATCTCTAAAATCCGCCGTTAGAATTTATTTTGCTTGTAAACCCGCTTATGAAACGCTGTCAAAAGCCTATATCTTAAGTTTCATTAAGTTCCGACTCCATTTTCCCACTTAACCAGGCACTAGTCATTTTCTAAATTCGCCCCACTTGGGCAAACTGGCCAGTCACGCTGTTGGGTAATTTTTTGGGTTGTGGGTACTCTTGATTTGGGTTTAGAATGTCATTTTATTATAAGAAATCAAGTTATCGTTAAATGGAAGTGTTCCTAAACATTTATTATTCTCTGCCCTAGGTCCTTTGATCCACTGCTTAACTCATTTCCTTGGGCAATTTTACTTCAGCATTTCACTTCCATTCTATTGTATCCCCTTAGACTATTTCAGCCATACAATCATTAATTTAATCTTTTTGTCTAATCACTTCTGATTGTTGGTCACTTTCTACATCACTGTTATTTCACTACTTGTGTCCATCAGTTGGCTGAAACTAGACTTAGGAGCTCATCTACACTCACTCCTTGTTTTTATCTCTTATTCTTTTGGGGTTTGGGTGTATTTTTGTTTCTCAACCATCAACGGTTGAGCGGGGTCTCCCCCCGGACTTGGCTACGTGCCTCATCTTAAGTGATAATAGCCTTGTCCGGTGTGACTTCCGTTCCTTGAGCGGAGGACTTGGCCATTGCTGGTTACACCTTCCTAGCTGCTCACCCTCTACCATCCCTGTTGGGACATTCATCATCAACAACTAGAGTTTGTGTGATAACAGTAACTACAGTATGAATTGCACTCGATGGATCCCAAATCTCAATGTAGCACTAGGGAACTATACTTTGACAGATTCCTTTTATTTGGTTGATGTTCCATATACGAATGTGGTTTTGGGAGTTTAGTGGCTTTACTCCATTGGAAAATAGTCTACGAACTACCAGACAATGGAGATGGAGTTTCAGGGACCCGATGGGCAGAAGGTTGTTTTGAGAGGTATGCATACTTACCCACCTCAGGTAGTGTCATCATAGAGGATGGAGGCCTTACTCCGACAAGGAGACATAGAGTGGGTAGCAGAGTGCATGGCCACCTTCAGGAAGCCTCCAGATAGCACAACACAACATCCTCCATACATACAGGCACTTCTGCGGAAGCATGAGAAGGTATTCAGAGGCCTTCCTCTAGGTAGGCCTCCTGATTGTGGATTTGAGCACATTATTGAGTTGGAGGAGGGGACATAGGCAGTCATCACTACCCCTTACCGGCATGCCAAGAAATTTGAGGATGAAATAGAAAAGACCATTGAAGAATTACTCGAGTTGGGTTCCATACATCCCAGTTCTAGTTCATTTGCATCCTCTGTAGTACTGGTAAAGAAGAAGAATAAGACCTTACGCATGTGCATCTATTACATGGGTTTCAACAAGAAAACCATTAAGAACATGTATCCAATTCTGAGGATAGATGAGTTGATGGATGAATTACAGGATGGAAAACATTTATACAAAATTGACCTTCAATCTGGCTATCATTAGATACGGGTAAGGGAACATGACATTTCGGAGATAGCTTTCCGTTGCCATTATGGACACCATGAATTTTTTGTCATGCCTTTTGGACTCACAACCACGCTGACCACTTTCCAGTTATGCATGAATCATACATTTAATAAGCCGTTGCGTAAGTTTCTTCTAGTATTCTTTGATGACATACTGATCTACACCAAAACATGGGAGGAACATCTACACCAATTGGATGAGGTGTTGGGAATTTTGGGAGAGCAATCCCTTTATGCAAACATGTCCAAGTGTTAACTAGGGATGCAGGAGATGTTATATTTGGGGCATGTGATAGGAGCAAATGGAGTATAGGTTCATTTGGATAAGATTAAAGCCATATTGGAATGACCCACACCCTAGAATGTAACAGAGTTGAGGAGTTTTTTGGGTGTTTGTACTTATTACATGTGGTATGTTAAGGGATTCTCACAGTTGATAACACCCCTCAGAGATCTCACAAAGATAGGGGCATTTAGTTGGTCTGAGGAGGCACAAAAAACCTTCGAGAAAATGAAGGAGGTGATGAGCTCATGCCTTGTTTTAGCATTGCTGGATTTCAAATTGGGAAACCAATGATGGGAATCAATCCCCAATCCACATTAACTCGGTGATGGTTGATGGAAACACAATGAATCTACACCTTGGCTCTAGGAAAAATGATAGCAAGCTCCTTTACTCTCCAAACCCCTCAATTAGCAAGCAAAATGGCAAAGAAAAAGTAAAAAAACGGGTTATATGTTGGACTGGCTGCAGCATTGGCGATTTTTCCATCGAATCACAATGTTTCCCTAAAAAATCGGCAAAAATCGCGATTTTTTGTAAATATTGTGATTTTTGCTCGACGATATATCGTTTAGGCTTGGACATCGCGATATATCGCAGACATCACAATATATCGGCGATGTCTTCCACACTGATTATTATTAATCAATGGAATTAAAAAAATAAAAATAAGAAGCCTTATCTCAACAAATGTTGTTAAGGGATTAAATCAAGTATTAAAAATATATTAAGGGTTTTATTAAAAGGAGTATTTAGAGTCTCTAAGTATTTAATTGATTGATGAAGGTAAATTTATTTTAATGGATTTTAGTAAAATTAAGGAAGGTATTCTCATCAGGATTTTTCAACCCATTGCTTTGTAATATTAAAATTCAAAGGGACTGTTCAAGAAAAAGAGATTAGCATCCATCTTTGTCTGAATGAGAAGAAAAAATACATTAATGTTGACTTGGCGAATCGATTATTAATTCCGGATTCGAGTATAATCGAAAAGAAAGGCACTTTTGTTGATGAATATGATGTTAAGCACTTAGAACTAACAATTGATGATCATAAATTCATGTCCAAATTAAATATTACAACTATGTATAAAGAAGACGTTGACATAATTCTTGGTTCAACCTAGTTGGAAACACTAGGTACCTTCATCTTAAACATGAAGAAACTTTTGTCGTTCTCCTATGCGAAGGAGAAGATAACATTGCAGGAAGTTAAAATGAAGTTAGATTCAAAAGCTCAACCATTAGAAGACTTTAAAGATGTCTTAAAGGTGATCCTTCCAGATAATCAGAAGTCAATACAAAAGATGCAAAAAGAATTTGACAAGGCTGATGGTGATAAAGATGAAAAACTTTCATCCCTAAGGGATCATAATCAATACCTACTTATACATATTAAGAAGCTAAAGAATGATAAGAAGTTGCTACGGGGAAAGTTAGAGAAACTTACCAAGAAAGAAGCATCAATTAATAAAGAGACAATGACTTAACCTATGGAAATAGAGAAGTCTTCAGACATAGAAATCAAAGTCGTGGAGAAAGGAACCGATATATATTTAGTTGACATGACAACACAGAAAGATGTAAATCCAGTGGATGTAAGTTTATCTTTCGATGTTGAGTTACAAATGATGGAAAATCCAAGTGTCCTTACTAATAGAAACTCAGTGATCAACAAAGCAACACAAGTGTATGGAGAAGACATAATATCAAAAGTGAATTGGGAAAACACTACAACTATGATAAGGAAAAATCATGCTACAATGACACCTTATCAACATCCTAATCACAAGAGTCAATACCTTGACCAATCAATATATCAACATCGTTTTGAACAAAAACAGTTGGCCTATATTTCGAAGAATATTAGTGCCAGTACATTTGGGTCTCGAAATAGAAGTCATCTTGGGAGTCACAATACAACAGTTTCTTTCCAGGAACCCTATAAATAGATAATTCCATAGAAGATCGAACTAGGGTGGGTAGTCACTTTCACAATTCGATAGTTTTGCTAAAGTGCAGATACTTTGTTGATCATATATATATATATCTGAATGAATGATGATTTACAATGACCTTTGTGATGGTATATTCTATATATGCACATTGACAGGTCACGGGTTGAAGGTTATCATGATGGGTTATAACTTATGACCCTTAGTGGTTTATTATTATTATTAATTTATTATGTAATGTTATATTTTATGTATGTTACATTTGTTGGTACTATTTCCATTCAATAGCATAGTGTTGGATATGTGAGGGCTGCTTGTTGAATTAATTTTTCCATTTGACGATGAAATTATTTTTGTGGGTGGTTGTTGAAAGTTGAAACCCATATAATTTATATATCTCTCCGCCCTGTTTGAACTTGATAAAGTGTTTTTGGTGGTTTGCGGCAAGGTTTGCAACCACTCTACTTGTAGTACCACGTCAACGCCTCCCAGAGGTATTGTGTAATACTTTGTTTCTAGGTTTAAATTTTGTATCTGTAATTGAATCTTGTGGCATCTATCTATGCCTCATTTTCTTACCATTTGCAACCATTACCTTCATGTATGGAGCTAGATATACAAGGAGTTTTAATCTACGAACACTATAAACTTAACATGCCCTTTAATTTCAATGGTTGTGGTTGGGCTATACATGATATAGCTGTAAGTGATATTTTTTGTCTCTTCATCTCTTGATTCTCTCATAATGTCTTGGTTGTATGCTTCTTCTTCATTCGAGTTTTCAATTCCAAATTCTCGCTCATCTTCTCTCTCTGCCTCACCGTTGTATATTTTTTTGGAATTTTCATCTTCCTTGCATTGATGTGCATCATTCCATTTCTCACCACATTTTGTACTTTATCTTGTTTTCTCCTTAATGCTTCCAGACCTTGCTATTTTTTTTTGTTTTCACAAGTGAGGTGGAAAAAATCTTGCTTCATTTATTGTTCTGTTACTTGGCATCGATTTGTGTAGTTTCACTCATTATGATTATTCTAGGGTTGACGTTACCTTCTGTAGTCTTTTTCATTAGTGTCATACTAGCTTGATTGCTTTTTCTATCAGCAGCTTTGTTTTTTCCTGGCGTGATCTACTAATCTAATATTGTGCATCTCTATTTTGTACCCTATATTTTGTTTTAGTATGGATATGTAGGAATTTTTAATTGTTCTATTTTTCAATGTTACAAATATCGGCGCGGCGCGGAAATCGGCAGGGTCCAGGAAACATCATTTCGGGATATCTCGGCAGAACATCGGCAAAAATAGGCAAAAAATCGGCAAACTTAACAAACACACAAATATTCATTTTTTTTTCAATTTTTTAAACATCTAAAGCAACAAGAACATCAAATAAACACATTGCCACATGAATATGGAAAGAAAACCCATATATAAGATATATAAGATATATAAGATGTCTAGAGATACATCACACATCAAAATGGATCGTGTCCTAGTCCTACTCCTGAATAGTGAATACTGAATCATCAAAAATATAAGTTATAAGTAATAGTATAACAAATGTATCTCCTTAGGGACACTCAAGTGATTAGGAACGGCTGCAAAGTTTTAATGGTGCACAGTTTGGCTGTAGACTATTGGAGATCTGTGGAAATGCAGGTGTAAGGCCACTTTTCATGAGGAACCATTGCCACTTCTCATTAAGAACCATCCCCTCTTAGCTTAGGGGAATTGAGGCTTTGTAAGCAGATATTGGCTTTGCTTGTAAAAGCCAAATTTAATTTTTTCTGCAGGGTTAATTATTTTACCATAAATTGTAGTTGCCTTTGGTTCAACTTGTTTAGTATTTGATGATCAAAATCAGATGTCGATTTTAATTATCTTTGAATGTATATAGCTTGTTGGTGTAGGGGTTTTAGTTCGGATTTTGTGACCAAACGAGAGTTATGACTGATAGGACAAGGTTGCTACTTAGGTTACTTCTTTATAGCTGAGTACGAATCAAGGTAGGACAAAGTTAAACTTGGCAAAAACTCCAAATGCAAAGCTCCAATCTTCAAATCTGGTGGTTGATGGTGAGCGAAATGACGTGGAAACTCCTCCTTGGGAAAAATCAAACCCACGCTAATCTCCTTGGCTCTCTCCACAGCTGTAGCGAGCAAATGAGCCCGAACAGAATGCTCCCGCGGGATTTAAAAGTCAAAAACGGATTTTTTTAACCCTGTCCCAAAAATCGCGAGTCAACGGCAATATCTCGGCGATTTTTCGGGCAAATATCGGCGCGATTTTTTGGCCGATTTTTTCTTGAAAAATCGGGGCCTCCAAAAAATCGCGATTTTTCGGCGTAGCACGAAAAATCGGCCGATATTTGTAATTAACCCTGGTGCTCATTTTGCCAGAATTTCCCGTTCATGGGTATACTCATCCACATCACCCCTTTAACATTGCTTGGTTAGTTTCATGAATATTTATTTTTCATCAATATATTGAAATCTGCTGAAGAAATAATTTTTAAACGTGTCTCAGTTAAAGGATACATTAATTGTTTGGGATTTCTACCACATGGACGAATATATGCAAGTTCATCAAAGTGCATGAAAGTGATTTTAATTTTTTTGTTGTCATCTTGTACATTGTTTAGTTCAAATTATTGTTCTATTTTCTATCCCATGCTTTCACTTGCAACCCCACTATTAAATCTCGACATTTCGATTTTTTATTTTAATCTTTGGACAACTGAATGGGGGTAGATTTGGCAGGGTGGGGGTGAATTAATTTGTTGGGCATGTGCAGTATTGGGTGGTGATTGCCATGTCTAACTCGATGGACCAGGCATACATAGTGGGTTTTGGTTTACCATTGATTGTGCCGAGAGAGTTTGTATGGCATTGTCTATGCTTTTAATTGTATTATTTAGTTCCTCTATGTCCTTTTCGATATTGCCCATTCTTTGATTGTCCTCATCCTGATTCTTCTTGAAATCTTCTGATAATTTATCCAATCAAGAGTTTAAATCAGCATTACTGCTTGATTTCAACATTATGGATTTTGATTTCTCAGACCAGATCTAGAATTTCTAGCAATCTATTGTTTTGTACAGTGATGTACGGACAATTTTAACTCCAATGTATGGAGTTGAATTTTGGATGTAGGGAAATGTACGGCTACTGGCTTGTATGTAGGAAGGCAGTGTATGGTGTTTGTGTGGGTTTGCGACAGATATGGTGGCTGTACAACAGAATTCTGGCATCTGGTGTATGGGCAGACCCGTACGATGGATTCTTGTAGCTGGAGTATGGGCAGGATTGTCTGGTAATGGAAAATAACACGAAATGTATACAAAATATTTCTTGAAAATGAATGAATGATATGTTTACAATAACTCTTGTGACAGTATATATATTCATCAACTATTCATGAGTGTGGAGAGGTATAACCCTTGATGTTTTATTATTAGTTATATTTTTTAATATTAACTTATTATTATTATTATTATCCTTCATACATATTTATGTATGTTACAGCTGGATATAATAAGGAAATGTTGTAATAAGGAATTGTTGGATAAAATGATAGTTAATCAACTATAAGTAATGTTGTCTTTGATCTTTAAAATCTTTAGAAAAGCCCTACTTGGTTTATTGTAGAAACTAGCTGGTAGAGGCAATCCCTGTTGATTTCCATGGTGTTACATTATAGGTTTTAGTAACAGATGTTAGTTTTTATACCAAGGTCGAGTTCCCCTAGTGACTATGCCTAAGTCACTAAGTATGGGGTGGTGGGACCCTCACTTTAAGTGATTATTTAATGAGACATTGATGTCACTTTTATCCCAAGTCTAAAAGGTGAATGAGAAATTTATTATTTAAGTGAGTTAATTAATAAAGTGTACTCTCATGAAATCTGGGCCATTGATTAGATTTAATCTCAGCCCTTGATTTAAAGATGCCTTTAGGGTTGGATAAAAAGGTAGAGGGAGGCATACCTATTCATTATTGTTGAGTGAATGAAGAGAAGGGAGAGAGGTCGAGAGCTTGAAGGAGGTCGAGTTTGAAGGAGGCGCAGGTACTGAAGTTTGTCTGCAAGTTTCAGGCACGGGTTTCTAGATTCTTACTTCAACACTGGCTCAGGATTCGAGGCAAGTGAGTTGCCATTTATTTCAGCAGCAGTTCCAGTCAGCAGCTGCCAGTCTCAATGCTAAACCCGTGATCTACAGCAGCCTTTCCCTTAGCGCGCAGGTTGAGGAGAGATTCCAGTGGTTGACTGCACACACGTTAAGGATACTGTCTGCACAGTCTGCTGAGAGTTGACTGGTACTATAACAGGTACAGCAGTCATCATCTATCACGGTTTTGAGGGTTAGCTAATGCACAAATTTCGAGTGACTATAGCAGAGGCATATTCAAGGTACTATGCACAAAATAGAGGAAGGTACAGCAGATATCTGATGCCATTCATTGCACAGAAATCGAGATGCTCCAGCTCAAATTTCTAGGCACTTACCTTGCACAGAAATCAAGGAAATCTGGAGTGCAATCAATGAGGAGATAAGTTGTATCTATTTTTTTTGTACTGCTGTTACTTGACCTTGCTGAAGAAATAAAAATCATCTCTCTCACTCAACTGGTTTTCCCCGTGGGGGTTTTTCCAGGGCTCGATTTGGCCAAAAACTACTGTGTCAAATTTTGTGTGTGAATGTTTGTAAAGTAGCTTGCAGCCTGTAATTTGCTTTCAGTGTGTGTTTACTGCTCATTTTACTTTGGCATTAAGTAGCCTACAGCCAATGCACAACAGGGCTGTAGGTGAAAACCACCTATAACTTGGCATTAAACCAGCAGGCACAGAGGGCAGAAAATCTTCAACAGAGTGCCTCTAATTTGCTCTATAATCATTTGTTCTTTAATATGTTTCACCCTAGTAAAAGATGTGTAAGAATAGTATCAAGTGTGTTTTGAAAGGTTTTTTTAAGTTGTGTTAATAGAGGCTATTGAAATTTGAATGTGTCTTCAAAACTAATATACACTATGAAAGTGTCTTTTGGAAGGAACAACAAATAATCTCGGGGAAGGACTTTTCTCTTGTCAATGAATTCTAATTTCTACAAGCTTTTGTTACTGTGTTGTGTATAGCTTTTCTGTTTTACACTATTATATACTTTCCTTCCTCATCCCAGGATAGATAATTTCTGCAATGCTTTATGAAATCTCCTTGATTATCAAGTCCAATATTAGATAGTTCTCTTCTTAGTTGTGACTTATGACTGAGGTTAGAATTATGTATTTTGTTAGATCTATCTGTTAAATCTTTTCTTGTGTATTTCTTCTTATTGGTTTTACCTGCTAGAGAGAATCAAGAATACTAGAGTCCAGAGGTTTGTTAATGTTCTCACATTTACTGTGTCCATGTTTCTTCTAGTCACTTCTTCTGCTGCCTTGGTCAAAGAATTGAGGTGACTGATATGTTTGCCTTGTTCTAATAGAATTGGAGCAAGCAGCAGCACTCAGATACTTAAGAGGTTGGCTACAACACCATCAGAAATATGGTGTACTTGTTCCACATGATCAGGCAGAAAACTTGAGTCACGTTGAGGTAATATTCATCTCCCTACAAGTTACATAAAATTATGATTTCCTTTTTTGGGCCTTCACTATTTATTTAATTTTTTATTTCACAAGAACGGGTAGCATTTGTATTTATAAAGAGCCTGTTGGAAATCCATACAACTGAAACTATACAAAATATTCAAAAACATTACAAAAACTCTGCCCATCTTTTCAAAAACAAATTAACTGGTCCTTTTGAAAACTGGTTTCTTGCAGAGACTATTCTATTTATAAAATGTTTGTAACTATATTGTCTGATGTACTGCCCTAGTAACAGAATACATGTAAACTGCAATTGGAAATTTAAGAGACAAATTTGTGGCCACTATGGGCCTCGTTCATTGACACATCTTTCAACTGACCATGTTCCTCTTGCTATTTTTGCTGTTCATTGAGGGCTATCACTGTCTGCTGAACTGTGTCTTCTTCAACTGCATGCTCTTTCATTGAGGTTGTGGAGACACTTGGAAAACCTGCCATGGACTGAGCTTCGTGCAAAATCCAAAATGATGTCATAATGTATATCATGTTAAGAGGTCAATTTGTCATATTTTAAAGTCAAATCTTGAAGCTTAGTTTCCATATGTATGCTCAAGTATTCAATTGCTTGCTTCATCCCCTCCAATTGGTTTGTCATTTGTGTTAACAACCTCTTAATCTCATTATTGTTTTCTTTTGGGATTCCTTACTGAGGTGGGTAACTTGCCATTTCAAGGGGCTGCTTCTTTTATTTTTAGAGTCACAGGGTTTCTCCTAATGTATGCCCAAATGGTACAGGAGGTCATGCGAGGAGCAACAAGTTACTGCTTTTATCTGAATAGTGCTATTTCCATCCCATTGAAAACCCTTTTTTAATGCGGATCAATAGAAGCTGACGATGTAGGTGTGTGCACTTACCAATAACCAAGGTTCACGGATGAGGATCACAATGACGCAACGTTGTGTGGGTCTCTTTCTACTCGAAGACCGTTCCTTCAAGACATTGATTGATCCATGTTGAGACTGCTGCAGAGGGCATGAAAGCTTCCCTCTGAAACTACATGGTGAAAACAGAGCCGATCCCTGATTCAGATGGGAGTAATAATTTGAGCTTCCAAAAGCTTTTGCAACTCTCCCTGCATAACCAGGGCCGCCTTTAGGTTCATGTATCTTTGTGGTTGTCGAAATGGCTTAGCATCTTCCTTTAGTGGTATTGCATGATAGATGATCTTATGATTGTAAGTCTTTAGTTCATCATATAACCATGCAAATACATCTCTATACTCCTTTACCAATGTTTTTATTATTTTCCTCTCTTGTGGGGTGCAACCATGGCTGATTTTGATGATTCTAGGAGATTCTTCTGTGCCAATGTTCACCTCCACTACCTGTTCATCTGCACATGGTTTGTTAGTTCCAACAAAAGCGTCAGATTCTTTGAATAATCTCTCCAAAGGAACTAAGTGTTGGATTTTGTGGAACTTCGGAAGATATTCTTATTGTACTTTATTGTATTGATTGTACCTCCTACTGGAGTTGATCTTAATGTAATTAATCATGTAAACCCTAGAAAGAACAATGTAAACCGTGGGGTTAGAATCAAGTAAAGAAAATAATTATTAAATGTATTTTATATTCCCCCAAGACAAGTCGGTCCAGTTAGGGAAAAGGTCAGTTTGGCAAGTGTATAAATAGAGAGGTTATGTTCCTCATTTGACACATTCACTACTCAAGCAAGTTTGCACCACTTGAAGAGAGATTCGCTTCTGCAGCTAGGAGAAGATATTTTGGGGTTTCTACTTGGAAAATTCTTCCACCTTTTCTCTCTTATCATTGTACTCTGTTATCAGAATTATTCATCTAGATATGAAGGTTGCTGGGTTTTCTCCCAATTGGGTTTCCCAGGATAAATTTTCGTGTTCTTTGTTTTTGTGCTTTGTCTTTCTTCTAGTGATCCTATTGATCTTATGCAATTGAATTATAATACTATGATTATGAAAAACTAACACTAAGCCCTTAGCACTAATTTCCGCAATGTAATGATGAACTAAACTTTTGAAATCTGCAATAAAATTTAGTCTAATTTATAGGAAAATTCACCCAATTTGTCACCGATGAACCTCCTCTCTTTTTGGGTTGGTGCATGCCAACCTTACGGGGTGTCCCTAACGTTTGTATGCTGCTGTCCAGCCTGTAAATCTGCAAATAAAACTCCTATAAAAGCAGGTTAAAAATGATCTGTGACTTGCAATTAAGCTGCCAAAGGGATAGTTAAACAATTTTGATTTTTAATGGTGGAAATTTCCTGCATGCATTAGTTTTAAAATGGTGAATGGATGGAGGAAAGGTGCTCTAAGTGTCTGAAAACATCAAAATACAGGACTAATAACTTCTGAAATCTACACATGGATATCAAATGCATCAACGAATTAAAGAACTAGATAAATAGCATAGTCAAACTCTGGTTTGCATTAGCCAAAAGGCCGATTACACCATAGAGACAGCTACAAAGCTGATCCATTGATGATGCCTGCACAGAAATAAAGAAGATGAAACAAAATGGAAGGAGAATACAAGAACAATACACACTGCCGCTAAGAAGAAACTCCAACCCATTTCCTTTGCCCAAGCATGACTAAATAGATGGGAAGAAACCCTAATGCATTCTCTGACTGTTTGATCAGGCATGCATAGAGGGAGTACTCCTCTTGATGTCACCGTGTTTGAGAAAGTGTGCCTCCCTTGTAACTGTTGTCCTCATCATGCATGAACTAATGCGCTTTGTTGAATATTTTGTACCTAGGAAGTTGTTCCCCAAGTGACTTTGTGCCTAAGTCACTTAAAAAGGGAAAATAACATGACCCTTGCATGAAATGACTTGAGGTGAGCATTTAATTTCACTTTAGCGATTAAAGTGACTTTTCGTCTTTTGATATAATTAAGTGGTGGTTGAGTGAAATTAATTTATTGAGAGAATTAAAGTGCATTTATTCTCATCCATTGATCTAAACCAATGTGGGCCCTTGGATTAGATGACCATTCAACTACCCTAGTGAGAAACCAAAAAGTCAAGGGAAAGGCATTTTTCACTTTCATTTTTCCCATGAGTTTTGGAGAGCAAAAGAGGAGGTCAACTTTCTTGAAGAGAAGGGTACAGCAGGAGAGAGAGAAGCAGCCTGAATCCCATGGCAATGACTGGCACTGAAATCGAGGAGGTTGGCACACATTACTAGGAAGAGGAACTTGGCACAAATTTCCAGATTGCTGGCACACAAATCGAGGGCAGGTACAGCAGGACATACAGCACTAAATACAACAGTCTGTACAGGAACGATTTTCAAGACAGTGAGGGTGTGAAAATCGAGGCATTCTGCTGCTATTTTATTGGGCACAAATACCGAGGTTGAAGACGGAGTTTAGCACAAAATTTGAGGAGCTGCTGCACAGTTCGAGTAAGCTTGAGAAGGGCACGAATTTCCAGAAATTCACTGCACAGATTTCAAGGCTGTTATCAACACAGAATTCGAGGCATTGAATTTTGTCTTCTGCTGGTTGAGATAAGTTGCTACTGCTGTTATATTTTTTAGTGAAGAAATAATAAATACTCTCTCTCAACAGGTTTTCCCCTTGGGTGGTTTTTTCCTGGGCAGTTTGCCAAAATTCCCGAGTCTGAGATTTTTATGGTGTGAAAGTGTTTTCTATTTCTGCTCTTAAAGTTTAGTAAAATTCTCCTAGTGTTTGCTGTACAATTGTTTATGTGAAAAACAACTCGCAGCAGTACAGTTCATTGGGTTGGGCATTAAACAATGTATATTTGACTTGCAACCGGGATTGGGGAATGCACAGAAAATTTACATGGTATCAGAGCAAGGAGAGGCAGAGATTTAGACCTCGAATTTCAGACTGTCAGTGAAATTTTCTTTTGACCAGTGAGCAGATTTTTGGACATTGAACCTTCAGTAAGATGGCCACAGGGTTGAGGTTGGAGGATAATATGGATGGGGCAGCCAACTTCACTCCTTGGAAAGCAAGGATAGTCTTAATACTGCAGGAGAATGAGTTGTGGGATGATGTGGTGAACAACACTCAAGCTCACGTGGTTGAAAGTTACTTTATTAAAATAGTGGTCTTGAGTTCAAGTCTTTCTTTTTGTAAGTTACTTTTTGGAAAAGTGCATGCAACTTTAAGTTGTAAAATAACTTTATTGTAGAGTGCATCTCACTTAAATTATAAAAGTGAATCACTCATAATGTTTTATTCTCCTTTTGTTAACTGACTTTCTGCATGAAACTTGAAGTTATAAAGTAGCTTCATTGTGAAGGTGATTCTCACTTAATTTATAGAAGTGGGTCACTTATATTATAAAAGTAATTTATTTGTAAAATTGAGTTTATAGGACAAAAATTGACAAGTAGGGTAATTTTTTTTTACTCATTACAACTCAACAACCTCATTGTGCACAGGTTATGCACCCATCACAATGTGTATCAACCTCTATCTACCACGTGGCACCTTAGTTAGTTTTTATGCCTTTCTTCAAAAGGGAATAAATTCGACATCTAAAGTCTACTTAGTGTTTTTTTCATTAAATTGCCTATTTCTCGAGCTTTTCCCATCTGGACAGTTAGTTTTTGCTTTTGAAGCCATCTTACATGCATATCGTCATATGGCTAGTCCAAGTGATCTCCTACTTACCAATTCAAACTACTACTCATGGAAAACACAAATGGTGGATTTACTATAATGTAGGGGACTTTACCAGGTTACCTTTTCTATGATCTCTTGTTTATCTTTTAACACTTTGTTTAGCGTTGGATGGTATGTGGACTATGGAGCTTCAATACATATGACTTATGACGGGTTACTATGCATCAAATTTCATGAGCAAGAGGGAGGCATGACTGTGGAGCTTGGTGATGATGCTACTTATGTGAGAGGAGTTGGTTCCATTTCCTTCTAGATGCCATCAAATGATGTTTTTGAGTTGAGCGATGTTTTGTTTGTTCCTAGTTTAAAGAAGAATCTTCTTTCAGTTTCTTGTATAATAAATGTACAGTGTAAAGTTGTATTTAAAGGATTACAATGCATCATGAATGGATTTTGTTTAGCTAGTCTAAGGACTTTAACAAGAGGGGTGCAAGAGGGTGGCCTTTATAGAGGTTACTTGTTAATCTTGCGACATTTTTATATTCTAGTGAGAAACTAGACGAGCCTTCTAGATTTGAAGAGGGACATGTAGAGTATGGATGGATATATGTCACAAAGATAAGTTAGAAACGTATTGTGGAGTCAAGGAGTGATTCCAAGATTACAACTAACGTTAGCGTTATAGAGTTTAGGGATGATACCCTTGCTTCGAGATTCTCTCAGAAAGAGGGAGACGACCATGTTCATTTTCATATTTTAGTTGCAGGAGGTTTTCAGGTGCATGAAAGGAATTCTCACGTTTGCAGTTTATTTATAGCCCTAAGTGGGTTGTTATCTATACCACAAGCTTGGTATTTCAGGATGGATAAGATTCATGGAGATGTATATCATTATGATTTTGTTAGCCCTAATCTACTTGTCTTGGTCTTTTATGGAGATGTTATAATCTTTGTGAGCAAAAATGCAAAGTTTGATGAGGATGTGAGGTCTTCCAGTTCACAGTATTTTCCTTCAAGGTTCAAGGATTGAAGGGAGAGAGGACATTATTGATCCAAAGACTGATTCAGAGACTTGAGATGACTCATATTTAGGGGTGAATGATGTGATATTAGGGGTAAATATGCCCTCACCTTCTACTCCTACATGTAGAAAGCCATGATGGCTTACCCAAACATTACATGATGTATAGGAGCATGTAGAAGTGCCTAGATCTTTAGTGAGGGTGAGCATGCCTCATAGGATATATTCTACTCATATTGCATTGGCTTCTTCCATTTATGAGCCTTCCAATTGTTTTGAGGAGGTGAGGTGTGATGCCCCGATGGAAGAGTGTGATGGTTCGGTGATTGTTCCTTTCCAGGAACTAATGGTTGATATTGAGACCGCAGTAGGTTTATATTTGTAGATGGTGTGTTTGGTTGAGTTACAAAGGGAGTTGACTAATGTTGGTGAAAACACTTTCCTTGTAAAGAGGGAATGTTAGCTTTTGGGGCTACTCTGAAAATGTTTACACCATGTTTAGGGGTGCTTCTTGAGATGTGGGGTGCATGGTGTATGGTTATCCCTTGATTGATTTATGATGGACTTGCACGTTAGAGGTGGCTTACTCATTGGTTGCTAGATCTCATATGGATGCTTGATTGACATATTTCTTGGAGCATTGGGGATAGCTTGGTGGCATTCCACATGCTGGTCACACAGAGGAGTTTTCTTGTTTGGAGAATGCCCTACATTGGAGGATGAGCGTTTGACATTTTAGAGGAAGGCATTGAGCCCTAGATCGTATTGGGTTGTTTGGATGTGTGCATGGAGTTTTGGGGTTGACTTGGGAATGCCTAGGTGGAAACAATGATTATGTAGGTGTAGTGGACCTAGGGAAGTACATTTCCTAGGAGGGGCTTTGGAGCATTAGAGCCCTTGGAGGAGGAGCATTAGACCTTGGATGAGGAGCACACTTGTCTTGTAGCCTTACTTGTGTATCGTCATCACCTTGGAGATACATGTGTCACATGTAAGAGGACCACTTCACATGTGTGGACCTTCATGCATACTATAGGTTGCTCGTATTGGACTAGGTCGACTTGACTTGTAGACCTCCCTTCACTTCTCATATAAATAGAGGAAGGAGAGAGTCATTGTCATCATTATCATTGGACTCTTTTCTTTGTACTTGTCTTATAGGAAACCCTAGGAGAATTTATGAAGAGGAAAAATGATATCTTTGTTGGTAGATTTCTCTTGTGAGATGCTATGGTTTGATCTTGGGTACAAGGCATTGAAGATGATGATGTCATGATTATCAATGCTTGGAGAGATTAGATGTTATATTTCTTGGATTTAGATGAAATAAGATAGATAAGTTAATTTTATTAATGACCAACTAATGTCCAACTAGAGATGTAGGAGAAGGAGCACCAGTCTCTCTCTCACATGTTCATTTTTCTTTGTACTTTATCTCTCTTGTCCTGAGGCGCTAGGTTTTCTTGAGCATTCTTGGAGTCCAAGGCTAGGATTTTATCCCTAAGGAGGCATTGGAGTTAGGATTTGTGGAAAACTGTAGGTTTTACTTATTGAGGAGGAGGAGACGAGGAAAACTTATCGCATCTCCCTACTCCTTTGATTTCCATTCCATTTGCAATTGTAACAGTGAGATCTTTGGTAGGGTATGCAAAAAGGTTTATTTCTTTTGTGATATTGAATCTACAAAGTGGTTTATAAAATCTACATGTATTATGACAATTCTATTTTTTATGATTTTGTTTCAAGGTCCTAGGTTGCAATCTTCTTTTCATTGTGATAAGCGAGATCCTTTTTTTCATGCACGTGGGTTCCTTAGTCTTACCAACGTTCCTAGATGAGGTGTAGTATATTTAATTGTAGGTGCTCGTGGGACTTTTTTTTGAACTACAGCTTCCTTTTGGAACAACACTTATTCTTTTTTTTTCCAAGTTGTTGGGTGTATGCGATTGTTGCTAATGATATTTCTGGCATGGTTTCATCATGATCAAGTTCTAACTTATTTTCTTCTTTAAAAACCTCTTTTTTCTTTCACATTTTTTTATCTTGGCATGATACAAGATTTTTGGTTTGCATTTGTGACTTGGCATCCATCCCTTGCAACATTTGCCACATATACTTTCCTTCCTTTCTTTTAGTTCTGAATTTCATTGCTTGTTAGTCTCATGAAGAAGTGGTGGAAAATATCTTGAGTTTTCTTTATTTGATGAGTGGAAAGATTGGCATTGACTCTCATAACCTCTTTCATTAGGTGTATAGTAGGAATTGCTTTGATTCACAATCTACATTTTTTGTTATTTTCGCCTCAAGTCTTTCCTTGTCAATAGACTTAATGTTGTGCATCTTGGTCTCATTCTTTATATTATTCTTTCACTTAGTGACATAAGTTTTAATTAGTTGATCCAAGGTCAACCTTGGCATGCATGTTGTTAGTATCTCACATTCACGTCTGTATTCTTTGACATCATCCTTTTGCTAAATTCAAATGAGTTTTCCAAAAGCATCCCTCTCTTCCATGTCTTGGAATCTCCTAAAAAAATCCATTGTTAATGTATCTCAACTTATGGTTATATTGGTTGAGTGGGGCTTTTTATCCACTAAAATTGCACTTAGTGGATTCCGAGTGAACCGCCGAAGGCTTGAACATGTCAAAGTGTTCATTATCAGAGTTCAGAAGTTCATCAGGCCTTCTAGGCCTTTTTTTAGTTTTTGTACCACATGTTCATACCCCCTCAGGGAAATTGTAATAAAATGTACTAGCATGGTGTCTTTATGTAAAAGACTCGGCTTCTTAGGAAGTGAACATTAATCCGACTAGCCCAGAGTGTTTTTTTCCTTGGAAATTATTTGTTGTTGAACAAACGACTAATAATTTTCGAGTTTTTCACTCAATCCTCGAAAGTTGGGGTAGTCGGCGTGGTGTTTAGGCCTTAGAAAGTTATTAGAGCCTAAGTGTCAGTGTATTAAACCATGCTAGACATTATTTTTGAGTTGTATGGACATGTATTCTGTCCCGCCAGTTTTTTTTTTAGTTTCGAGAAAACAATATTTTTTCTGTAAAAACAAACCATTTTTTAATGGTTTGGGTAAAAAAATTAAAGAAGTGATAAAATTATGGTCCAGGGGCTGTTTTGGCTATGGGGGTGCTCATTTTCTAACCCAAAGCACCCACATTACCACCCCTAAACCTACGCTGTTGGGAGCAGGGAGCGGGAGCGAAGAGCGAAATTTTCAAAAGCTTCCGTTTCGGGAGCGTTTTTTATATAATATATATTTTAATATATTTTGATGCATATAAATTAAAAAAAACATGTATTATGCCAAATTAGCTATAGAAAACATCAAAACATAGAATCTAGATATTCATATAACCATTTAGTACACATTGATATAACATTAATCATCTAGTCTTCTAGATTCTAGGGGCTATAACTTATAACATTGTCATTAAATGATCATCATCAAATCATCAATCATCAATCATGAACAATATCAACCTTCAAATTTCAACATATAATATTTGCCATCAAACTAGGCCATAATGTTTACAAAATAGGCCAACCGCCAAAATAAACATGAAAATGAAATACAAACTACAAAGTACTATGAATCTACTAAGCTTTCCGCTTGCCACTAGTAACTTCCAATTTATTTTCTCGTGTTCTAGGTGGAATAGGTGCTGGTGGAAGTGATCGTGGAACATGAGAAGAAGATGAATGGCCCCCACGGGCTGAACTTGGACGTTGTGAAGCTAAAGGCAAAACTCCTGCATCTGGAAAGCTGCTTCTGCTTGGGGGTGGCATCTCTGTATGGGTAGTTTGAATTGGATCATCATGATCACTCAATAGTTCAGCATCCAAGCGCTCTAATGCTATGGCTCCATCCTCCACATTAGCCTCCTCTGGATTGTTGTCCCAAGTCAAAAATGTTCTATCATTCTTGGCCACCTCACAATAATGGGACAACAACCTCAAGTTGTAGTGTACATAAACCAAGCTTTCTGCGCGATCTACATTCAGACTGTTTCTCTTTACACTGTGGATGAAGTTGTAGGTGCTCCAACACCTCTCTGCAGAAGAGCTATTAACAACCTGTGATAGCACCCTCAGCGCCAATTTATGCAAATATGTGGCTCCAGAGCCATGCATGTTCCACCAATGGATAGGATCCAATCTGTCTCGATCTTTGGTTGCAAACAGGGAACCAAAGCATCCATGCTCACTTATGTATATGCTCAATTCAATTCGTACTTGAGCACACTCTTCCTCATCAGGGACCAACTTCTCTAATGCTTGCATATACCCAGCGGCAACCTCTGGATCTGTGTGGGGTTTTTTCCTAACTCCACCCCCAGGTGCAGGTTGGGCCAACCAAATTGGAGAATAGTATTTTGGGGTGAGGACATATGCAAGGGCATGGAGTGGAACATTTAGATTATCCCACCTTTTGACCACATGTTTATGAATATCGTCATACAAGACTGCATCTCTTTGCTCAACAATGTCTTTGATTTGACCAAGCATGCTATCCATTTGCTCATATACCTCCCCAATCACTGGTTGATCTGTATTTGCAAAACGAATCATGTTATGAACTGGCTTGGTGAACTGCAGAACATACCTAACCTGTGACCAAAAATGACCTTCAAGAACGGTGTCCTCCACCTCCTGAAAGTCACTTCTATCTAATGCACTTGCAGCTCTGTCTTTCAATTCCTGCCATGGATCACTTGAGACCATACTAGCCAATGCCTCTCTTACCTTCAAAAGCCTCGTGAAGGTGAGGTAGTAGCTAGTAAATCTAGTCTTTGCAATCTTCAATAGCTCCAACTTAGAGTGATTGCGAAAAATGTGGTGGGCCATGCTATGATTGGTAATAAATTTGATCATTTTCTTACCTCTCTTGTACAAGGCACCAATCCATCGGTAATTATTGTCCTTCATCTTAACAATATCATGCATCAAAAGGTTAAATGTGTGAACCAAACACCCTGACCAAAATATGTTGGGATACATATCCTCAATGATTGCTCCTGCTGCCTTACGATTAGCAGCATTATCAGTGATGACTTGAATGACATTGTATGGCCCAATCTCCTGAATGGTTTTAAGTAAAGGTTGTGCAATATTAATAGCAGTTTTGTAGCGATCTGAGTAGTCATGGGCTGAAAGGAAGACCGCACCGCTAGTAGAAACGCCAAGTATATTTATCAATGGCTTGCCTTTAACATTTTCCCACCCATCAGATACAATGGATACCCCATAGTTGGACCAATCATTTGTGAACTTTCCAAGAGCACTATTGATTTTGGCTCTTTCCCTGTCAAGTCCCACGGTTCTAGCTTTGTCATACCCAGGGCTTCTGTATCCTTGAGGGCCACCATTGATGGCTTGTACCATTTCATGCCAATAGGGTGAGCGAAGAACATTGAATGGCACACCACATGCATAGAGAAACATATAAACTTTTGAATCCACATCATCTCTACAACCTTGGTCAAGGAAATCGGATAATGTTCTTCATATAGGCGAGACTCCATGGGGAGATGAGGCTCCCGATCGAGCCGATGATGATCTAGCTTCACTACCAAACATTCTCTGTGGGGATTCAGAATCAACCCTCGATCTCTTGGAGTTGTTTTGAGTGGCCTATTCTTCCATCTTGTATTTGCTTCTCTCTTTAGCTCCTACTTTGTCACAAGTTTTGACTCCATGAGACTTACCTACATCACATGGCATAACCCCACACAAATGCTTTCTCACCCGGGTATATGAACCTGTGTATGTTTTCCCACAATGGGGGCATCCAAACTTTGTGGTTCCACCCCCTCTCCCTCCCCCCTTGCCTTGTCACATACTTCCACAAAGGTGTTGTGTCTTTCTCTTTTTGCCCCACATCACCCTCATCCTCATCATCATCACCCTCTTCCTCCTCTTCTCCTTGGTATGCATCACTCTCTACCTCTTCCCCCTCATCACTACCACCACCACATCTACTTCCCAACACCATCATAATGAGAAGAAGTGGAATGAAAAACCAAAACCACATACCCATCATGTTTCTTGATTCAAGATGAGAGTCACTTGTTCCCTGGTAGCAAATCCCAATATATTAGAGGCAGTGGAATAGAATGATGGAGAAGAAGAAATTGGAAAGAGAGGAGAAGAGAATATTGCAAGTTTTCCATTTTTTAACATAGTGAAAAAAAATTGCAAAAACAAACATAGATGAGTTTTTAGAGCCTACCTTTTAGCTCTTCAATGGTGGTTGAATGTCTCTATGGAAGCTTCAATCTCCCTTGCAAGCTCTCCCCTTCAATCTCCCACTCAATGCTCAAAGCTCTCAAACAACTAGCAAACTCACTCCAAGCTCAAACTCTTCCCAATCAAGCAAATAAGTAATGGAATGAGTCCAAATGGACTCATTCACCCTTTATTGGCCCAAAGTGTCCTAGCCCACCAAAGAAAACCCCCCCAAAAAATCCAAAAATCCAAATTTTTTTTCCAAAAATCCAATTTTTTTTCCAAAAATCCACCCTGTCCGCGGAATCGTCTCGGGATCGTTTTAGGGTTCGATTTTTATGCCCGGGTTCGATGAGGGTTCGATTCGGAATCGACTCGAAAGCTACGATTCCGCATCGAATTGCAATATTCCAGGGATCGTTTTTTTTACCCAATTCGCGAATTACAAAATCGATTCCGTCCGGAGCGCGAATTGGGATCGATTCAATGGGGGGGGTCAATTCCCAGCAGCGTAGCCCTAAACCCACTTTCCTAAGTGTTTAGACACTTTATTTTTCATCTAAAAGTCAAAAAAGTAAAAAATGAGTGAAAAAATGCAAAAAAGTGAAAAATCCCAAAAATCAAAATCCTAAATTTTGGGGATGTGTAAGAGATTTTGGATCAACTATGTTTGGGGGCATGTAAGAGATTTTATGACACTTTTTGTGAAGCTAACTTTAAGGGATCACTTCCCCATGACTTGGGCGCATTTTCCAAAAAGAGTGCCCACAATTTGGGATTGTTGCAACTGATTTTTAGACCCTCTTTGGGCTGATGTATGGGCTGTTTTTAAGCTTATTTTGGGCAGCCAAATAAAAGGGAGGCAGCCGCATCTTCTCCCTAACTCATGGCACACTCTCTCCTTCACATGTGCACCCTCCCCTCTTCTCTTTTCTATATATTGGGCACCTCTCTCATTCCAAACTAGTTAGAGTTGGATGAGAGAAAGCTTGCTCTTGTAATCTGATATATTATTTCGCATTGAGAATAAAGAAGCTCTGGACACTGAAATGTGTAGTGCATTGGTATGTGGATCAACATTGTTATGCTCTTCATATGGTAACTGGTTTCTACTTTGCAAATCTCTTTCTTTCTCTTATTGTAGATCTTGCCTTGATAGTTCGGTTGAATTAATAGGAATAAGAAGTTGTAAGTATGCTTACTTTCATTTTCTATTTCATGTATGATTGGAAACTGAAAATTTGCATGTTAAATAGGTTTATTTGCATGCTATTTTAATTTCTGGTTTATATGTGTTTACAACATCTCATGGGTATGCAAGTGTTGGTGATTTAACTTTCAGGTTGCCAAGCTTGGAGGAGGATTGGATCAAGTTTGACTCCATTCCATCTTCAACAATCTTCATGAACATTGTCCCTCAGCACTCCACAAAGAAGCATTCTCAGTTTGATATTTTCTGGCAACAAGCTCTCTTCTACTTTCTCTTTCTCTCATAAAAATAATTTCTTCTTGGGTATTGTTTTTGGGTACTTTAAGATCTGATCTTCTTAGCAAGTTTATCATAAAATCAGATCTGATTTTTTTTATGCATAGATCCAAGATAGTTCAAAGTTATTACTTCATTGTTGGGTTTTGCTTGGAAAATAGTCTTTAAATAAATTTTTTAGTCAAATTTTTAGGATTGTTTAAAGATTTCTTTTTTTAAAAGTTTTAAGATTCATATCAAGCAATCATGTGCTTTATTTGCTGCCTTTTCAAGGCTGTCCAAGATCCTAAGAGGTTGGCTTTTTAGCGAATCCATCTTAGTTCCTTTTATCAAGTTAACTAGTTTTTTAACTTAGAATTTTTTTAGTATTTTTTTATTTTGCCCAAATCATTTTTAAAGTGATTTTGGGCACTTTTTCTACTAATATCGTTTGCTGGTTTTTGTGTTATGACAATAGATACAAGGTTTTGAAGTACTCACTCTGACCAATTTGGATGATCTAGAACCTTCATTAAACCTTACCTTTCCTTCCTTACTTTGCCTCTATCATTTGTAAGTTGTAACCTCTTTTCTCCAAGAACTATAAGGAGAAAGAGGAGTTCTTTCTTTTCCAGTTTGGCATTGTAACTTGTAATAAAAAGTATTTTGGAAGCAAGCTAACAAAGCTTGCTTCTCATACCCCAGGGGGGATTGGTGTCGGTTCAAATTTTGTGATTGTTGTCAATTTTCTCAAACTTTAACAATTTTCACATTAGATTAGACTAATTTAAAATCAACCAAATTAAAATAAAATCTAACGTCGTGGTTGAATCCAAATATTGGGCCATTGACTCTCTCAGGACTTAGGAACATTTTTGTTTTTCGTTTTTGCGGACTATATACTTTTTCACTACAATATTTTTCTTCTTTTGCAAAAAGTAAATCGGATACTAACCCACTACCTCGGTAGTGTAGTAATTAGAAAACATTTCATTTTTCAATTATTTACTTTGCAAAACACCCTGTTGCTTTCCTGAAGTAAGGTTTTAGGATAAGGGCTTGCCCGAGTACTGGCCCAAAAAGAGACTCTTGGGGCATAAAAAGTAAAATATTTGTTCAAAAAACCTTTTAAAATAAACACGGCTCTGTCCCGAGTATGCTCTGGATCACTGCAACTATGTCTGAACATGCTGTTCAAACCAGAAAGGGGCTTAGCGACTAGTAATTAGTTTAACATTTCCCAAATTAACCACCCTTTATGAAAATCCGGCGTAAACGATTATTGACATTGGTGGGCAAATTTATCAAAGGAAGCAGGAAACAATGGGTAGTGACCTCGGGATACCGTTAGACTATACCCTCGTTGGGTATAGTGTTGAACACCTCCCAAAGACTCCGATCCAGCTCACATTTTTGAGTGAGGAGCCACCTTGTCAAATTCGGGACATATTTCCAGTACCTTACGGTATATTGGGAATCCTCCATCCATAATAAAAACTCATTACCACATTAAATTAAAATTGACCAAGAACATTTGCACACTATTTCATTTCCAGCATTACAAACAACATTTTATTTGACTCCATTTTCAGCACTGGTCTCTCTTGATTTATCATTGCAAATTATATTTAATTGCTATCATGTGTTGAATGAATTGATAATCATGTTTAATTTTTATGCTGTTTAAATCTTTATGTTGTTATGCTTTCAAGTTATATTGCAAATCTCTTGTGTCAGTTTTGTCATTTTAAAAAACTCCTAAAAACTAACTCATCCACCATAACCAGCTAGCTTAATCAGCCTTAGCAACTTTTAGGGTCCACCCCCCTTGGCTTCGTTAGGAGTTTTCCTAAACGGAGGAGTCAAGATTCAAGTGACAGTACTTGACTCGAGGCTTGCCTTCAAGGACAGACTTAGTGGCCTGGAGATTTCTGCCACATTAACCCCAGGTGTGTTTCCGGCGGCAACAAGGCTTCCACCACATGTACTATTGGCAACAGGGCTTTCTATGTGAGTATGGTGCAATTTGAAATATTCTTCTACTTTGTTTATGCATCCCATGCTTTTACTCACATCTTGCGCATCAAGTTTTGACCTTACATTTTTCACTTACTTTTGTGATTACTAGATGTTGCAAAGTTGGACGTATTATAATTGTTTTAAGAAATAATGTTATGTTGCAGAGAAAAAGTAAGCTGTAAAATTTTAGTTGGCAGAGTAGAGTTGTACTCTGTCGTTGCAGGTGAGGTAAAATTACGCAAGGAATTTTGCAGATTCTGAGACGAGATTGGTTGAGTTGTAAGATTTTTCAAGGTGTCCTTCACATACTGGGCTGCAGCTATGATTTCCTTTAGTTCTGTTCTGAGTTGGTCTAGTTTTACTATCTTTATTCTTGTTCTCCTTGATTTGCAACTATATTTTAACTATGCATTCATAATGATTTTAGTTTCCCACTCTGGTTTGGACATATATGGCTCAAGATAGCTTGAATGTTCGTTGAAATTGAGAAGTGGCTGAGTTATGGGAATGAAATCAAAATGCAAATTGAAGGAATGGTGGTTGTACATGGTGGCTTGGATGGCTAATTATCATGAGATTTGACAGTTGTATAATGGTTTGTGGGACAGAGTATTTATACTTAAGACAAGACTGTCCTTTGGTAGGAACTGCAGATATATTCCCTCCACAAATTGATGGTTACCATGACAAATGAGACAGAAATTGGCAGCTGCGCAAAAACAGTAATAGTTCACAGTGAATTTATCGACTTCTGAAATGGACAGATGTACAAAGGTTGATATGGTAGAACATACAATGTAATACCTGTGCAATGTATGCCCATGATTTTGGCAGTCACGAATTCCGGGATGTTAAAACCCATCAAAATGGAAGATATAAACATCAGCAGGTCTACAGTTGTAGAGTGGTGATGGAACCACTTGAAATTTAGCCAAAGTTAGGCTCTGCTACCACTATGACGCATGTTAATGTGCCATGAAGGAAACATACAGAGTCTAATTAAATATATATTATATGCAAAATAATTTATAATACTACAAGGAGGCCTGATGGCATATATATAATTATATATATATATATATATACTGATATTCATGTATGGGCCATTACATTGAGTAGTTGTGCCCTTTGGAATAGGCCGATTTATATTTAATGACATTTAATTCTTAATGGTGTCTTAATATGTTTTATGTTTTATTCTACTTTAATGTACATTACATATTCCCATTGCTTGAGAAAATTTTCCTTGCTTCAACAATGTCACCATCGTGTAAGAAACAAAACAATTTTTTTAACATTAGATTTTAGTTTTATTAGAATCAGAGCATTCCTTGTATTTATATTACAGAGAGAGAGAGAGAGAGAGAGAGAGAGAGAGGAAACTTTTGAAGTGTCTTCTTGTTGTGAAAAGGGGTTTTAAGCTATGTTATCAGGGGGTTGAGTAGGATTAGGAGTTGTATGAATTCAACACTTATGTTTATGTGGTTTTGTTGGTCCTAAACCATATACTAAAAATGTTAACCCTTCGGTTATTCTAAAACATGAATTATCTTTGATGCATAATCATTTGATTAAAAAATGAAGAACATTTTCAGTCGTTGCAAGGCACTGCTTTGGCATCATACATCATTGAGTTTGTAAAAAAATGGTTAAATAAAATAGGATGCCTTCCTAGTACATTGAAAGGAATGGTGGAATCAAAATAGGGCACATTCCTTCATTGCTTTGAGAGGGAGCATGGAAGTCATTTCAAGTTTTGATATTTTATATGTATGTTGAATAAGAAAAGGATGGCACTATACCAATTTGTACTTTTTATTTAAAGAATTCAAGGATCTTTTGCTGAGGGCTTAGTTACAATGTATTGGGGGAAAGATCACTGGCATCCAGTTTGAGCATTGTTCAACTTCAACACTAGCTGATTAATTTATTTTGTAAATGAGCATCAAGAAATTGAAGGAGGATTCAGATCTTTATTTCTACATGTAAAGTGGTGTGGTGCCTGTTCAGTTTTCACCATAACCAGCCACTAGCTTCAATTATATAATGAGATCAGTATATAACAATGTTGAGATTGTAGAAAGAATTTGCTGAAAACTGAAAATTAGTGGTAATGATGAGTAATGATTCCCATGGAGTGAAAGCACACAGACAGTTGGTGAGATACAATATACAGTGCCTTGCAATATAAAGTAGGATGCAAAGGCTGAACTTCAAGATATGCACAATGGTATTTTCTTTGTAAGTTGGATATTCATGATATGAATGAAGTTTAATAACTGTAATAATGATATACAAGATAAAAGTGTCAAGAAAATTCTCCTTTAAAGCTTGAAGTGGACTGGTTCAACATTGACACAAGCAAAACTTTTAATCTGATTCAAATTTCAGAGATCTCTTTATAAGTGATCTGTTTGGTCAAAGGAAGGCTATCACTTTTAAGCTTTTTTACAGGGATTCACTATTCATCTGTGGTTGTTAATTAACACTATTGATTTTAATTTTCTTACATTTAGATTTCAAAATTGCATGTACATGCTTATCTGGCTTTCTTGTTAGTGGTAAAACCAGTGTTGCAGAATTTGGAATCAGCAATAAATCGTTAAGGGTCTGAAATTGTTGACTTAGGAAAACTTTGGCAAACAATCATAAAACTCAGTGAAAAGTTGTTTAGCAATAAAAATGCATAAAATTTCATATATATCCAACTAAAATAGAATATTCACTTAAAATAAGATAAACAATCTGAATGGATGGTCTCCCTCCTTGCACTAAATACGCAACCAAAAAAGTGCAAAATGAGGCATAAAATGTCTCTTAAGTGAGAAATGTGTTTAAATGCCTATTTTATCAAAAATTTCAATATCTTATAAATGATGATCTTTTGAGCTGATTTATTGTTTTGTGATTGACACGCCACTTAATCAGTGAGTTCTGCAACACTGGTAGCACCATATCAAATACAGTATGTTCACATGTAGACTATAGAGGTTATAAGGTAAAATTTGACCTCCTCATTTTTGGTGGGAATTTAAAAACAAAATGAGTTTAGCTTCAGTAGTTTTATTGTCTTAACATCAGCAGACTTTCTCCCCTTCATTACATATGCACATTATTTGTATCCCTATTTTAACTATGAAATCTGAGGTATGTTTACTATGAAAATGACATATAAAATTATCACATCAACAATGTGCTGGTGCAAAGACTGTGTTTTCCTTCAAAGAAAATTACTTGATGAAGTGAATTTTACTTATACCCAAGGTCTTTGCCAAACCTGTATTTGTAAATTGTTATTTTGCTTCCAGATTTTGGCCATTGTACTGACAGGAAACTTGTTTTTTAAGGTGGCCAGGCTGTTCAATGAAGCTGCTCAAATGTCCCCAGAGGATGGTGATGTGCATACAGTTCTAGGTGTTTTGTATAATTTATCTCGAGAATACGATAAAGCAATTCGTGCTTTCCAGACTGCACTTAAGCTGAAGCCTCGTGATTACTCTTTATGGAACAAACTGGGTGCTACACAGGCAAACAGTGCTCAAAGTGCTGATGCAATCTATGCATATCAACAGGTATCAGTGTCTTTGAATTTACTTTGATCACTAAAAAGTATATCTCTTACTAGATGCAAATGGTAGTGGACTTTATTGAGTTGCTAGTGGTTAGGCTTTTACATTGGAGTAATATGGATGCGGCATGCCTAGATTTTCCTACATTTCGAATCATCAACTTCATTTTTTCTGGCTTTCTAATCTGGACAGAGTAATGTTTTTTCCTAAAATTCATGAGATCAGAGCATATACAATTTAAACATATTATATACATCTCTTTTTAAGCATTTATTATGAGAACAATTGTTGCTACTGATAAAATTTTTTTGACCCACAAGTATTTGACAAAAACATAAATAATTAGGGGTATCCTAAAATTGAGATCAAGAAGAAGCAAATTACAAGGATATTGTTGTTAAATTTTTATAGTGCAGATCTGATTTGATAGCAGTAACAGTCTTTTTCACTTTTTAGCAAACTTTTAGCATATAATTTTGAGATTATAAACTAGCAGTAAAGAAGAAACAACCATCGATAAGAACAAAAATTTTACCCTGGGGAAACCTTTTCAGGAATAAAACCCCAGCAAAGAGTAATCTTCCTTAATATTAGATGACTGAATTTTACATGAGCAGATTTAAGAGCAGACTTTACAAAGTTGCCCCTACAGCTTTATTGCATACCAAGAGAGACAGAGATGATCCCTTTTGAAATCTGAATGCAACCCATTGTCCAATATTAAACCTGCTGTAGATGATGACAGCCCTAATCCTGATGATGTCAGCCCTTTAGCAAACAATGGCAGCCTTTCCTGATGACATCATCCCTGTAGCAAGCAATGGCAGCCTTGATCCTTGTTAAAACTGATGACAGCACTCCATCTAGGGTTCGATCTGAGTCATGGTAGTCCTGTAGTTGTGAAGGCAGCCTTTGTTTTGCTTCAGAAGTTGGCAGCACCCATTCTAAGGTCACGGAAGCCCTTCTAGGGCTTAAACAGTCCCACGGTAGCCCTGCTAGGGGTTAATCTGATTCTTGGTAGCCCTGCTAGGGCTAGAACAAATCCACAGCAGCCCTACTAGGGCTTGAACAAACCCTTGGGAGCCCTTCTAGGGCTGTAACAGAACCTCGACATACCTTCTAGGGCTATAACAGACCCTCGGCAGCCCCTTCTAGGCTAAAACAGGTACTCAGCAGCCTTTAGGAAGAGAAGACAGCCCTGCTAGAGGAGACGGCAGCCTTGTTGGGCTTGGAACAGACCCTCAGCAGCTTTGAGGAAGAGAAAACAGCCTTGTTGAGGAAGACTTGAGAGCCTGCTTAGCTGATCCAAACCCTTAAAAAAATATTTGAGATGAATAAGATAAACAGCAGCTGAAAGTACCCAAGCAACCTCTTGGATAGAGATAGATGTCAGATTGGATGATGATTTTATGTCTTTATCACTTGAGAGGGCTCCTCATTTATATTCCATCATTGAGTAATTCAATGGGTGACTTCCATAAGTCAAGGAGTCAACAAATAATATAAAATATATTAGTTGGGGCTCTTTTAATTTCATTGTGGGCTTTTAACACTTTATACATTAGTTGGGGCCCTTTTAAGTTCATTGTGGGCTTTTACCCCACCCTTCTTGGGTAAGTCACCCTTTGACAAATTCTTAACCCCTTCTCTTGGTCTCCATGGTCCATACATGCCAACTCAAGTACATCATCATATATAAGGAAGATTATTCTTTGGGTGTCTTGTTCTCCCCACTAACACCAAGGTCCTAGGCTAGTTATTCCAACAAGGGGTGGCCAGTCCCTTGAGGAGGTCCCATAGCCCAATGACCAAGGAGAGTACATCACACATCACTTGGCTATACCCAATATAGGGCTTCTAGTGATGGCTTGGTAACTAACCGGGTGCCTCAGCCCCAAGCTGAATCTAGTTGACCAAAGTCAACAACTTGGTAACTGACCAAGTGCCTCAGTCCTAGACTGAATCATGTTCCTGGTAACTGACCAAGTGCCTCAGCCCCAGGGTGAATCAAGTTGACCAATTTCAACAACTTGGTAACTGACCAAGTGCCTCAGTCCCAGACTGAATCATGTTCATGGTAACTGACCAGGTGCCTCCATTCTCCCAGAGAATGGTTCTTGATGTTGCTAAAAAGTCAACAATTGTCTCGTCATCCTAATCACAACAGACATTGCAATGACTAGTGACCTATCTTCATCAACATTTCTTTGAACAAATCAGATACTTTATTTACATTCCACAGAAAGAGAATCTCAATCAGTGTTGCAAACATCGATGCGGCGAAAAAATTGGTAGGGTCCAGGAAACATCGTTTCAGGATAGCTCGGCAGCACATCGGCAATAAATTGGAAAACTTAAAAAATACAAGAATATTCATTTTTTTTTTCAATTTTCTAAACATCTAAAGCAACAATAACATCAAATAAACACATTGCCACATGAATATGGAAAGAAAACCGATATAGAAGATATAGAAGATGTCTAGAGGTACATCACACATAAAAAATCGACCGTGTTAACTTCCGAGTCATAAAAAAACATACCAAATGTATCTCATGATCATCACAAGTCGATAATAATAATAAATGAAATCAATTAGTTCGACTGGGATACTGAATGCTCTGCAAGGGCGGATTAATTAATGTTGTAAGAATGCTATGAAATTAATTAATTAGTGCCATTAAGAATGCACTGAAATTAATTAATTGCTGTAAGAATGCTCTGAAATTAATTAATTAGTGCTGTAAGAATGCTCTGCAAGGGCGAATTTCATAACAGGCTACTCACACTCCACCCTCCACAAAGTCAAAATCACCTTTAGAAAAAATTGGCAATATCTTGGAAAAAAATCGACCCGATTTTTTAGGTGATTTTTTGAGAAGAAATTAGCGAGCAACAAAAATTGCGATTTCTCGGCACCTCACGATTTCTCAGCCGATGTTTGCAACACTGATTTCAATATGGCTTGGAGTTGATATCGAAGGCATATTAGTTGTAATCGAAGACATTCCATTTGAGATTTTGATCAACAAACACTCCTAGAGACAATCGACCTAAGATGAAATGATTCTTTTGCAATGTGAAATATTGTTTAAATCTTCGAAGATATTTTTATCTCATTTCTTCAACACCTTCAAGGATGAAGCATTTGGAGGAGGGGTGATATGTAATGAACATAAGTTACATTACACTAATTATTCTAATTATTGCACCGAGAGTAGTGAGGTGCTCTCAGCCCAGTATGGTTGAGATGTTCTCACGTTTGTTACGTTACGTAACATAACGCTCCCATGTTAGCTCTTAACTTATCAAAAATAAAAAGTAATTAAAAAATTCATGTATGCATAAAATAAAAAAATTAAAACCACCATAGATGCATCTTAAACCCGAATCTATTAAGCACAGAGAGGGATCCAATTTCTTGAGGTGTAAACATTTTCTTAATGTGTAAAAAATTTAAGATAAAAAAATGTACACTTCAAGAAATTGGATCCCTCTCTATGCATAATAGATCTGGGTTTAAGATGGATCTATGCTGGTATTAATTAGTGTAGGGTTGCATGTATTAGTATAGACATGTCTCTTAGGTAGTATATAATGTGTTTTCTTGACTACCTATCATCCTTGTATACTGTATATTTATTAAATATATCTTATGTACTTTGGACAAAACATTTTTGGTCTCTCATTCATCTTCTCTATGGATGTTTAGCTGATGTGTTGTTTGGTTCATTACACTTTTTCTCTCCATCTCTCCATGTTTTACTTTCTATTCAATACCCTTATGGTGCCTCTATGAGTAGTTTTTCATCTATTGGGTAAAGTGGCATATCCACACACTAGGCTAATCTTGTTTTTTCCAAGTTTTTCTGCATTGTATTGGTAGCATGTTTCTTCTCTCAAAATTTTCTCATGTTGGCATTGTTCAGCCCAAGTCACTTTATTTCCCAGTTGGTGCTTCCAACTTTCTTACTGATTTGGTCTCCACATAAATCCTATGCAACTTTACATTTTAATGCTTTGTCTTCATTGACTTTCGAAAATTTTTTCTTATCATTGGGTGAGCTTTTTTCTTGTACTAAATTTTCTCCTTTGGTTGGTATGATATGTTGAAATTGGCCCACTTTGTGTTGAAGAATGTAACTTCAGAAGATATTCTTATTGTATTTTTATTGTACTTCCTTCGGGGAATATTCATGTTGTATTTACTGTTGTAAGAGTCATGAAAGAATCAATGTAAACCCTACTAGTTGAGTCGGCCTAGAAGAATCCAGAAAAAAACATGAAATTAATATTATATTGTATCCTAGTCAAGTCGGTCCAGTTAGGGAAGACAAGTCGGCCCAGTTAGGGAAAAAGGTCATGTTATAGCTAGTATAAATAAGTGAGGCGCCTAGCTCATTTGGACATCACTCACTCAAGCTTATTCGCTAGAGAGAAGGAGAACAAGTTCGCTAGGGAAGGAAGAGTAGTTGCATTGTGAAGACATCTTATTCTTGGGATTTCTATCTTATCTTATTCTCGAGATCTTTGTGTGAAAGAACCTTTTCTCTTGGATTATACTAGATTGACATTGTACTTGGTGACTGAATCTATATTGAAGAAGTTCTACTGGGTTTTCTGCCCCAAAAGGGTTTCCTAGGATCGTTGTGTACTCTTGTTTATGCTATGCTAGCTTGTCTATCTTTTAGTGATCCTATTGCATATGGTTATTGTGATATAATGCAAATTGTTTGAAGATCTAACATAACCAAATTTGAAGTATTAAAATTCTAACATGGTATCAGAGCTAGTCTAAAAGAAGACTTTGTGCAGCCGAAACCACCGGAAGTGAAAACTAGGGTTTCTTGTTCCGAAGGCTTTTCACCATAGATTGGCCTGAAACGAAGGACAAATCAATTCGCCCTAAGAGGGTTTATTTTTCTGTGGAGGAAGATTCCAAATCTGAGAATTTTGACTCTGTCACTACTACCCAGGAAAAGTAGGGCATCAAATTTTTGATATTTTTGTCCACAGATTAAGTTGAAGGAAGGGTTTGCTCAACTCGCCTCAGGGAGGCACAACTTTCCCTCAACTTAGAATTGCAAGATTCCAAAGTTGGAAAATTAGGGTTTCTCCGGCAAATCCTAGGTCAACCAGGAAGCAGATTTCAGAAGGCATTAAAGCAAGCACTTGGTTGGAGCATCTCTATTGGTAAGTATTGTTATCTTTATTTCCATTTGAGGTTCTCATTTTATCAAGATGACAAACAATACCAAGCTTGAGGATAAGCTTGAAGGAGCTGATAACTTCTGAGCTTGGAAGTATAGAGTACTGCTTATTCTAGAAGAGAATAATTTAGACAACTATGTTGAGGAGGAAGTTGCGGAGCTAGAGGGAGATGAAGACAAAGCTAGACATAAGAAGAATATGGTTAGGGCCAAAAGGATCATTGTTGACTCCATCAAGGATCACTTGATCCCTAAGTTGCACTGAAACAGAAACGGATACGGATACAGCGGGGGACACAGATATGGATTTTTTTTCAAAAATATGGATACGATATGGCAGGGAAACGACACACACACACACATATATATATAACTAAAATTTAACATTCAATATAATAACTTATATAATATAATTTATTTATAATTAATAATTAAGGTATAATACTTTAAAAAATCATTAACTATACTAATACACTATAACCTATTCATTTGATATATATACATTTTAACTTTACACAAATTATTAAATGATGAATAATTAACTTTACACTATAACCTATAACCTATTATTAACTTTACACTATAACCTATTCAATAGCTTTTAATAAATTAAATGTAGACTAGACATGCACATTGGCACAAGCCACAAACAAAGAGTCGAACTTGGTATTGGTTGCTCGAAGATCCCGTATGCACAATTGCACAACCCATTGATAACTCACCGGAATAGTAGAATACCGGTTGCTCGAAGACCCCGTCCATCCACCTTGTCTACTCTCTATATGCATGTGCGTGTGTCTACTCTCTCGAAGACCCTGTCCGTCCGTCTCTGGCATATGGCAAGGCAGACTAAGTAGGCATGAAAGCACAGCGGCACATCGTCCAGACAAAGGATTAGCCGCGGCTTCCGTCTAGACGTTTCGTTTAAATGTCCTGTACACCCACTGCCATCCAGACGAAAACTCGGAATCGAACCGTGAACCCCAACCCGAACTTCAACGAATTTGGGTTTTTTTAGGGTGATTCGTATTTGTCAAACCAATCTGTATCCACTTCCACCGGATCCGTATCAATGGTTCCAGTTCCGTTTCCAAGCTGAATCGAACACGAATCGAATTTGTATCCGTTTCTGAAGCGGGGAACGACGTTTCAGCGAGATGGGAGGGCCGTTTTCGGTAACTTAGCAGTTGATCCCCCATGTTTCATCATTGAAGACTCCCAAGGAGATGTTTGATGCATTGAAGAGACTATATGAAGGAAAGAACATTAATAGGAAGATGACCTTGAGAACTCAACTCAAGGGTGTGAAGATGCAAAACTCAGAAAGTATCCAATTCTATTTCACAAGGGTCTCCCAAATCAAAGAATAGCTAGAAGCTATTGGAGACAATGTTGAAGAAGCATAATTGGTGATGACTACATTGAATGGTCTCCCAAGATCATGGGCATCATTCATTCAAGGGATTTTCTCTAGAAGGAAGCTCACCAAATTCAGTAGGCTATGGGTAGATTGTACTCAAGAGGAAGCCATAGTTGAAGCTAGAGAAGACAAAACGGGTGAAGACAATCAAGCCTTAGCAGCTAATGCAAAGAAGATCAAGAAAGAAGAACGCTCTCACAAGAAGCCTAAAAGATTCCAAAAGAATCATAGACCTCATAAGGACTACTAAAATTACAGATCTTACACTTGTGATGAAAAATGACACCTTGCAAGAGATTACCCCAAAAACAAAGGCAACAACAAGAAAGGAAAGAAGAAGAGGCATCATGCTCATGCTGCAGAAGATGATGAACCAATTAAGAAGAGAGCAAGGGAAGACTCCTCTAGTGATGAAGGATATGTCCTGATCTCAGCTCTCACAGTTATTGTTACTCATGGAAGCAATGATTGGTTTGTTGATAGTGGTGATCCCAAGCACATGGCAGGTTTCAAGAATTCTCTCACCAACTTGACAGAAAATGACTCATCTCACAAGGTGAAACTTGGAGATGATTACCAATATCCCATAAAAGGGGTAGGAGAAGCATCCTACAATCTAGACTCGTGAAATCCCATCAAGATGAAAGATGTTCTCTATGTACCAGGATTGAAGAAGAATCTTCTTTCCATATCAAGCTTAGATGCGAAAGGATTCCAAGTTGCATTTGTTGATTGCCAAGTACTCATGTGGCCAAGAGGTAAAACGTTTGATGAAACAGTAGTAATTGGAGAGCAAGAGGGAGGCTTGTACAAATTGAAAGGCCAACCAGAACAAGCCATGATACATAACACCATGAAACCAAGTAGATCATAATGGTATATGCAAGGGATGTGCATAAGGAAAGAACATGAAGAGTTTGTTTCCAAGAACTGACAACAAAGCAACATGAGATCTTGGATCCAGTGCATGAGGACCAAAGATGAAGACTTCAACAAGTTCCAGACCAGACAAAGAAGAAGATCAAGGTCTTCAGAATCAGACGGTGGAGCAGAGTATGCTTCCAGAAACTCCATTGTTTTCTGCAAGGAGGCAGAAATTAAGAGGGAGCCTGCAAAACACATGAAAGATAAGTTTTTAAACTGTCATTTGAGTTATTTCTTAATGATATTGTTAACAACAGTTGTATGCATATTTGTATTCCTAGAATCAGGAAGTGTATTATGCATGTTATAGTGAATGCATTGATATGACAAGGATAAATGAACAATATACTCTTAATGTGCATGTGATGGGTAAGTAGCCTATGATGCTGCACAACATTCCATGAGCCATTGTTGCTTGTCTAGAATGAAACCTCTTTGCTAACATGTTGGGAGCAACACATGCTCTTGATAGCATGTTCTGGTAGAGATGGAAGGAATCTAGATAATTATCGTGTGTATATGGGATATGGATGAGTGTTGTGCTGAAGCATTAGCTAAGATGTATTGGTTACATGACTGTGTACATTATGCATAAGAAGTTGTCATTACATTGAATTGATTGATTAGTATGTAATGTTGCTAATCATATGACTGAATTTGACTTGTAGGAAATATCGTGTGCTATGACCTACAAGAGAAGGATGATAAGACTTGTTCCGAAGAACAAGTGGTGACCTTCAAATAGATTTACAAAATCAAGCATACTACAGAAGTACAAAGCAAGGTTCCTGGTTTTTCTCAAAAAGAGGGAGACGATTATGACGAGATGTGTGCTCCTGTAGCAAGATACACTTTGATAAGATCTATACTTGCTATAGCTACAGTAATGAAATGGAAGGTACACCAGATGGACGAGAAGATTGCCTTCCTGAACGACGTAGTAGAAGAGGAAGTGTATTTGGAGCAGCTACTAGGATTTGAGACACATGACATGCAAACACATGTGTGCAAATTGAAGAAGGCCTTGTACGGTTTGAAACAGGCACCCAAGACGTGGTATGACAGGATTGACGGATTTTTGACGAGCTTGGGCTTTACCATGAGTAAAGCAAATGTCAACCTTTACTTCAAGGTTGAGGATGGAAAACTGGTGATACTACTTTTGTATGTAGATGACCTGTTCTTGACAGCTGACGAGAAGCTCATTGCAGAAACGAAGAAGAAACTTGTTGTAGAATTCGAGATGAAAGACCTGGGTATGATGCACTACTTTTAGGTCTTGAGGTGTGGCAGAATCTAGAGATTTTCCTTAGCCAAGGAAAATATGCAGTACAGATCCTGAAGAGATTCAGGATGATGGATTGCAAGGCCATGGCCACACCAATGGCATTGAATTTGAAGTTGTTGTGTGATACTTCTTCAGAGACAGTGGATGCCATAGTATACAGATAGATGATTAGTTCGTTGATGTACTTAACGATCACTAGACCTGATATATGCTTTGCAGTGAACACCTTGAGTCAGTTAATGGTCGAGCCGAGACTTGTTCACCTGATTGCGGCAAATCATGTGATGAGGTACCTGAAGGGGACACTTGATTATGGACTCAGATATGTGTCAAATCAGAATATTAGCCTACAAGGCTATGTTGATTCAGATTAGGTCAGTAGTGTCACAGAAAGAAAGAGTACTTCAAGATGTTGCTTTAGTTTGGGATCATGCATGATCTCCTAGTTTAGTAGGATGCAGATGAGTGTGGCACTCAGTACAACCGAAGCAGAGTACATGGCAGCTTGTTCAACTAGCTGTGAAGCAGTGTGGCTTCGGAAGTTACTCGTAGTATTGTTTGATCTTGAGTTAGAGGCGATTTGTATTTTCTGCAACAACCAAAGTTGTGTAAAGTTGTCCGAGAACCCAGTGTTTCATGACAAGTCGAAGCACATCGAGATCAAGTACCACTATATCAGGGATATGGTGCAAAGAGGAGCAGTGAGGCTCCAGTATGTGGTGACAGACGAGCAAATAGTCAATGTGTTGACCAAGCCTCTATCGAGAGTGAAGTTTGAGTACTTCAAGGACAAGCTTGGAGTTGTCTAGATCAATGTTCCTCGAAAGAAGGAGTGATGAGAGACAACACGTGTGAGATGTAGGTGGTCACTTAGTAACGTAAATTGTGCTCCTGGGCGGGTCTCCACTTGAGGTGATTTTGTAGTGGGTGATCACTTCGGTGACGTAATGTGTGCTCCCGGACTACACTCACGAGGATGCAGTAGGTACTCACATTGGTGACATAATTGAGCCTCCTAACTGTTGGTGCTATGTCGCATACACGACATGTGCGAAGACGTAGGCAGTCACCTAGTGACGTAAGTTGTGCTCCTGGGCTGTTCTCCACATGATGTGACGTGATAGTGGGTAGTCACTTCGGTGACATAATTTGTGCTCCTAGGCCATACTCATGAGTTTTGTGTTGCTGAGATGTGCGAAGACGTAGGTAGTCACCTAGTGACATAATTTGTGCTCTTGGGATGGTCTCCACATGATGTGATGCGATATTACAATGTGATATTACATGTATGATTTATGAGTAAAATGTGATATTACATGTATGATTTATGTCTCACATTCATTTTTTTAAATGTCCTTGCCCATACATACATATATATATATATATATATATATATTGCGTTCCCTGTTTCCAAAATTTGGGGGGTTCATGTTTCCAATGCATCCCCGTTTCATATACTTGTCTCTGCTTCCTTGTTGCTTGCAACTTAGGTTTTGGCACATGGTATTGTCCCATGGTTTTGACACATAGCATTGATGAGAATTTAGCAACTCTCCCATCTATATAAAGAGAGCATCTCTCATTGTACTCTCATGGTTTCGATGGCTAGAGCTTGTGAAGAGTAAAACATCATTTCTACTTTGTGTCTATTTTTCTTGTATGATAATATATTGGGTAAATCTTAGGAGCTAATTATGGATTTAATGGCGAAACCTAACTTAGAACTCCTTTTTGTTCAAAGAATGCATGGAATTAAGGTAATATCTTCACATATTACTACATAAGTTTTGCTAACTAGATAGAATATTTCACCATTTGGTCCTAGGGGTTATGGGTCAATATACCCACTCTTGTTTTAATGGTTTTGACTTGTACCATATTGATTGGTCATTGTACCCTCACCTAATTAATTGTATGACCCTAGTACCCACCTAAGACATCTACTTATATTTTATGTTATTAAATGTGACTTTATTGTTTTAACCATAATGTGTTGGTACCCACCTAAGTCATTTATATTTTATATTTATATATCTTGTGACTTTTAATTTTATGTCCTAACTAAATGGTACCCTCCTAAATCTATGGAACCCTAACTTAATTAAAAGATTAATTTAATGATCATTCTAAAAGACCCTAATCCTATATATTGAAGTCTTCTTTTTGGCATTTAAACATCTTTATCTCAGCTGTGCTCCTTCCTCTGCTTGACGTCAAGGATACCACTGCTGCTCACCCAAGTTTGAAGGCCGCCCACCTGTTGAACAAGTTCGGATCTGGTTTTTGATGTTAGTGATGTTTGATATGCATCTAGGGTTTGATCTATGATCAAAACATGATCAAATTTGATGACTTGTGACCTGATTGAAGAAAGCCGTGACAACTGTGACCTTGTTAACCTAGCCGGTAGCTCTTTTTCTGCTCAACTGTGATTTTTTGGAGCCTGATCTTCCTGTATGAGACTTGATCTGCTGCTAGAGGAACCCGATCTACTTTGCTTGAGTTCGATCTGCTGTTGATGTAATACATTCTGCTGTGTGAAGTTTGTTTGGGGTTAATCTAAGGTCTGATCTGTCTATAGAAGGGACCGATCTACTTAATAAGGGTCTGATATGCTTCGTTCTGCCTGTGTTTAATTCAACCATGAGCTTTGGAGCCCTGTCCAACTTAGTCGTGAGATCCTAGGGTCTGGTTTATCCTGCTGTGTGATCACATGTGGAGGTCGTGAGTCTCCTTGGTCTTAAGCTGATTGTTGATTGTCCATTTGTGAGGGCCTCAGCTTGTATGGACAACTTGGACTGAGTTGTTAAGTTGTTTATTTATGCTGAGTCTTGTTTTTGCCCAGATCTATTTGTTAAGACTCATCTCTGGTTCAGATTGTTATGTTGAGTTGCACTTGTGGATAGGTCTATTTATTTGATCACCTATGGTTAAATCTGATATGTTGAGAGTCACTTGTTTTCTTATCTCTTATGCTGAGACATTGTTGAGACCATATTTATTGTGACTTTATTGACCTCCATTGTTTTGAGTCTTGATTGAGATTGTAATTGTGTTTTTGACTGTCATTGACTATCACTACCGTTGCCTTCAACCTATCATCTCTCTCTCCCTGGTTTGTTCTAACCCTCTAGCAGGGTCATATGGTTCCTAGTGATTGACTGGCCTCTGAGAGGCACAATGCTTTTCTGAAAGTAAAATTTTATGAGTATAAAACAGGAAGGGTTCTACACTCCTAGTAAGTACCCTAACTTGCTAATTATAATTGTTGTTGTTAATGTTATACTGCTGGTTACATGTTACTGAAGATTACTTTAACACAGTGACCCAAATTGGTAGCGTTAAAGATGAAAAATTGAAAGAGATGAAAATTATGTTTCAGAACTATTTACTAATGTACTATTTCGTTTCAGTATTAGTTTGTTAAAAGTAATTTTTGCATTAAAGTACACTGATTTTTTATTCTTCTGCATCAAACCCTAACCCTAACCAAAATTTAACAGCCTCTACCTCATATCTCAAAGTTGATCCTCCAAGGACATTAGTCAACACCGTACAATTTTGATGAAACTTCCTAATCCAAGCATTAAAATAAGGTAGAAAAAGGTTCCCCTGCTTAATAAATAATTTTGCTTGACTGAAGGGTACATTTTTATTAAGGTCACGACAAAGGAGTTCAATCAACTTCAACAATCAGGCATCAACACCTCCAACATCAAGGTACATATCAGCAACTTGTTCATCAGTGCTCACATACTCAAGCTTGATAGCTTCTTTCTGCACCATATCCCGTATATAAAAATATCGGATCTCTATGTGCTTTGACTTATCATGGAATACTAGATTCTCTGTCATCTTGATACAACTCTGGTTGTCACACAGGATCACAGTGGAGTCCATCTCTAAGTCAAACAATCCTAATAATAGTTTCCGAAGCCATATCGCTTCACAACTAGCAGAGCAAACAGCTATATATTCTGCTTCAGCTGTGCTGAGAGCCACACTAGACTGCTTCCTGCTAAACCACGAGATCATGGCAGATCCCAAACAATATCATCGGCCTGATGTGCTCTTCCTGTCTGATACACTACCTGCCCAATCAACATCTGTGTAGTTATACAATCTGAAGTCATGATCTCCAAGATAAGATAGACCAAAATCTATCGTACCTTTTAGGTACCTCATCACATGCTTTGCAGCTATCAGGTGAACACGCCTAGGTTCCACTAGGTATTGACTCAAGGTGTTCACAGCAAAGCATATATCTGGCCTGGTATTTGTCAGATACATCAATGACCCAATAATCTGTCTATACAAAGTTACATCCACTAACTCTGATGAGTCATCAGCTAACAACTTCAAGTTGGAGTCCATGAGAGTGGCCATGGTTTGTACATTCCAGCATATCAGATCTTTTCAAGATTTCCACAGCATACTTTCCCTGGTTGAGAAAGATTCCTTCTGAGCCTTGCCATACTTCCAGACCTAGAAAGTAATGCATCAATCCGAGATCTTTCATCTCAAATTCTGTAGCTAGCTTCTTCTTGCTTTCCATGATCTGTTTCTCATTCCCTGTCAGAAAGAGATCATCCACATACAGTAATAGTATCATCCATAACCTTAAGGCAAAGGTTAGGATCAGCTTTACTTTTGGTAAACCCCAATCTTGTCAAGAAGCTATCAATTCTCCCTCTGTGACTGAACATCATTCACACTCTGCATTGAGTGATCTTTTGTATATATATTCGTGTCATCTCTCGTCAAATGGGTCTACTGATATGAGCTTCAAGATCATTTGAACTCTGTGGTGAGTTCTTTGTTGCATCCATCTAAGAGAAGAATGACATCTGTATATAGACACCATCTTCAACCTTGTAGCAAAGGTTGAAATCCTCATCACCCATGGTGATCATTAAGCTCATAGAATGACTATTGATCCTGGGTACCCGTACAGAGATTTCTTCAATTACACCATTAAGAGAATGGTCTTATCTAGCCACTTGGAGCAAACATCTTGTCATGATCCTCTTCCTCTTTCTAAGAGAATCTTCTAGCCACGAGCCTTCTATAGTATGTTTGATTTGTAAGTCTTCTTGTTGAGCATCCATCACTTGTTCAGTGTTCATCATTCTTCATGATCTTTCCTACAAATCAAAGTTAATTACATGATTAGTAATACTTCATAATCATCAAATCATGTTGTCATTTCAATGATAACCTATTATGCATATTGATATGATTCACATAGTTATGCAACTATCTTGACCAATATTTTGGCACAACACTTTTCCATATCCTGTATGCATATAGTGGCTATCTAGATGCCTTCCATCTCTACCAGAACATACTGTCAAGAGCGTGCACAGCTCTCAGCATGTCAACAAAGAGGTTTCATTCTAGATAAACAATAATGGAATGTTTGTCCAACTTACCCATCATATGCATATTAGTAGTATACCGTTCAATGCTATATGAATGCTTACACTATGCATGATATACAAATATGCATACAACTATTACAAGCAATATCATTTACTATTTCAGAGATTCAAATAACAACTCAAATACTTATCGTTTATGTTTGTGTGGTTGCCTCCTGCTTGATCTCTATATGTCTTTGAACTTCTATTCATTTTGTACCACTATACATGCTTAAGTGTGCACTAGTGTCATCCTCATGATCTCATACATTCATTAATATAATCTCAATACTATCAAAACATTATGTATGGTCATGATCATTTCATACACAGGTATACTTACCTAAGATCCTAACACAAGGTAGGATTCTAACTTGATATAGGGAAACATACCTGGATTATCATGCTTGGTTATGTCTTAACATACCCAAACAATATCTTCTTTGTTCTCTTCAATGATTTAGAGACCTTGTGCTAGAACCTGCATATCTCATAAGTTAAGCATAGTAGAACAAAGTCATACATACCTTGTAAGTAGAGCTTCTATGTGGTCAAAGACTATGGATGAGTCTTTGTCTTTATGTCATCATGGTCATAGAACTTGATTTGTCTTTCTTGATGTACCTGTATCTTGTTAGTAGACAACATCATCCTCATACAACACCACAAGTGCATTAGTACAATCATAAGTGTCATAACCCTAATCAATGAATGTCTTCTATCATTCACATGCATTCATTATCAAACAATCATAATTGTACTAACCTTAATAACATGAAGACAAACATATTATGAACTTAATGAAGAATCAGATTTTCAAAACATACCTGTATTTCCTCAAGTCATACCTGTCAGGATTGCTTGTAGTCTTCTTATGTAAGGCCTTAGCCTCATCTCCCTCTGGAACTGGATCTTCTTCACTTATGCAAGTGTCCAATTTATTCTCTTCTAGGATTAACCCAATCCACTTTGATTTGTTGAAACTGGATATGGCGCTGGATTAGGGTTTGTCAGAGAAACCCTAAAAATTTAAACTTTGAATTTCAAACTTCTGAAAGAATGGAAAGTTGCGCCTTGCTGAGCTGATTAAGCTGGCATACTTCAATTTTGAAATCTTCAAAATTTGACCCCTCAAAATTGCCTTTGAAACTTCCGGATCTTCTGGACAGGATCCCAAACTAGGGTTTGATAAAGCCCAGTCTTCTACCCAACCAAAAGTTTCGATCTTGTGCTCTAAACTTCGATTTTTCTGAGGAGCTTCCAGCCGTGGTCTTAGATTCCAAAACTTCCAACTTTTGCAGAAACCCTAATTTTCCACCTTTCCGATCAAAATCCCGAACTGGGGTTTGATCAAGCCCGGCCTTCTTCCCAACCAAAAAATTCGATCTTGGTCTCCAAATTTCGATTTTGATGAGGAGCATCCAGTCGTGGTCTCAGATTCCAAAAATTCCAACTTTCTCCGAAACCCTAATTTCCCGCAGCAGTGATAAGCCAAAAATGAGAATGCTCAAAATCCAATTCTATTTCACAGAAATATGTGCCTTAATGTTTCTGGTGTAACTCGGAAATTTCGGATCTGCAGGGTCTGAAACTTCGGCCTGTGGTAGCCCGACCTGTTATCTTTCCAACCCCATAGATCTGACCTCAAATGGATTCTCTGAGAGAGAGTTATGCCAAGTGTTGCAACGTGACCTGTTTATGGGATGAAACAGGAGAGCGAACTTGTACAGAGTGCCACGTGTCACTGTTTCAACTTCGGCCTATGCAAAGCGGACCTGTGAAACTACAGTCCGTGCCCTACCTATCACTTTTTACGAAATTTCATTTGGAGCTTCCTAGCCCGAGATATGACCTTTTTGCCTAGGTCACCTGTTTATGACTGAGATCTGGAAGAGGCAGAAACTCTAACTTGTACTGATCATATCTCACAAAGTACAACGAATCTGAGGCTGTCCTTCAGAGTCTCAGACACAAGGTATAGAGGGATGTTATCTACGTCCTGTAGAAGTTTCTGATCCTGAACCTTCGCCAAAATGGATTTATAGCGAAAGTGCCACAATGACTGGTTTTTGCTATATAAAACCCGAACTTTCAAATTGTCGCAAGTGAGACAAGTGTCATAAGTGCCATGCATTGCCTTCCTTCAGCTAGCTCTGATACCATGTTAAGATTCAATATGCTAAGATAGAAAATATCAGTATTACATTTCATTTTACAACAATAGCATATACAGGATCACTGAAAGAACAACAAGCACAACATAAACACAAGAGACACAGATTTATCCTGGGAAACCCTCATGGGGTAGAAAACCCAGCAAAGCTTCCTCAATATAGATGACCAGCAAATACAAAGATGTAATCCCCAAACATGAGCTCCTTCTCCCCCGTTGCAGATCTCTCTCTCTCCTATGCGCCAATCACAAGTGAGTGAATGTGTGTTAAATGAGGAACACACCTCCTCTATTTATACACAACTCCGACTTGACTTTTACACTAACTAGGTCGGCCCCAACTTAACTACTTAACATAATGTGACAGGGCCGACCCCACTAGGGTGGTCTAATAACCCTTTAACTCACATGACTCATACAGGGTCGACCCCACTAGGGAAGTCTAATAACCCAAGTTACCACATTCTCCACGGAGGAATAAAACATCTCCGAATATACAATAGGGTCTCTACGGAGGAATGAAACATCTCCGGAATAATAAAGTACAAATATAATATTCTTAGAAGTTACAATATCTCAACAGCACTCTTCTCAAATGATCCAAAAATGAACATGCGACAAAATTACGGTGTTGCACTTTAAACAACAATTCTAGATTTTCCAACTTTTTTCGGTATTTATCAAATTTTCTATTATAGCCACTTTTTGGAAATCTCACAGCACTTATGCATCCAATGGTGTGTTGAGATGGCTCAATTTTGGGCACTTTTCCAAAAGATAATTGCTCTTGAAGTTAGGACACCCCCTCAAGTGTGCTAGGAACATCACCAAATGTAGTGCTCCAAGTATAGGTGTCTAATGATCATCCAACATACCAATCAAGTCATAGTATGTGGTGTAAATAAATCACTCTAGTGTAATAAAGTTAACCATCATCAAAACTTAGGAAAATGTTAATTTAATATGACAATAATACATGAGATATATGTTACAAATACACCTTTTCTAACAACTCAATGATTATAATTGTTTAACTCAATAGTGTTGAGATGGCTCAATTCTAAGCACTTTGCCAAAAGGTAACTGCTCGTGAAGTTAGGATGCCCCCTCAAGTGTGTTAGGAACATCACCAAATATAGCGCTCCAAGTATAGATGTCTGATGATCATCCATCATACCAATCAAGTCATAGCACGTGTAAATAAAATCACTCTAGTGTAATAAAGTTAATCATCATCAAAACTTAGGCAAATGTTATTTTAATGACAATAATACATGAGACATATGTTACAAATACACCTTTTCTAACAACTCAATGATTATAATTGTTTAACTCATCTAGTCTAACACTAGTGTGACCCTTAGAACCCCTTTACATGTGAGAATCGTAAGCCAACATGCATAGCTTAGCTACCTAAGTCAAATGAGGGTACATGAGGTGAAGTACATGCATAGAGAAGAAAGGGGGGTCTTTGTGAAATAACCATCATAGTAATATAAGTGTGCTGGTCTATCCTTAACTTTCAAGAGTTAGTATTTTTTAGATGTTTCTTCCATATGTGTTCCTAGGAAGTGTTGTCATGGGTCATCCATCCTTGCGCCTTCATATTGCGATCCCTTTATTTCATTTGGCCCTTTCATTGGCTTAGTCTCTTTTCTTTAGATGTGGCTTTTATAACTTGGGACAAGGAAACCTGGATTTTGCGATGGGGAGTATCTACCTTGATCTTTTCCATTTTCATTTTTGCATTTAATTTATCAACAAATCCCTTTTGGAGAGTGCAAGACTCTTTTAATTTATCAACAAATCCTTATTTGAGCCATTTTTTTATTGGAATAGTAATGAGACCATATGTTATTACCTGTGTTGCATGGGTACCCGTACCAGGGGGTCGGGTACACGAACCTGTACCGGGTACTTGGGTGCTTCAATGGTACGTACCCAGCCGTACCCAAATCCAACCTCATGTACAAGGTACTTCATTTATGAAAACAAGGTATTTGCATGGATTTCGGTATGTTGTACCGCATGTTTGGGTACGCGGGAGGTATGGACGTTGGGAAATTTACCTTAGCTCGCTGGTCTAGGGGGGTCGACTTGCAATGTTTGAAGTTTAAAATTTTAAAAATTAAAAATTAAAACACTTAAACACATGTTATGTGGGCACTTACCCCTTACCTAAACCTGCGCGGCACCCCATTTCTCACTGCTAGTGCTTTGTGCTCACTACTCCAACGATGCCTATCTAAAGAGCTTGCTGACAGAGGACCTTAGTGATGTTGATGACATTGATCCTGAGGATGCTAATGACATCGCTTGAGGAAGCCAAATCAGCTATCTTGTTCATTGTTCATTGTTCAATGTTTACTATTTGAACTTTCTTTTTCATGTCTGGAAATGCCATTTAGTCTTCTAGTCTTCCAGTCTTCCACTTGATATCTACTATGAGTCTATGTCATATGATTTATCAAATTTATTCTTTTATGTTTCAAATTTTCAATGTGAATGTTCATATGAATCATTGAATTTAGAAATATCAAATATACATGTATGATGTGACTAAGACATGTTTTATTTTTATAAATTTTAATATATATATATATATATATATATATATATATATATATAGTACCCCCGAGTCCCCGACGTACCCAAGTACACGGTTTCAAAAAGTGGTGTCCCCGTCCCCGTACCCACATTTTCTGGCAACTTAGGTTATTAATAATGACATATCATTCACAAAGGGGAATAATGAAAGGGGATGGGTGAATTGGTTAGGAGAATAAAAATGGCTAGGTAGAAAGTGATGAAATGGATGAAATTACTTGACTTAGTTCACCAACGTACAAAATCAACCTTCGTATGAATACACTTATTAAGCTAGAAGAATAACACTAAGGTTAGAGTAAGAGATGAGCAACAGTTTAAATATATGTCATTATAGAAGCATGCATGTAACATCTCATGCTAGCATACCATCATATCAGAAAACATGCTAAGTGTAAACGGGGGTTAAAGATATCACATCACTAGAGGATCAGGAACTATCTCTAACTAGGTACATCTAGCCTTCTAGGCACATGCGGCATCTGACATATGTTGAAGGAACTTTGACCAACAATCTATGGGGAAGCCACAGATCTCATCTCAGGGAATCTCGGATCACAAATCACCCTTGCTGAAAGAGGGGTAACAGGTTGCACTCTTCAACCAAAGTTTGTGCCATCCTAGTAGGGATTCCATTTTTTGGAAGAAGTTGGCACCATTTTCCTTCTTTGTGTCTAATGAAGGTGACTTGTTGCATACCTATTTACGTCATCTTTGAACGTAATGAATTAAAGGTTGTTATTTTCCCTAGTAAATGGGGCTACTTATATTTGGGTCGATCGGATAAAACCTATATGCAATTTTTGTCATAAGGAGGGATGTGTCTCCAAGTTCTACATGGTTTGTATTCGTTAAATTAAAAAACTTACACGAGTAATAAGTTATGATATGGATCTTTTCAATGATTTTGCTCAAACAATTTATAGTGGACATGAAACCATGCACTCTACATATGGGTTTGATTCATTGTGTTAAACCCTTGATCAGAGTATGACTTCATTAGTTTTGCATTTCAAATTTTTTTGGATGAAGTACATGCGCCCATATTCTGGTATATTGTCCATATGATCCTTCAAGTACAAATGCTTTCTTTGAAGGAGTTTCTATTCACGATCTGCTGAGGATCAATTCTACTACTTCTTACTAAAGATTCTTCTATGGATGATCCTCAACCTATTACAGTGGATCTTTCTCCATCACAGTTTGATGTACTTCCTCTTATTGATGTACCTTCGACAGAGATTTCCTCTCATTGTTGTTTAACCTTAAGGACTTTTGTTACAGTGCACATTTGGCTTACTAGGCCTTACCTATTACAGGATGTGATGATGTCATTATTGAACCTACCACATTTGGAGATGTTCTTTATGTTCCAAGAATTGGTGGTTTAATAGTGGTGATGCGAGGCCTAATTCAGAGCAATTGGTTCATAGTGACATTTGTGGGCTTATGACCACTTCTTCTAGTGGAAGAGCTCAGTACATCTTCACCTTCCTTGATTCAGTTTTTATTCACAAATTCACAGTTTTTATTCACAAATTCATAGGAGTTGTCCCACTATTTTTTATAGATGATTCTACAAATAATTCTTGGGATATTGCAATGGGTCTTTCTTCTATACCTCTATTGAAAATTTGAAAGCCATTTTCACCAACTTATTGAACACTACGGGTGTGGGAGATAGGGCATTCAAGGGGACTATCTATCTGGCTCATATTTAACATTACTGAGGCATGTAGCTTGTAATGGAATGTTGTCTCTCCACAATCCCCTATTCAAGGGAGGATGTTGAATGCAAGAGTGTAATCATCACATGGTTAACATTGTATTGAGTTGGGTAGTCATAAGCTAAGTCTCAGAGTCTCATTTGTACTATGAGCATGGTTGAACTTTATTGATTTGGGTATTCACATTAACCCACTCCTATTTCTAGCTACAATTGTCCCTATTTTGAGCTGGGTATCCATACAACAAGTCACCTTTGTATTTTGGGCATGACCAACCTATATTGAGTTGGATATCCATAAACCCACTCTCATTTGTATTTCATCATTCTCCTTTGTGACTTTCTATTCAAATTAAGGGTGTGTGTTGAGAATTGTCTTCACAGTTGGCCATTGCCAACCCTATTGTAATCATTGTTATATTGTGTTTCTAGGTTGGGCTAAGGCCAACCTAGTTCAAACACTTATTATATTGTAATTCTAGGTTTCATTAAGTCTGACCTGGTCATCTTCATGTTGGCCCATTACCCCTCCTTGTGGAAAGAACCCTACCTAGTTGAGTTGTATAAAACTATAAATACACCACAACTCTCTCATTTGTAAGCCATCTTGCGAGCCATTGTTTCTAATAAAAGTGTATAAACCTATGAGCACCATATCTACTGCTGTTTTCTCTTGTTTTGCTCTTTTTCTCTGTTTAGCACATTTGGTATTTCTCTCACCAGGGCACCTATGGACAGCTTTAGCACACATCTTTAGTGCCTTTTTTTTCCTTTTAATTTGGGTTTGCTATTGGTTCCATTCAATTCTCTCTAGTCTCTTGTGATATAAACATTTTTTTAATAAAAATTAGGGATTGTTCATTGTGAGCTGAAACTGAGTGATTCTTAAAAATTAACATTCTCGAGTCTCAATCAATGGCACCTTATTTTAGAGTAGAAATTCACTTTTTCCATTTTATACACATCCATGGATATTGGGAGCATTACATGGAAGTTTATAACAAAGTTTGATGTGAGAGGACACTTGGGTACATAAATTCGATGAAATCATGGGATCTTCTTGTCTGCACAACATTATTGGTTTTCCCTGGTTTTATGATTATCTATTGCTCTTGGGAGACATCAGCATTGTACAAATGATGTGCAGCTCTGCTTGAGACAATGCAATAAGAGCAAGCAAGCAATATCAGACCATTGTTTGGAAATAGAAATTGTTTAGTGGACACAGTTTTTTGAATTTTTCTGTCAATATCTTAGGAAATAGAAATAAATTTGACATAAATTTTGTGAATTTGTCCATCAAGGTCTTTTGGTAGAAAAGGAATGACCATAGCATAACTTTTTTCAACACTTTTTTTCAAATCTTAAAAGTCGTGTCAATTGTCAAGGGTATCTTGAGGAGATTATTCGAAAAAGATGAGCATGTTCCTTATGTTATTTCGTAGTTCTTTATGCTTGTGACAATATACTTTCTGGTTTCTAGGTTCTCAAATTGCTTACAATTTGTGTGGTCACAGGCCCTTGACTTGAAACCTAACTATGTTCGTGCATGGGCAAATATGGGTATCAGCTTTGCTAACCAGGTATGAGTTTTTTTTCTTTCCAAAATTATGCCATCATCATATTTAGATACATATTTCAGTAGCTAGAAGAAGTGGAATTGAAAAGCCTTAATCCATGCCCATTCTAACTAGGAAGAGAGGAGGTATCTTTGCATAGCCTTAAGAGCTGCTTTTCATTTAAATAGTTTACTGAATTTTCATTTGAAGCATGCCATTGAATTAATATAAGATTTTTCTCTAATAAAGTCTGAATGTACACATGCACGTGCACATGAAGAACTAATGAAACTCGCTAGATATCTAATGGGGTTCTCTGACATAATAGAGTGGTGGCAGACACGACAGCAACCCTCATAATTCTTCTCAGAATTTCCTTGTAGTAGTTGAATTCCGCATTGTCATATTTGATTGCCTTATTTACAGGATGCAATTATGCATGAAAACATAGATTGCAGCAATTGTTTACTTCAAAAAATTGGTTCATAATAACATTTTTCATGGTTCAATATTTTCAGGGACGCTATGAGGAGTCTATCTGCTACTATGTAAGGGCATTAGTGATGAACCCAAAGGCTGAAAATGCTTGGCAGTATTTACGGATTTCTCTTAGGTAAGTGATGAAGGTTGCCACCTCATATGGTATGGTCCATCTATTTACAATCCCATCCTATTGAAACAATAGTCAAGATTTTAGCCTTCATTTGGTGTTTAAAGTGCATAGATTGTGTGTCTTTTTAATCTACTCATCTAAATGACACCCTTTCTTCTTGATTTTAGATGAGGCTGTCCATGTTATGTGTCTAATTAAAATGTTTGTCTCCTTATCTCCAGTTGTAGTAGACATATTTGGGAGAAAAGAGAGTATGATTTGGCAAAAAATGAACAATAGGGCGAAAGGGGAAAAGAATGGCTTACATATATACATGACACATACAAACAAACAAACCAAAAATACTATTCATACACATGCACATGAACATATGGGTGTATACACACTCGTCATTTTCTATTATAACCAATGTAGATAATGCAGGGATCGGTAAAAAATTGGCGAGGTTCCAGAAAACAAATTTTCAGCAACATCGGCGAAAATCAGCAAACCGCGACAAACATTAAAAAATACAAATTATATTCACCTTTTTCAAAATTTTAAACATATAAAACAACATCAGATAAACACATTGGAACATACATGTTGAGAAAGCACTGTTCTATATCATGTAGTGATGCCAAAAATGTAATGATGCATCAAAGTCAATACTGAATCCTGAAACCTAATAGTTGTCCAATCAAGGACTCAAAAGTGGATAACCAATACAAAATGACATCAAATATATAAATGTATATGAGGTAGATGTACAATGACAAAAGTAACAAACCTAGCAGCTAGCTATCTAATATCAATGCCCTCTCCCCCTTTTACGGGAAAAGGACATGGGTCGTTTGTCAGGCCTGCCCCTAGCACTAGTAGCAGAAGGCCCTAGCTCTACATCTAATATCTGACGGTGACTGGGTGAAGGACTAGATGCATCAATCGGTGTAGAAGATGGTGCCGATGCTAGCACATCACCCTCCATGATGTCTCCAACCTGCTCCTCCTCCTCCCACTGCTCTTCCTCCTCCTTTTGCCCCTCATGCTACTCCTCTTCTGGCTCTAGCCATCTAGATGCCTCCATGATAGGCAAATCAATCTCCACCCTCCACTTAGACAATATATCAATATTGTCCAAAGAGATGGCATCGACATTCGGTGTTTTCTCTATCTATCTCATCCATGGGAGGAGATTGTAATGGACGTACACCAATTCATTAAGATGTGTGAACTCCAACCTGTATGAAGGTGAGTCATAATTTATAATATGTTAGAGGATTATAAATTAGTAATAACATTTAATGCAATTGCTTTGTTGAAATTCTAACCTTTTGCATTTCTTTGAGTGTATTTTTTCAAATACACTCCAATTCCACTCACATGTCGAAGTGGTACAAGTTTGGCTAAGGATTATGATGGCAATTTTTCATAAATTTGGTGTCCTTACGCCATAGGTTCACCACCAAACATCTACAACAAATAAGAAACAAAGAGAACTAAATTACATTTCATTACAGTGGAAAATTGAAATAGGAAATAAAGAAAACATAATTCAACTTTCAAATAAAACACTCTAATGACTTACGAGTAAATTTCCTTAAAATCCACACTAGAGTTAATGTATACCAGATTAATTAATTAAACCCAATTGCCACAATTAAGCACACATGGATTTCTTCACTATGCAACGGAAAAATAAATACTGAAAGAAATATAGCATCAATCACATCAATAGAGACAACACAATCTTTTTGGGTATAAATCCCTGCACAAAACCTAAGATGGGAAAACCGGTGCAACAGTTTGAGATGAAATTTTATTATGAAGATATGAAGCAAATACAATCCAGAAAATCTATTTACCCAACTTGGAAAAAATCGACCTCTGCGAATCACTGAGTAAACCAGAACCAAACTGTACGGTCCCTTTGTGCAGGTGTACGACCCTCTGCATCAGTTGTATGGAATCCGTACGGCTCTCACACGTGCGGACTGCTATACAACGGACATACAACCTGCTGTATGATGGATGTACAGCCTACTGTACGACCTCTGTTGTACACAACCTCCTCCTCTGTTGATTCGTACGGCCCCTCTCTCTGCCTGATCTTCCTGTCGATTTGCTGGAAGGATGCTCCTCCGTCTTCTCTGCAAACTTCTCTCTCCGTCTCTATCGGAATGTGTCCTCTCCACCAAATCAATCCTCCTTTTAACTCAATGGCCAAGCGAAAACCCTAACATCTCACTATAGATCTATGGATGAGATCCTCTGGTGAAATTAATGGCCAAGATTAGATTGGCCATCACTTAAATATTTTTCACTTGCACTTTATAAAAAAGTGTTCCATTAAAGTCAATTAATAATTAAATCATTGTAATATTTTTTCCAAAGTTAGACTTAGGAAAAATACATTAAATATATTTGGCTTCCTGATTTAAGTCTTCTGCATGCAAGGACACATGCAATGCAGGAAGACCTTACGTGGCATGAAAGTGGTCCTTTCACGAATAACATCAGCAAATCCAAATAGTCCAAAACCGTCTTGATACATTTCTATCTCGCAATTAATTGCATTGCAAGTCTTGTAATCAGGTACCATTCTTTGAAGACAAGTGAGGAGCTCTTCCATCAGCTCGCCATCAAAATCTAAATTGCATTTGTAGGAAAATGAAATGTTGAGGAAGCGTGTTGTTGCATGAATGGGTCGATGAAACATCCCAATCCGTCGACTATCAATCAAATCCCATAACATCATGTGCCTGTTGTACCCAGGGGTACCCTTTCCCACATAATACATCCGGATGGTTTCTTTGGCCCTATCCATGGCCGCATACAAATAGCCCATTGTGGGCTTATCACCATCAACCAGTCTCCGATCTTTTACCAAAAGTTCACTCACTGAGCACACTTCCTCTACTCCTTCCCAAAAGGAGTCGGTGTACACCAACTTAGCAATGGCTCTCCCATCCCCTCTCTTAAAATAAGCACAATCACGCCACTCATCACAAACCATTTGCTCAACTCAAACTGATTGAAGCAAAGACTAAAGAGTGAGGAAGATGGTGGCAAAACGCGTGATTGTAGGACGCTGCAACTCCTTGTTTCTGGTGTGCCTCCTCATGAGGCTGAGAACAAGAGCATGGTTGTATATGAACATGGGGATGCTCCTAGCATCAAATCAATACAATGAGCAGTGCATGGAGTCCAAAACAATGTGGGGTGCCTCTCCATAAGCATCCTACCAGCAACCACATAATTAGTTGCACTATCTATAATCATTTGCACAACATTGTGCACCCCGATCTCCTAGATGAACCCATCCATCAACTCACTTAAGAGTGTTGCATCTTTTGCATGTGCCAATGCATCAATTGATTTAATGAACATGGTACCTCTAGGACAATGTACCAAGACATTGATAAGGGTCCTACCCTTCCCATCTGTCCAACCATCAGACATGATTGTGCATCGACTGTTCTCCCATGATTGCTTGAACTTCCCCAACCTAGCATTGATGTCCTTATTTTCTACTTGAAGGATTGGCCCCTGCAACTCCTCAAAGGTGGCACTTTTATGCCCTGGGCCAACTACTGCAATGGCATCACACATCGGCTGCCAAAATGGATTGTTTTTGGTGATGGTGAGAGGTAAGTCACTCTAGAAAAGACACCTACCCATAACCCTGTATGCTTTTGCCTTCTCCCTTTTCTTTATGATTGATTTGATGGAAGGTTGTGCTTCAACTCCAGTTCGTAAAACAAAAAAGGATGAGGCCCTCCCAGTAGGTGAATCTGTGGAGCCCCTCCCACTACCCTCAACATCATTGCTAGAACTAGATACCCCTGAACTTCTTGTTAGGCCAAAAGCTGCAAGCTTAGCTTTGTTTGCGGCGATCTCTTCCATCTTTCTATTCTTTTCATTAATTGAGTCATGGGAAAATCTCATGATCTCCAGGGTCACTGCAGTAAAAAGCCCAACATCATGCCCAAGGAGTTTAGCTAAATGGTATTTCAACCTGCCATTCTCTCTCGTCATATGATGCCCACATAATTTGCAGTTCAAGTTCTCCCAGTTTGTCCCATTCTCGAGCTAACCATATTGCCAAAATGGGTCCAAAGGATTTGGCATTTTTGTAAAGGGAATTGACAACTTCAAAATTTAATCCTAGGGCACAAAAAATGACATTAAACACATTAGAAAAAAAAAGCAGCAGTTTGGTTTAAAAAATCAGACCTCTAAATTTAGATTGTTAGCCATGAAAAACGAGAACAAGAGGGTGGCTATAGAATTAAAAATCAAGCTTGCTATTCCATTGAAAAAACCCCTTACATTGTGATTGTTTTTATGGGCATGAAATTCATTGGCAAAATGGCAAAAAAAAAGAGCAAAATCTAGACAAGCAAATAGGCAAGAAAATAAGCAAGCAAACATGCATAAATTTGTGGAAAAGATAGAAGAAACACACTGAGATTAAATACATACCTGCAGGCTGTGAGAGGAAGATTCAGTTGGTTGGCAACTTGGCAAATGTATTGAACCCTTTCTCCACTAAAAAAATATTGACAGTGATGAGAAATGGTGTTTGGATGCCTCCACAATGGTTGATGGTCTCCACAAGCCCTTCTCCTTCCTTTTCCAACAATCCGCACAAGCAAAATGTCAAAATAAAACCTCAAATCGCCTTTTAACCTACGGACAGACCGGCCTGGCGATTTTTTCGATCGTGGCGCGCTTTTTACAAAAAAATAGCAATTTGTTTTCTAAAAAGTCGTGCTGTTAGGATATTTTAAAAAATCACGATTTTTCCAAGCTGATTTTCCAGGCTCTAGAAAAATCGTGATTTTTCTCGACGATTTTTCACTGATGTTATCTACACTGATTATAACATTCTATTATTGATATCCATTTAAGATTATTTCTTATTCTATACCGTCTTTTTTTATTGTGTATTTCTAATTATATTCTATCTAATAATATTAGTCTACCAATAGGTTGGAATAAGTTATTCACATTACAAATTTCTAGATAGTTCACAAGGCTCCCTACTTGCCTAATTTTTCCTTTGTTGTCGACCTTCAGTAGAAGCTGTAAAAATTTAATGATATATAAATTATAAAATATAACATGTGCCAACAAGGCCTTGGTTCACTGGTGAGGTTGATGGAGTATTTAGCTGTCCTCTAGGATTTTGTTTTCACTATGGTCCATGTCAAAAATGGGAGGAGGCTAGGTGCAAGTCCTGGACAATTTTGGTGGAATAGATACACCTCAGACCTGGCACTTAAGCCAGAGGAAGTCCATGTTGTGCAATGCAGCCCTGAACTCAGGGTGTGTTTCTCAAAGCAACTTCCAAAAGAAGAGGAAAATTTGTATATAAAGCCAGAAAAAACATGTTTTTTTATTCAGCCAACCCCCAAATAATTACTCAACAAAATTTTCCTTTATTTAGGGACTGCTTAATGTTATGATGTCTCTGTTTAAGTGTTAGGTGGCATAAAGAAAAGAAATTGAAAAATCGAAATTTGATGCCATTTCTGTATAGGAAACATTTGCATTATGGAAATGCACATAATGTAGCTGAAATTCTTGGGAGACCTTTCGTAGGTGTTGTGGGACATTTTCCTTCATTCAAAATGTCAGTTCCTTTTGTTTTAAATTCATGGGTGGGTCCATCTTTTAATCAAAGCTGATTAAGGGATTGAAGGATCATTCTCAGTTAAGGCTGCCTGAGATGCACGAACCCTGCCTTGTGTTGTAGTGCATCGATATTTGTGTCATTCATAAATGAAGAACTTGAAAGAATGAAAACTATTTTTGAGAGAATGCAAGGAATAAAAAAAACGAATGAGGAAATCATGGAAGAGGAAAAAGGTAGTCCAACAAACAATAGAATGCTTCTTATTATGGACCATGTGGGAAAGAAATCAAGAGCACCTCATATTTGGGGCTCTTTAGAGGCCATTTATGTATTAAAAAACTAGAAACCCTAGCTAGGTTTACATAACCAAACACAAGAGAAATCAAGAGCACCTCATATTTGGGGCTCTTTAGAGGCCATGTATGTATTAAAAAACTAGAAACCCTAGTTAGGTTTACACAACAAATCAAGAGCATCTCATATTTGGGGCTCTTTAGAGGCCATGCGTGTATTAAAAAACTAGAAACCCTAGTTAGGTTTACATAATGAAACACAAGAGATAAATGCAATAGCACAATATGATGTTACAAATAAAAGGTGCTCGTATCACAATGGAGTTCTCCTCCTTATACTAATATTCACTGAGCAAGTTATTTCTACTTATGAATTTGGGATAAATTGCTTTACACATAAAGTGAATATTAGCCCAACATTAAGTAAAAGTGACTTGATTACATAATAAGACTTATAGTCTAACACCCCCTCTTAAGTTTTACATTACTAAAAGCAAAACATACTAACAGAAGATAAAACCCACTGAAAAACTAAAACATCAAAACCAAAAACATTCTTTAGAAGCTTCTTCTTTGAAAGCAATTCCTGAATCAGGTAGCACTCCATGAGTCTGCCTCATACCCCTTGTTAAGGTGTAGCTCCCAAGTTGAATTTATGATTTCCTGGATTACACCTCCCCGAACTCCCAAATTAAATCATTGGACAGAAATCCACATACATGTCTCCCAAATAATTCTCGAGATCCACAAACTCCCGAACTAACTGGGCAACCATCCATGCTGAATATACATATGATCCCATTCTGTCTTCAAAGTCCAGACTTCTTAAAATGGATAGAAGGCCCTTTCATCAGTGAGATCATCACCACTCTCAGCATATGGTGGTTCTTCCATAATGGATACATCTCTGAAAAACTTGAGAGCACTGGCTGTGTGAACCATCTTCTTGCAACTTGTCAACATTATAATAGAAAATGAGCTTGATTATTGAGTGACAAAACCCTAGATTGTCTTGTTGAAAAATACTGATAAAATACTGCTGAAATTTTGCTGAAAGTAGATTTAATTTATGGTGATATGCTGGAACACCACTGAGAAACCCTAAACTGCTGGAATAGAAACAAAATAACAAGAAAATATCTCAGTTTTAATCATTTTCTGTCCTCATGCCAGGTAGGAATACAGGCAAAAATTAGCTGAGATCTACTTCCAATCTCTGTATTGTCAAAACAAAAACTGAGAAATTTCGTTGAATTGATGGTTGAACAGGTCTTACATATCAAAATTAATTTTAATTGCAGTTTTGTACTGTCGATTCCTGTGCTGTACGGTCAAATCTCTTCCATACAGACCGTCTTTGTGTTCATACAAAGTCGTGCAATGTAGATCCATACATGCAAATTACATAGACTGAAATTTTGTACAGATCCGTATGGGTGCAGATCTGGTGGCTCATCCATATGGTCAATTCATACCTGTGCTATGGATTTTCACATGCAAATTATATACAAACTGAAATTCCATACAGATCGGTACACATGCATGTCTGGCAGCTCATCCATACAGTCAAATCGTGTTCATACTGCTGAATTTTCACAATTGTGGCTGATCCAATGAATTCTGATTGGTGGCTGACTTATGGCTGCTGTACGAAATCCGATTGGCAGCTGATGTATGGCTATTGTAGAATTCTGAATACACAAGCAATAGGTTCTCCACACAATTTGAGTTTGTCTCATGTCTTCCTGTTAGGTGGCTGGAAAGCTAAGATTTGCAGACACAGGCTCTCTCAATCTTGAAATGGTGGCTGCTCCTTCAACTCCATGGTGGGCTATGCTACCTTTTCTTAGTCGGCTCTATCCTGGCAGCACCAAGATTGTTTTAACTTGTGGCTACGGAAACATCTTCTTTCAACATCAACTCACTTCTTCAATCCCATGGCTTCCATACAGTCAACTTTGCTAACCCATTAATCTAATCACGCCTTTCTGATTTTCCAGATCATCATGCAATGCAATAGAAGGGCATATTTGGCAGACAAGCCCTAGGCACTTGCTCCAATACCATATTATAAAACTAGAAACAATAGGGTTACATAACAGAACACGAGAGATAAACACAATCACTCAATATGGTGTTAAGAATAAAAGGTGTACATATTACAATGGAGTTCATCTCCCTATATACTAATATTCACTGAGCAAATTATTTCCATTTATGAATGTGGGATAAAATGCTCTACACATAAAGTGAATATTAGCGCAACATAAAGTCAAAGTGATTTTATTACATAATAAGCTTTATATTCTAACAGTATGATGTTGGAGGAAAGGGAGTCTACTGTAATGGCCAAATGCCTCATTGCATGTCACATACATTCAGTGTGGTGCACTCACCTGATTGTAATTATATGGCAAGGGCAATTAATAATGCTTCTTGAGGATATAAATGCCCAGAATCTAAGAATGTGGAAACCACATTACTTTCAGAGCAAAGCCCCTTATGGCAGATGCTTGAAATCCATCCATTCTTATGGAGGCACAATTTTCATAAGAATAGATTCTCTTCCAATCTCATCCTTCCACTGTGTCTGTATTATCCTGGAAGATTTTGAAGGTTTGAATTGATTCTTATGGATGGATGGACTATGCCATTCGGTTCCATGCTCATTTCTAATTCCATTGCACAGGTTATCATTGATGTAATTGAGCAGATTGGCACGTCCAAATTCTCAGTCCAATGTGTTGCAATCATCCCAGACAGTGCACTTGGTTTAAAGCTGCAGGATTGGTGGTTGAAAGTGGGTTCTATAATGCCTTCTAGGCCCCCCTACATGTCCATTGCTTGAACCTTGCACTAGAGAAGTTAAACAAGAATGCTGCCTGGATGGACAACTTGTGGAAGAGTCTCATACAAGTTCATCATAATCAACCAATGCTATGCAATTTTAAAAATTCTTCAAACTGGAATTACTATAAGTAGGTGAAGTAAAATATGCTTCGATTCTTTATTATGAAGCATCTTCTAGAGGTCAAACAAGCAATGCTGGATATGCTTGTTAGTGAGGTTTTGGCTCATTAGAACCAGTCAGAGATAGAGAAGGCAATCCTCGTTTGAAGGTTATTATTGATATATATTGGTGAAGCAAAATAGACTTTGCCATCAAATTTACTTAGAACTACTTACAAACATAGAGATAGATTGGCATTGCTTTAGGAGCTTATGAAGTATAAACAATTGACTGAACATGTAAAAGCTGTACTTATGGACAAGTAGAATAGATTTAACACATCATTGCACATTTTGCACATGCATTGAATCCAAAGTTTAATGATGGAAAAAATCCTTCCTGTCAGTCATAAAATGAGGAAAGCTCTGCATATGGACAGGAAGATGTCTTAAAAGTGAAGTCAACAATCAATAAATAGTAAAATGTTTACGAATTCATCAGAGGCTGCAGTTATTAGACCCTAGTTTGCATAATTTCTTTTTGAACAGATAACAGAAGTTTTTGCAGACGTAACTGTCACTGGTGATAGGATATTGTAGTTCTTGTTTTATCACAAGTGGCTCATTCATCAGCATGTGAAAGGAACTGAAACACCAATGGCTCCATCAATCATTAAAGCATAATAGATTGGGATCAAAAAAATGATTCTAATTTTTATCTTGGCTCTCTAAGGAAACATGAGTATACTTCAGAATCTACTTAGGATTGGGATGTGGATCCTGAATTTACTGATGTGTATTCAGCTATGGCTGATCTTTATTTGTTTGAATGCACTTTCACAGTTTACTTCTGGAGCCTCTTCTGTAGGTTCTGTAGGTTCTGTAGTGTTACAAAGTAGCTCTCAAGTACCCGAGGCATTGGCTACCAGATTATTTGAATTATCTTCCTTAGTTTGGATGTTTGCTGCTTTCTATCTTTTGCAGCCTCAGTGTTGAGTTGTTCCAGTAGTCCATCGAATGGTGCCCTACAATTAATTCGACTAATTCATTAGAAGCTTTTATTCTTGATTCAGTCTTTGCTCATCACACTATGCTGTGGCAATTCTCTTCTGTAAAGAATCTGAGTACTGGTCTTGACTAGGATTCCAAATTTTATGCCTAGAAAACATGTGTGCTAAAATTTTCATGGATGAGAATAATATCAAGCACATCTTTACATTTTATTTGTTGGAAGCTTGAAAATTCAAATAGATTGGTTTCATGTTGCTTCTTGCCCTCTGCTACAACCGGCATTCATTTATGTTTATTAAGCTGGATAAGTTACATTTAATTCAGTCTGAGCCTGCAATTGGCTTTTAGATTATTTTTCTTGAGATGATGAGTAGGCTGAGATTGATTTTTATTTTTGCAGCTGTGCTGCACGAACAGATTTGATGGAAGCCTGTGATATGCGGGATCTTGACACTCTCCAGAAAGAGTTTCCACTGTGAGATCACGAGTTAGTGATGCTGATGCCATCACAAAGTTTGTTCACTGCTTGATGAAATAATATACAAATTCCTCCTGATACAATGCTTTATAGTTTCGAAAAATAAAATTCATATTGAATAGAAGCAACTTACCCATTAGGTTTCTACTGCAGAAAACTTGTAAAATTGGGTATATCTTTTACTGAGTTATATTTGATTGTTGTATGATATATGATTTCTATCGACCAGGCAATTGAAGTTGTCAGAGAGAGCTGATTTGTAAAATAGATATTTTTGTATTCAGAAACTAAAGATGTAAATGGCCGATTATGTTGAACAAGTCTTAGGCCTCAGCATATTGAGATTCTTTGCAAATTTCAACATGCAGAACCACCTGCAACAAATGTAGGTTGGAAATAAGCTTGCAAAAAGATGTAGTAGTTGAAGCATATTGTTAGCAGAAAATAAATTATAATTATTGTCACATGTTGAAATCTGTTTGATGTTGTTGGGGAATTCAATTGTCCATTACATAAAGATCGTAAGTTGTTTGGCATCACGTCCTTTCCATTTATGCTAATTTTGTAGTACAAAAAGTTTTGGTATCCCTGTTGGTTGTCAACCGCAAATTATTAACAGTGCAATTAGATGATGAATAAAAAAATAGAACTCTCTGAAATGGAATAGCATTAATTGCAGTTACTCTCTCCATCAAACAATCTGGAAGATTATTTAAGTGTTTGAATTCCATTGCCTATTGTATACTGCACTTAAGATATGTTCAAGAGGATAAGATTTTCTCATATATTCTGAGACTGTACTGTAAGGAAGTTGCTTTGTATGGAACTCTTCAACAAGAAACTCAGGTTACGCTCTATTAGACAGTAAACTTGCATTCTGGTAAATAAGGGCAGGTGGGGTGGAGTGCGGGGTAGTAATGCCATCACTTTTTTCACTTTTTCCTTGATAACAGTTTTTTTGTTACAATGCAAATAAAAGGCACTGCTAGGTGTGGATCATTGCATCGAGAGTAGCAAGGTGCTCTACAGCCCAGTATGGGGGAGATGTTGTAATGTTATGTGTGTTACCAAAAGTTAAAAGTAAAAAAAAGTAATTCAAAAAATTCATGTCAGCTCAACTTACCAAAATAAAAAAAAAGTAATTGAAAAATAACGTTATTTAACATAACACTGCCAAAAATAAAAAATAAAGTTAAAAAAGTAATTAAAAGAATTCATGTCAACTCATAAGTTACAAAAATTAAAAAATTAATTAAAAAAAATCATATTGGTTCATAAGTTACAAAAAAATAATTAAAAAAATCACGTCAACTCAAAAAAAAAAACTTGTTAGATTTTTAATGATATAGCAGTATAATTTTCATCTCTTTCAACTTTAACTACATAGAATAAGCATCCACAGAAACACAAGAGACACAATAGTTTACCTTGGGAAAACCCAAACTCGGGAAAAACCCAAGCAACCTTTCTTATTCAAAGATTCCGTACAAAATACAAGTACATCAGATATTGAAGTGATCTTAGAACAAGAGAGTTCACATAAAAGATGATGCCAAATAAAGAACCCCACAAATAGAAGTCATCTACAACCCTTGAGCGAATTTCTCCTTGCTTGAGCAAACTTGCTTGAGTGTGTCAAATGAGGAGGGCATCATCTCTATTTATACTTGATTTTGTTGACTTTTTCCATTGGGGCCGACTTGTCTTCTTCAATAATAAATTACAATTTATTTAGTGTTTTCTTTATGGGCCGACTTAGCTAGTGAGGATACCTCATGTAACTACAAATATCAACACTTCCTCTTAGCTAGAGAGGTATCATCACGCTGGAACATATCTGGATATCGCCTGATCATCATGGCTTGTCTCGTACATATCGTCATCATAAGAAATGTCTCTTCTAATCAAATCCTTCTGATCAGAACAACTGTTCCCACTGGAACCTTGTTCCCCACTAGAACCACATCAATTTTCCAAGGATGATATCTGATTTGTCTGATCAGCTTGGTCATCCTAGATCAAAGACGATTACTTCCTCATGCACTTTATCAGTGTAAAATTGAAGGGAGGCCACACTCCTCAGGAAGACACTTCTTCCAAGAACTTTATTGACCTCAAATTGAAGGGAGGCTATACTCCCTAGGAAGACACCTCTTCCAAGCACTTTATCGAAGGGAGGCTATACTCCCAAGGAAGATACTTCTTCCAAGCTCTTTATCGATCTCAAATCGAAGGGAGGCTATACTCCCTAGGAAGACACTTCTTCAAAGCATTTTATCGAAGGGAGGCTATACTCCCCAGGAATACACTTCTTCCAATTTACTAGTCATTACAACTGGAAGGCGATCATGACTACAACTAGTCCACCCCTCTGGCCCCATACTCCACACATGAGCACTCTCCACATATGAGAACATCCCTCGTAGGGATTATCCCATACATGGATCCTCTTCACAAAGGAGTCCTCTCCACACAGGAGAACATTCCACACAGGGATAAACTCCACAAAGGAGTCCTCTCCACACAGGAGAACATCTCACACATGGATGAACTCCACAAAGAAGTCAGGCACAAATCTTGGCTTGTGCCTCATCAACAGCCATACTGGTCATCAATCTCCCTTCATGAGGAAGGGAATCTCCACCACCCCAAGCCTTTCACAAAAGTATGCAAACTTCATTCTGGACAAAGGCTTGGTGAGGATATCTACAATCTGCTCATCTTTGGAGATATATTGGAGCTTCATTGCTCCCTTTTGAACTATGTCTCTGATGTAGTGATATCTGATCTCAATATGTTTGGATATGTCATGGAACATAAGATTCTCCAAGAGCTTTACACAGCTCTAGTTATCACAAAATATCAGTATCACATCAATCTAATGACCATACAAAGCTGCAAGTAGCTTTTGAAGCCATACTATTTCCTTGCTAGCTGCGAGGTACTTTGCCTCTGTTGTACTGAGTGCCACATAAGACTGTTTCTTGCTAAACTAAGAAACCATAGTTGATCCCAAGCTAAAACAACACCCAGAGGTGCTCTTTCTATCAACAACACTACCAGCCCAATCCGAATCTGTGGAGCCCACCATCTTCCCTTCATTATCTAAGGGATATCTCAATCCATAACCAATTGTACAGTGAATATATCTTAGCACATGCTTAGCTGCTACCCAATGTACTTGTCTTGACTTGACCATGTGTTGACTAAATGTGTTCACTGCATAACATATATCTGGCTTGGTATTAACCAGGTACAACAAGGAACCAATGAATTGGCAGTACATGGTGGGATCCACTAAATTTGAAGATATGGCAGAATCATGTAACTTGTTCAAATTTGCCTCCATGGGTGTAGCCATGGACTTACAATCCATCATGCCAAATGTGCACAAGATCTCAATGCTATACTCCCCTTGTCCAAGGAAGATCTCATCATAATCTATTTTCACTTTCTGAGAGAAACCTCGAGCTATGAATCTAACTTCCCTTTAGGTCTCGAAACAATATACCATACATCATTCTTCATGTTGGATTGATACTCATCCATCATGGCATCTCTCCAAACCTGATGTCCAACTGCTTCCTCAAAACTGGAAGGCTCTGAATCCTTGATAAGTCTGAATATCCTGAGTATCTATTAGGTCTCTTGCTCTCTTTGAATGTACCTTTTGGAGCCATATGTCCCTCTGCATTCTGCAAAGTATCAAGAAGCCATCCTGGCCTCTTCCAGGAAACATCTCTAGGAGGCTATGGCTTTGAGATAAGCTCTAAAGGGATCTCTTGATGATCTGGATCATGGTCCTCAAGAATAGGAGCCTCCTGCGCCTCAGTATCATTATCCAAGTGAGATTCTGGAGATCTCATGGATGCCACCTTCTTATCAAAAGTCATGTCTCTGTTGATATCAATATGACGATGCCCTTGCATATATGCTCAATATTCCTTTGAAGTCTCATTGTACCCAACAAAGATGCCTTTCTGTCCTGAAGGCTCCAACTTTGTCCTCTTTTCCTTGGGCACATGAATGTAGGATGGACAACCAAAGATCCTCAAATGTCCAATTTCTAGTTTCACACTTGTGAAAACCTCTTTAGGGGTATTGTCCTTCAAAGGTCGATGAGGACGTCTGTTCTGAACATACACTGTAGTGTTGGTGGTTTCAGCCCATAGAAACATAGGAACCCCTTGATCATGGATCAATGCCTTAGTAGATTCAATGATATATCTATTCTTCCTTCAACAATCTCATTCTGTTGGGGATTATAAGGTATGTAGAACTCCCTCTTAATTCCTGTGTAGCAATTGGATCTTCACATCCATCATTGTCCTCTTGTTGAACGACTATCACTTGTTCTTTGGAACAAGTCTCTTGTAGGTCATAGTACATGATCTTTCCTACAAGTCAAGTTCAGTCAATTAGTTACCAACATTGCATAATCATGAAATTCAATCAAATCATATTGACATTTCAATGCAATAATTCACACAGTTATCTTAGTCAATGCTTCAGCACAACATCCATCCATATCCCAAACACACAAAAGCTCATGGGTTGCTATGTAGCATTATAGGCTACTTGCCCAACATATATATGCACTACATGAGCCTATTCTCAGTCATATATAAATGCAAAAAAGAAAATTGTATCACATATCTACATATAATTTTTGTAAACATTATCCTTCAAACATTAAAGAATAACTCAAATGACAATACACATACTTTTCTTTTATTGTTTTGTTGGCTCTCTCTTGATCTCTGCCTCCTTGTAGAAATCACAAGAGTCCTTAGGTCCTCATCTTCTTTTTGCATCCTAGATCTTCATACATCACCAATGACAATCACACCATCTTGGTACTGCAATAATTGGTGCACTCATAGAGTGTACTAGAAGTACTCCTTTCGACAATCTTTTGCAATTTCCTTAATATCATCTTCTGCATTACTTGACCTCTTTTGTGGAGAATTTTCATCAACATCACTGTCCGAAATAGAACCTGAGAGAGTAGTAACAAGCAAGTAATCGTTCTGGAGTTCTTCTTCTTGTTTCTTCTTTTCTGGTGCATGCTTCTCTTTAGCTGTAGAGGCATCATGCTTGCATTTTCCTTTCTTCCAGCGTTATGCAACAAAGTGACCGAGCTTGCCACAACATTTGAGCTTGGATTTATCCTTCTTGATCTTTGGATTTTGGACTGACTTGGTGCCTTTCTTGCCCTTGTTCCATTTTCCTCTCCTCTTTCTAATTCTGACTACAAAAACTAGTTCTTCTTCCTTTTCCTTTGAGGTAGAGACAAGCTCCCTTGTTTCCTCTTGGGATACACTGATCAAAACTAGGTAATTGGCCACAAGCACTTATTCCTTTCACAAATGGCTTCCATTCTAGAGGATGTCAACACAAGATCTTTGTCAAGGACATTTTCATCAACAGTTGCCAGCTGATCTTTGATCTGAGCAATCTTTAAGAAATAAGAAGAAACTGAATCATCCTTCATGAACTTCACTTGACGAAGTTGGTCTTTTAGGGCCAAAATTTTGCTAGGATTCTCATTCTCAAAAAATTTATTCAAAGGTATCATACATCTTCTTCGCAGTGTTTTGACTTGCAATGAGCGACACAAGATGATATTTTTACTAAGTCCATCAAAATCCTCATGGTTATGGCTTCATTCTTCTTGTATCTTGCTTTCTCTCGGGCTCCCTCTGGCTCTAGAATATCTTTAAGTATATGATCCTTGAGATCATGTTCATTTATAAGCATGAGCATCCTACTCTTCCAAGATCAAAAGTTTGAAACTCCCTCCAGTTTATCTTCTACTCTGTCCAACAACCATCTTGACCCTAGTTCAGAAATAGGTAAAAAAACTGAAACGTTTTGGATATGAAACCAACTGCAGAAACCCTAGCAGGAGTTAGGTCAAAAAATGAAATTTGGAATTTAGAAAATCTAATTCCACAAGTGGATGTGCCCTCCTAGGGCAAGTTGAGTGTTGAAATATTGTAACATCGAAGAATATTCTATTTGTACTTTATTATTATTCATCCAGAGATGTTTTATTCCTCCGTCAAGATGTTATTATTATATTTAATAATGTAAAGTCATTGAGGTAAATCCTCCGTTGTAAGTCGGGGCAATAGATCCCCTAAGATTCATTTGTAATGGGTTGTTTAAGTCCCCTAGAGGGGTCGGTTCAGTCAGCAAAGAGATTAAATTATTGAGGTCGACCTGTCAAGTGAAAAAGTCAAGTGAATGTAAAATATAAATAGAGGAGGTGTGTTCCTCATTTGAACACACACTCACTCACTTGTGGATTTCACATTAGGAGAGAGAGAGAGAGAGAGAGAAAGAGAGATCTGTGAAGGAGAAAGAGCTCTTGTTTGGGGATTTCATCTCTTTAATTTTTGGTCATCTATATTGAGGAAGTTTTGCTAGGTTTTCTACCCCATGAGGGTTTCCCACGATAAATTTGTGTCTCTTGTGTTGATATTGTGCTTGTTATTCTTTCAGTGATCCTGTATATGCTATTGTTGTGAAATTGAATTGAATAATGATGTTATCTTGAATCTTAACATGGTTTCAGAGCTATCCTAAAGGAAGGCAATGCATGGCATTTACGACACTTGTTTCACTTACGACAACTTGAAAGCTAGGGCTTTGTATAGCAAAACCTAGTCATCGTGGAACTTTCGCTATAAATCACTTTTTGTGAAGGTTCAGGATCTGAAACTTGGACAGGCCGAATATGACATGTTCCTGTACCCTGTGTCCGAGTTTCAACCTCAGATTCGTTGTACTTTGTGAGATATGAGTTGTACAAGTTAGCGTTTCTGCCTCTTCCAGAATGAAGCCCTAAACAAGTGACCTAGGTAAAAAGGTCATATCTCGGGCTAGGAAGCTCGAAATGGAATTCTGTAAAATGTGACAGTTAGAGCATAGAATGTAGTTTCACAGGTGCGAGTATCAGAGGCCGAAGTTGAAACAGTGACATGTGGCACACCGTACAAGTTCTCTATGTTGTTTCATGCCATAAACATATCACGTCGGGAAATTTAGCATATCACTCTCATGGAGAATCCAATGAAGCTCAAATATGTGGGGTTGGAAAGATGACAGGTCAGGATACCACATGCCGAAGTTTCAGACCCCGAGGATCCAAAATTTCAAAGATACACCAGAAACAATACGGCACATCTGAAATGGCTCAACGGAGGAAATCAAAGAAGATGAAGAAGAAGTTCTCACTTAGGGTTTTCAGTTTTTTTTTAGGTATGGCATGACCTGTTACAATGTTGGAGACACCTTATGCAACATTGGAAACTTTGAAAATGAATTTGGAAACTATTCATCATAGATATTAATATTCCATCAAAATGTTGTGGGAGGAAGGAGATTGAAAATTAGGGTTTCCAAGTAAGAAGAAACCCTAGCAAAGTTGGGAGACTCATAGGGAAGCAATGAAGGAGGTTTAAATGGCTCTGATATTCTATCATCCTAGCACCATGAACCTATATAAGATGTTTACAAGTGATCTACCTTGGATGGTTAGGGTTTTACCCTTATAGAGAAGACTACAAGCAATCTCGACAGGTATGACTTGAGGAGATACAGGTATGTTTTGAAATGTGTTTCATGATTAAGTTCATGATATGTTTGTCTTCATATTATTGAGGTTAGTACAATCACGATTAATTTTAGATTTTCTGATCCCCTTAATAAAAGTATGAATGCATGTGAATGATAGAAGACATTCATTGATTAGGGTTATGACACTTATGATTGTACTAATGCACTTGTGGTGTTGTATGCGGATGATGTTGTCTGCTAACATGAAAGGTACATCAAGAAAGACAAATCAAGTTCTAGATCAAGAATATATGACCATGGTGACATGAAGACAAAGAATCATCCATAGTCATTGATCACATAGAAGCTCTACTTACGAGGCATGTATAATTTGGTTCTACAATGCTTAACTTATGAGATATGCAGGTTACTAGCACAAGGTCTCTAAATCGTTGAAAAGAACAAAGAATACATTGTTTGGGTATGTTAGACATAACTAGCAAGCATGATGATCCATGTATGTTTTCCTATATTGAGTTAAAATCCTACTTTGTGTTAGGATCTTATATAAGTATACTTTTGTATGATTGATAATGATTATTCATGAAGTTATCAAGGGTTTATGCATATTATGCTTCTTAGTTTGATTAATGATATGACAAACTAGAAGAGTCCTATGGTCAAATAAGAATATGCATGAGTAAAAGAAGTACTCCCTGAAACCTTAAATACTAACGCTTGTGATAAATTACCTGTGTATGAAATAATCATGACCATACATATTTAAGATTCTAATGTTTTGATAGTATTAAGATTATACTAATGAATGTATGATTATGTATAAGATTTTGAGGATGACACAATAATGAAACTAGTGCACACTTAAGCATGCACAGTGGTCCAGGATGGATAGAAGTTCAAAGACATATAATCATGATGTTATCATAAAGGGAAAATAGAGATCAAGAGGGAGGCAACGACACAAACATAAAAGATAAGTATTTGAGTTGTCATTTGAATTACTTCTTGAAATGATATTGCTCGTAATAGTTGTATGCATATTTGTATTCCTAGAATATATCATGCATAGTGTAAGCATTCATATAGCATTGAACAGTATACTACTAATATGCATATGATGGATAAGTTGGACAAACATTCCATTTTTGCTTGTCTAGAATGAAACCTCTTTGCTAACATACTGGAAGTTGTGCACGCTCTTAATAGTATGTTCTGGTAGAGATGGAAGGCATCTAGATAGCCACTATATGCATACAGGATATGGAAAAGTGTTGTGCCAAAGTATTGGTCAAGATAGTTGCATAACTATGTGAATCATATCAATATGCATAATATGTTATCATTGAAATGTCAACATGATTTGATGATTATGAAGTATTACTAATTATGTAATTAAATTTGATTTGTAGGAAAGATCGTGTGCTATGATCTATGTCACGTCCCCTCCCATCATTCCAAACCATGAAGGGAACGTGACTGTAACATGGGGGTGTCTGATTCTTCCCCAAAGCCATAAGATTGAATTTTACCATTTAAATAAAATGCATACTGAAATTACACAGTGGAATTTAAACATATTTGCACACACACAAACGGTAATGCATCAACATATCTATCACTGGTAGAGGATGATTCAATATGCATAGAATCAATCCCATTCCAATGCTATGCACAGATTCCATATCAACCATATTAAGATAATCATTTCAATCTATTAACATGAATAATTATCATTCAGAATTAACACATTGCAGAACATAGAATGCATATAATTTAAACCATGGAGAACACTTATCTTTGAGATGAAGTTGTCCAAACAAATGGCTATGTGAGAGCAACGTTCCACCCAACCATAGATCTCTTTCCAGCCTATATTCTTTCAGCTGAGAGATCACCCCCGAGCTGGGTTGTGTATCCACTAAGGAGGAACTAAACAGGCTCACTCACAACCATGGTTTCACTCAAACAGTCATGCTAAACCAACACATAGTTGGGTTTATCAAGCATGCAATAAGAAAAGGAGGAGGATGCTAAGCCAGTGAGCTCAACCACAGAGCTACAGGCATCTCAAAGGGACTCAACAGTCATGGCACCCACAATACCTACCTCACCCAACACAAGGAAGGTCCCCTTCTGTGCTGCACAGTCCCTCAGGCGTCCCTTCCCTCCAGTGTTATTCAGGGTGGACATAGAAAGGTACAGCTGTTAATTCCTTGAGATTCCAGTCTTCACTGGGTTTATCAAGCAAACCCAACCTCTATTCAATCATTCACACTTGGATTTCTCACAATTCTGTCATCAAATAACTCAATCCCGTCATTGGATTTATGGGCTATAAAAACTGAGTATTCCAATGGATTTCGGGGTATCTAATACTCTCAATTTCGCCCCAAGGTTCATATCTATGGATCCACCATTGGATTTCACTGTCAATACCAAATTTTGGGCATTTATGGCACTTGAAAATGTGGGTTCTTGCAAAGTTGCGATTTCTAGTTTTTCTCACAGTTGGGTATGTGTAATAGATGAAAACTGATGCTGGTATCTTCAACAATAGAATGGGAATGAGGAAGAACCAATTCCCATGAGGTAGGTTGACTTGTGGTACAAGAAAAACAGAGCCCATACCTGCTATATGAATTTTTGGGCTACCCATGCTCCATTGAAGCCATAGACTGAATTCTTCAACAACTTTCTTACACATAATTAAATGTCAGCAAAGGAAGTCAAATGGGTTCTCAAGATGACATTTGGCAGCTTATGGTTCAACCCCACAACCCCCTCACCACTCCCTAGTGGAATACACATGGCACCTTCTCATTAGTTGCTTCCATAGCCAGTTTTTTGGTATTTTATTGCAATATTAAATATTTACATCATTTACAATATTTCATGGCTTAATAGCACATGGGTAACAAAATATCAAATACTTGCATTTTTAAATAAAATCCGAGCATACACTAGCAGGGCCTTAGCCTTGAGCTCCACGCTAAGAAAACATACATCGCATGTACACAATATTTACATAAAAGCCAATATAACAGAAGGGTCAAAATTGGGGTATTACAATCTACAAAAGAAGGATGATGAACACTTGTTCCAAAGAACAAGCGATGACTGTTCAACAAGAAGACTTATAAATCAAACATACTATATAAATACAAAAGAAGGCTCGTGGCTAGAGGATTCTCTTAGAAAGAGGGAGAGGATCATGACGAGATGTTTTCTCTAGTGGCTAGACACACTTCCAGAGATGTATTACACCCATGGATGACAAGACCGTTCTCTTGAATGGTGTAATTGAAGAAGAAGTGCATATCGAGCAAACTCCCAGTATTCGATAGAAAAATCACATGATTGAAGAAGGCTTTGTACGGGTTCAATAGGTACCCAAGATCGATAGTCATTTCATGAGCTTGATGATCACCACAGGTGATGCGAATTTCAACCTTTGCTAAAAGGTTGAAGATGGTTTCTATATACAGATGGATGCAAGAAGAAACTCGCCATAGAGTTCAAGTGATCTTGAGGCTCATATCAGTAGACCCATCTGACGGGAGATGGAACGAATAGATATGCAGAAGATCACTTAATGTAGAGTGTGAATAATGTTCAGTCACAGAGGGAGGACAAGACTCAGATATAGAAAACTCCACTTCAAAGGGAGTATATCTTAGAGTTAAATAACCTTGGCTGAGATCAGATGAGATTTTTCCTTAGTTAAGGAAAATGTGAAGTAGAGATCTGGGATGATGAACAGTGGTTTCTACAGTTTACAGAAAGATGGTTGGTTTGTTGATTTATTTGACGAATACCAGGCCAGATATATGCTTTGCTGTGAACACCCTGAGTCAGTATCTAGTTGAGCCTAGATGTGTTCACTTGGTAACTGCAAAGCATGTGATGAGGTACCTAAAAGGTACGATAGATTTTGGTCTATATTATCTTGGAGATCATGACTTCAGACTGTATGGTTATACAGATGTAGATTGGGCTGGAAGTGTCTCAGACAGAAAGAGCACATTGGGTGGATGTTATTGTCTGGTATCTACTATGATCTCATGGTTTAGCAGGAAGCGGTCCAATGTGGCTCTCAGCACAGCTAAAGCAGAATATATAGCAGCTTGCTCTGCTAGTTGTGAAGCCATATGGCTTCGGACACTGTTGTCGGGACTATTTGACTTAGAGATGGACTCCACTGTGATCATGTGTGACAACCAGAGTTGTATCAAGATGACGGAGAATCCAGTGTTCCATGATAAGTCAAAGCACATAGAGATCCGATATTTCTATATACGGGATATGGTGCAGAAGGGAGCTATAAAGCTCGAGCATGTGAGCACTAATGAGCAAGTTGCTGATATATTGACCAAACCTCTATCTCGAGTAAAGTTTGAGTATTTCCGAGACAAGCTTGGTGTAGTTCAAAAGGACCCTCCTCGAAAGGGGGAGTGATATGGTCGATGATGAGGATACCTGTATCGATGATGAGGATACATGTATCGATGATGAGGATGCTTGTATCGATGATGAGGTCGATGATGAGGATGCTTGTACTAACAATGAGGTCGATGATGAGGATACTTGTACCGACGATGAGGTCGATGAATGGTCCTTAGACTTTGTCTAAATTGACGAGTGGATTGCATCATCCCTGGACTTTAGTCCCAAATGAATACGGAGACTTGTGTCTTCATGAGTGGTCCTTAGACTTTATCTAAGTTGACGAGTGGATTGCATCATCCCTGGACTTTAGTCCTAAACAAATCCGGAGACGTGTGTCTTCGTGAGTGGTCCTTAGACTTTGTCTAAGTTGACAAGTGGATTGCATCATCCCTGGACTTTAGTCCTAAATGAATCCATAGACTTGTGTCTTTGTGAGTGGTCCTTAGACTTGGTCTAAGTTGATGAGTGGACTGCATCATCCTTGGAATTTAGTCCTAAATGAATCCGAATACTTGTGTCTTCGTGAGTGGTCCTTAGACTTTGTCTAAGTGGACAAGGGGATTGAATCGTCCCTAGACATGGTGTGGTGTCTTAAAGTGATAGGGATTGATCATCCCATAAGTAGATCGGGATTGTATCATCCTTGGACTTATGTCCTAAAGTGAGAGGGATTGACCATCCCGTAAGTAGATCAGGATTGTATCATCCTTGGACTTATGTCCTAAAGTGAGAGGGATTGATCATCCCGTAATTGGATCATGTGTGTTGCAAATGATGATGTTGTTGATCGAGAGATCCAGACGATGATGTTGTTGATCAAGAGATCCAGATGATGTTGTTGATCGAGAGATCCAGATGATGATGTTGTTGCTGTTGATAGAGAGATCCAGATGATGATGCTATTGATCGAGAGATCTAGATGATGTTGTTGATCGAGATATCCAGTTGATGATGTTGTTGTAGACGATCGAGTGATCAAGTGCTGCAGAAGATGAAGACTTAGTACTGTAGATGTTGATGTTCCAGTATTGAATATATTAAAGATATTCCAATAGTTTTTCCAGTTGCTGATGATGATTGAAGAAAACTTCCAATGATTTATAGATGTATCACTATGATGTTGTTGATGACCTCTCCTCCTGCAGATGTTGTTGGAATATCCTTCTTGTTAAGGGGGAGTGTTGAAATATTGTAACTTCAAAGAATATTCTATTTGTACTTTATTATTATTCATCCGGAGATGTTTTATTCCTCCGTCGGGATGTTATTATTATATTTAATAATGTAAAGTCATTGAGGTAAATTCTCCCTTGTAAGTCGGGGCAATAAATCCCCTAAGAATCATTTGTAATGGGGTGTTTAAGTCCCCTAGAGGGGTCGGCCTAGTTAGCAAAGAGATTAAATTATTGAGGTGACCTGTCAAGTGAAAAAGTCAAGTGAATGTAAAGTATAAATAGAGGAGGTGTTTTCCTCATTTGAACACACACTCACTCACTTGTGGATTGCGCATTAGGAAAGAGATAGAGATATCTGTGAAGGAGAAGGAGCTCTTGTTTGGGGATTTCATCTCTGTACTTTTTGGTCATCTATATTGAGGATGTTTTGCTGGGTTTTCTACCCCATGAGGGTTTCCCAGGATAAATTTGTGTCTCTTGTGTTTATGTTGTGCTTGTTATTCTTTCAATGATCCTATATATGCTTATGCTGTGAAATTTAATTGAATAATGATGTTATCTATGTTAGCATATTGAATCTTAACATTGAGTATCCCTCCTTTTCTTTTGGATATGTGGTCAGAACAACTCGCAAACTAAAACCCTAATTTCTGCAGAGTTTAGGTCAAAACTAAAACTTCACCAATCTGAGATTTTCCTCCACAGAAATATGCTCCCTCCTAGGACGAATTGATTAGCCCTCCTTTTCTTTTGGATTTGTGGTTGGAAGCCCTAGAATCTAAGAAGCCCTAGTTTCCAGCAATTGTGTAGCAGGAACGTGGTGTGGGCCCATAACCTGTTAATTTTGTAATGATATAACAATATAATTTTCATCTATTTCTACTTTAACTACACAATAACCATCCATAGAAACACAAGAGACACAATAGTTTGCCCTGAGAAAACCCAAACTCGGGAAAAACCCAGGCAAGCTTTCTTATTTAGAGATTCAGTACAAAATCACATAAAATACTATGCCAAATAGATCTTAGAATGAGAAATATCACATAAAATATGATGCCAAATAAAGAACCACAAAAATATCAGTCTTCTACAACCCTTGAGCGAATTTCTCCTTGCTTGAGCGAACTTGCTTGAGTGTGTCAAATGAGGAGGGCGTTATATTTATTTATACCTGATTATTTGTTGACTTTTTCCACTGGGGCCGACTTTTCTTCTCAAACTGGGTCAACTTGTCTTCTTCAATAATAAATTACAATTTATTTATTGTTTTTATTTAACATAATGCTACCAAAAATAAAAAGTCAAAAAATTAATTTAAAGAATTCATGCCGGCTCATAAGTTACAAAAAATAAAAAGTAATTAAAAAAATCATGTCATCTCAAAAAAAATAAAAAATAAAACCAAGATAGATTCATCTAAACCTGGATCTATCAAGCCTCAAGAGGGATCAAATTGGTCGAGGTGTAAATTTTTCCTCATGTGTAAAAAAATTAAGATAAAAAAAATTTAAACCTCAGGAAATTGGATCCCTCTCGGTGCTTGATAGATCCAAGTTTAGATGGATCTATGTTGGTGAGTACATCAAATCAAAGGCACTATGAGGTGTGAAGGCAATGATACATTGTAGAAAGCCCAAATACAAAATATTAACAGTAGATGGTTTGGAAATCAACTATTGCCCACCAGCATGCTTCCAAACAATAGTGGTTGACTACCACAAGTGTTGATGGGGATGGATCTACGGAAGTGTCTCCAACAACTTGACCATTGTTGTTAGACAACAAGATCAAGTCCAAACAAACACACTCAAGTTAAAAGAGGTTTATTTTTTATTTTTTGGTTTTCTAATTTTGTTGCCCTATATATTTTTTTGAAGGTTGGGAGGGCTAAAGGATTATCATTTGGGAACTTGAATGAATATTATCAATTAGTTGAATAATATGCGGCACATTTTTCATTTGGAAAGATGCACCTTTTATGCAATGTTTTTCTTAAATGACATGTAGAACTTGGTAGCCTACCTCGATGGTGGGTTCCTTGCAGTTATGATAGCTTGACTCAAATTGGTAGATAAAATGGCTCCCTACTTGAATGTGTAGCCATGGGTGACCACAGTACGTAGCACATGTACCCATTTTTCATAAAACATAGATGCATCTTCTTCACCAAACAATTTGGCCAACATCATCTTTTCCATTCGATGGGGGGCTTAGAATTTTGGTTGGGTAGGGACCACCCTCTCCCCTAGCTTGAAATATTTTCTCCCCCATCCACCATCTTCTGATGCAAACATAGATATCTAGTTTCATTTATGCGATCGATTCCACTGTCATATGCACTTTTGATGTCTAGAATTTATAGTAGATCTTCAAGTTGGAGGGTTGGAAGGATGTTATAACTTTGGATTCATCCATGTAAATTTTGAACATATAGATTTGGGCACTAATACAAGAGAGAGATATTGTGAAAAAGAGATCAATATTCAAAAATTCATGCAACAAATGAGATAATATTAATCATTACACAAAAAGATAGAATATATAACTAGATAAAATGGTGTATTACATCAAACTTTAATGAATGAAGGTGAACGATATATATAGCAAGGCAAATCGAATTAGGTCGGGAGGTAATTTGAATTGCTCATGTAGTGCAAGAGAGACTAGTAAGGGTTAACTAGAGCCAAAGACCCTTAGTTAGCCATGCACACTCTCCTTATCTATGTTACACTAACTCAAGACTTTATAACCACTAGTTTTGATTGAAGGATGTGCATGCAATTGATTGCATGAGAATGCAAAACCCTAAAGAGACTCAATAGAGGCACTAATAGCTAAAGATAGACATGAATGGTTAGTTAGAACCTAAATTAGGGGAGCGCTTTTACTTATTAATTGACTAAGACTCAAGCCATCCTAAAATCATGGAAAAGTTCCCCAAATCAAGGAAAGCGCCCCCAAATTTAGGAATGCGTCTAGGTTAGCAAAAAATGGACATTAAGGTTTGCTAAAAATAGTAGATAAGTTGGTTTGGGACCCTTTTATAAGTAAGCTCTAGGGTGACTCAGGTGGTCAAAATGAATGTGCTTTGGCCCTCTAGAGTCATGAAGTCAAGGTCTAGGTCATTAAGTAGGAGAATGATGCTATGGAGAGGGTTTTTTTCTCTGACACATCCCCATAATCCTGACTAGGTGAAATAAATGAAAAAAAAAAGATTGGGTCCTCGCAATGTTTCAGGCATGTTAGGTACCCAATGTACAAAAATGAAAGGCGTTCTTTAAAATCTGAGTAAGAGGGGGAAAACCACATGGGGAAAATAAAATCCCATAAGAGAGAATGTGAAGAGAGATTTAAGAAGCCTACTCAGAATGTGCCTTCACTCCTAAAGAAGCTCTCAACTGGGTGAATTGCTTCTCGATAAAGGACTTGGTGAAGATATCTACAATCTACTCAAAGGAAAGACGAAATTTCAAATCTATGAGGCGATCATGTATCTGCCCCCTTATATATTGCATATGGATGTTTATGTTCTTGGTTCGTTGTCCTTGAACATGTTCTCTTGAAATTTTAATGGCACCCTATCTTGATGTTCTCCGTGGTTCCAGCATCGAGCAAGCATTCTGTAGATCATTCTCTTGGATGGGTTCGCGACCTAAAGAGAATGGGCCCATCGTAACCATTGTTTGTGGCTTGGATGCTTAGCCTCGTTCAATTATGTGGTTTGGACTATAGGAGGCTAGAGGTCACATTGCGTACTCCATGTGGATGTGCTCCGTAGCAGGAGTGGTCCATTTTCGTAGAGTGAGATGGCTTGTATATGTTACAAGGAGATATTATCTCCTTGTATATTTGACAAAGTCTTATCTAATGTTGAATTTGACAATTGGATCTAAGAAGTGTCCGAAACTTCTTACAGTACAGTCAAATTAGCATTAGCTCTACTAAAAATAATGTGACCACGTGTGAGGAGATATCAACGAGGAGAACTTTTCTCTGATGAAGAAATAACCAAGGAGTCAAGACAATCCATTAAAGAAGTCCCAAAGAAAGTGGAAGACAAGGAAGAGCACAACTTCCCCAACAAAAGGGGTAAATTGACCCTAGAAGACAAAAAGACAAGTCGGCTTGAAAGATAAATAAACTAGCAATTGCCCCAAAAAAAGTGCAATGATACGCCAATTAGTTGTTGTTGGAAAACTAAAATTGAAATGGTGTTTTGGGAAAAAACCCGTAAAATTAGTCCATGGATTAATTTTTTCCCCTAAGTTTATCCCGTGCTAGAAGAAAAAACCTCAATCAAATATGCAAAAACAAAGTGATCCCAACAAAAATATACATTTGTGTATATGGAAGAGTATCATGGATATATTTTTTGTCAATGAGTACATACATTATTGCCCTACATGTTTTATTCTGAGCATGTACACATGGCAACATCATGCCCAAGCAATAATCTCAAATTATATAGTAAACATATCAAGGGAAAAGACCTGATGATGAACCACCTTTGGGTGACTCCATCTTTAGATCTAGAGGTATCATTACCCGGAGCTACAAAAACTATCCTACCCTAACCACAATGGGGAAAGATATGGGCACTTGCAGAAAATATGATTAATGTCAAACCCATCGTTGCATTGCCTCTACCTTTCACTATTCCATGAGAAGATAAAAGCAAGTGATAATGCATTGCAATAATCATTGTTAAAAAAATCCACCACTCGTCTTGTGAGTATTGCTCTCTTGTAACAACCATGAAGCTATTAAATTTGGATAACCGAAAGATTCAATTTGTTACATAAATTGAATTGAAGAACAATATCTTGTTCTAGAATAGATGCACATCTCCCAAACCAACCTAAGGAAAACACTTGTAAGTTGAAAATCAATAGCTCAGTAAATTGCAAACCAACCTAGAAGTGATTTTACAATTGTGAGGAAACATTTTTGTTTTGAAAAAATTGGCCTTCTGAATGAGAATTCTAAGCTTATTAGTAATTACCTATGTTTTAATTCAAAGTTTAGCTTTGCAAGGATATTTAATGCTTTAGATTGTGATGCCCATAGTCCGTCTCTGCGTCAAAGATTGATGAAATTTTGGAAATTTTGCCAAAGTTGTACCAATTAAAGAACAACTTTCCTACATAAGCACAAGTGGATTTATGGCTCATAGAACATCAACGCACATGTAGATATCTTTGGTAAAACCCAACTAGAAACCAAATAAATTGGAATGAATTGTACTTTAACGAGATTGAGATGTGACTTTTGGTACCAATAGAAAACTAAGATCTTATTCAATATGGTTGTGATCCTTGATTGAAATATAAGCAATTATTTGTTTTTGTTTTTTTTCTGATCTATTTTCATTCACTAAGTTGTTATATGAAATAATTTAAAAAATATTAAATATAAAAGAAATGCCTATAGCAGTTATAATGTGATTGGGTAAAAATACTAAGATTTTAAAAATATATTTACATGTATTTTTTAAACATTTGTTTTTTAAATATGAGTTTAGGTTTGTAATTTCATATTAAAAAAGGATTAATATCATAAAATGTTTAGAATATGAATTTTAAAATATAATTATTAATTTTTTTAATTATAGATAATTATTAAGTAAGATTTTAATTAAAATTTTAATCTCTTTATCATATTTAATAAGTATTAGCAAATTTTTGAAATTGTATTTCATCCATTTTTAAAATGTATTTGATTTTTTTTTCAAATGAAATTTCACTAACATTTAGCTTCCGTGTTCACAAATGCATTGACATATTTCTCTTCGTGAAAATGCATTTCAATATTTTAAGATTTGATTAATCTTATGGATAAATGTTTTCTTCAAAATTTCATTGACATTTTAATATTTTTTAAGTTTTCATTTCAATTTTACTTATTCTTTTGTATTTTCCATGATGCTTTAATAAATGAAAATTAAGCATTTTGATGATGAGGAGGAAACTCTTCATGACATCTATTTTAAGGTTCTATTTTATTTTTCACTAAATATAACATCAGGATTCTTTTTCTCTAAGGAATATCACGTACTATTTACAACTAACTAATAACATCTTTAAAAAATGTAGCCAACTATATTATGTTAGTCATTATGTTGTAATGACACTCATAGTCAATAATCATTATATTCACTCTATATATATTCCATTGATTTTTTAACTAGCCTAGATCCAAATCCTAGGCTCTATCAAGCACCGAGAGGGATCAAATATCCCGAGCTGCAAACCTCTCCTCGAAAAGCTCCTTGAGTGCAATACCTGAGAAGAGGTTTGCACCTTGGGAAATTTGATCCCTCTCGTCGCTTGATAGAGGCTAGGATTTGGATCTAGGCTGGTTTCAGTCGTGGGCGGTGACACAAAACTGGAGTTTGATCAACATTGTAAAGAACAGGTTAAGTTGAAAACACAGATACATTTACAAAGATTATCATAATGTAAGTAATAAGTATTAAGGATTGAGTAAATTGTTAAACTAGAAAATAGAGACAATTCGCCTAACTTTTTTTTCGATTCTCTTTTTGTTGATCTACGTTTTGTTTTGTTTGTTCTTCTCCTTCTTCTGTCGTCATTTCGTACATTTTGATTTATTTGTTGTTCTGCAAACTGAATTTTTTGTTCTTCCAATTGCTTCAACTTTCTCTCTCAATACGCTCTTTGTCGATCAACGTTTCATTTTCTTTGTTCTTCTCGTTCTTCTGTTGTCAATTCGCCTAACTTTTTTTTCGATTTTCTTTTTGTTGATCTGCGTTTTGTTTTGTTCATTTTTCTCCTTCTTCTGTCGTCATTTCGTACATTTTGATTTATTTGTTGTTCTGCAACTTGATTTCTTTGTTCTTCCAACTGCTTCAACTTTCTCTCTCTATACACTCTTTGTCGATCAACGTTTCGTTTTCTTTGTTCCTCTCGTTCTTCTGTTGTCAATTTGTCTAACTTTCTATTTCGATATTCTTTTTGTCGATCTGCGTTTCGTTTTCTTCGTTCTTCTAGTTCTTCTGCTATCATTTCATCCAACTTCCTTTTTCGAAATTCTTTTTGTTCTTCTGCTTTTCGTTTCAAGTATTCTTCTTGTTCTTTTGTTGTCATTGAAATCAATGCATCCATACACTGAAATCAATGCATCCACATAATAACATATACAATGAAAAATATGCAATAAAAACCCCCATACACTTAAATATATGCGTCCATTAACTGAAATCAATGCATCCATACACTGAAATCTATGCGTCCATACACTGAAATCAATGCGTCCATACACTGAAATCAATGCGTCCACATAATAACATCTACACTGAAAAATATGCAATAAAAAACCCCATACACTGAAATCTATGCGTCCATACACTGAAATCAATGCGTCCACAGAATAACATCTACACTAAAAAATATGCAATAAAAAGACCCAATACACTGAAATCAAACTCACTTTACATGATAATGAAATTCAATTTATTTACGAAATTCTATAATTAAAAAAAAAAAGGTGATCTGGGAGGATTGAACCTTGGACCTCACGCCCATTATCCCAACACCCTTACCACTATACCACATATAGTTCTTATTATACAATGTAAAGAACTTATATACTTATATGTCAAATATTAATATATATTTTAATTTAAATTAAATGTTAATTTAAATTTAAATATAAATTTAAATTCAATATAAATATTACACTAAATTTAATATAAAATTAATATATTTAATTTGAAACTTAATATATATTAAATTTAATATAAATATAAATATAAATTTTGTTTAAATTTAATTTTAAATTTTGTTTAAATATAAATATAAATTTCGTTTAAATTTAAATTTAAATTTTGTTTAAATATAAATATAAATTTTGTTTAAATTTAAATTTAATTTTTGTTTAAATTTTGTGTAATGCAGGATGCAGGCCAGCGGGCAGGAGGGTGCAGCAGACGGGCTGGAGGGAGGGAGGTCATGGCAGCAGGAGGGAGGAAGGTGGAGGGGAGGAGGAGGCATGAGGGGAGGGGAGGCGGCTGCGCCAACGGGAGGGAGGGAGCAGGCCGACGGCGGGAGGGTGCAGCAGGCGGGTGGGAGGGAGTGAGCTTGCGGGCAGGACGGAGGAGGTGGAGGAAGGTGGAGGGGAGGAGGAGGTGCAAGTGGAGGGGAGGCGGCTCCGCAGGCAGGAGGGATGGAGCAGGCCGGGTAGTGGGAGGGAGGGAGCAGGCCGACGACGGGAGGGTGCAGCGGGCAGGCGGGAGGGAGGGAGGGAGGCAGCTCGTGGCGGCAGGAGGGAGGGAGGGAGGCAGCTCGTGGCGGCAGGAGGGAGGAGGTGGAGGAAGGTGGAGGGGAGGAGGAGAGGACGGAGGGATATGCGGCGGGAGAGAGGAGGCCACTGCGGAGGGGAGGAGGGAGAGAGGAGGCGACTGCAGCAGTCCGAGGGAGGAGATTGTAGGTGGGAGGAGGCTGCGGCTGCAGCAGTAAATTTATTTTAAATTTAATTTCAAATTTAAGTGAAATTAAAATTTAAAATTGAAAACATATTTAAAATTACCTTTTCGGCAATCAGAACACTTCACTCAAATTTAAAATTAGCTATTCGCTGCTCAGAATGCTTTCTCTTCTGTGCAAAATCATGTTTTATAAATTTGTATGAATTTTTTTGTATTGTGTTTGTTTTTTTGTATTATATATAGTCACTGTTTCTAAATTTACGTTGTTTCTAAATGGCCGACCAAATATTAATTAGTTTATCACATTATCACTTTTTACTATTAGATGTAACACTACATCACACATGTAATGCTACATCATACACGTTACAAGATCGCCCTCTTATTATCACTTTTTACTATTAAATGTAACGCTACATCACACATGTAACGCTACATCATACACATTACAAGATCTCCCTCATATTATCATGTTTTACTATTAGATGTAACGCTACATCACACATGTAACGCTACACATACACGTTACAAGATCTCCCTCATACTGGGCTGTAGAGCACCTCTCGGGCCAATTATAATTAAATTCAAATTCCTAGTCTATTTGGATGATATAATTCACAACATCTTCTATATAATGCCATTTACAAATTACAACCAATTAACACCATTTTCTAAAAAGTATCACTAATCATTTACAATTATGGTGTCAACTATATTCTTAAATTCAAATTCCTTAACATTTTATTTTGCTCATACAAATAAATTTAAAATCACTTTAGAAAATTAATGAAAATTAAACTTAAGTTAATTATAACAGTTTCTTTCAAATTAAGTTAATTATAACAGTTTCTTTCAAAGTCTCTTTCAAAAGGAAATAAATTTTTCAACAATAATTTATTATCCTTTCATATATATTATTAAAATACTCATTATTAAATTAATGTAATAAAAGCTATGTATTTCAGATTTTTTTTTTCCTAAATATTTTCTTAAATATTCTAATTAAAATAACATTTATTTAATATATATAATATTATAATTTAATAATAATTTAATTAAAGTAATATTTCCTTTACTATATTTAATAATATAATATAAATAACTTAAAAGATAAAATACATGTGTTTCCTTGAAAATTACAATTCAAATTCTGATATTTCAACAAGAAGTATATACACAAGTTATAAACTAGGTGTTTTTAATGTGGCAAATGAAATTAAATTCAACACTCTGGCTGTGATGAACAATAAAGAATTTTGTATGTCATGTAAAAAGTTTCAAGTATTATGAATTTTGTTTGTTTGTCATGTATTTGCCTGGTTTGGAACCCTTTTCCGAGGTAACATTTTAGTTCTTTTATGGAGTGTACTTAAATCCAACTTCGTTTTTGTAGTAGCATTGTCTTTTCTTCATGAATATTTTGGACAACAAATTTGTGTATTTTCATCCTTTTAATGTTTTATATGCTTCTGCTATTGGATGCGAATCACAATCATGGATGCCATTAATATTTTCATCCTTGTCATGTTTTATATGCTTCTGCAATTGAATGTGAATCGCAAACATGGATTCCACTTCTTGTTGGGGTTTTCTCCCACCTTTCCTATATTATATCTAGTTTATATAGCCATATTCAGAAATTCAATCTTGTTTTTCATATTCATCACTAAAATTCAACATTGGCATTGATGTTTTCCTCGAGGAGATATCTTTTTGTTCTTTATCCCTATCCTGGGAATTTAATATGTGAACTGAATGCTCTACATCCACATTGTTGTGTTGTTTTGTTGAGTTATATGTGTGCGTAATCTCAAATGTGAGAACTTGTTTTGTCTTTTCTTCAATGTAAGCAACATGACCTTATTGTGCTTTTGTACTTGTGTATCGCATGCTAAGAATCAGCAAGGGTGTGATGCAGATATAAGAAAAACAAACATAAAATAAAACCTTCAATAAATAAAAGAGAGATGGAAAAAATATTAAAAAACCAAAGACATGCCTAATAAAAATTATTAAAATTTTGAATATATATTTGATTAGGATGAAATTTTTTAATCACTTTTATAATTAATCACTTCTCTATAATTAAGGTAACCATGAAAGTTAAGAGGATTAAGAGACTTGAACCGAGCGGATTAAAAAATTTGAATAGACTGGAAGGTAACTACGAAACTTAACCTTAGATATGATTAAGAGATTTGAAGAGATCTCCCTTATATTTTGGGCTAAATTCTCATTATATAATTTTTATAATCTTTTATTTTAATCTTAATATCCTCTCTTTTATTATATAAATAGTTTTTATAATCTTTTATTTTAATACTAATGCCATATATCTTCATTCCTTTGCTTACTTCCAATACTAACACATACTACTTTACTGAACTCTCTGATTGCTGGAGTTTTCACTTTAAATGTAACTTCTCTATAATTTATAGAAGGTAATTATGAAATCTAACTCTAAGAAGATTAAGAGACTTGAACCAACCTCCCTTATGCTAAATTCTTTGTATAATCTTATATATAAATTATTTTTATAACCTTTTATTTTAATCTAACGTCATGTATCTTCATCCCTTGCTTACTTCCAATGCTAACATACTACTCTTTGTTGCAATGTTCACTTTAGATGTACGGAAATACTTTGTTTTATTTTGACGAGAAGAAATTCTTTGTTTGCATTCTTAAAAGCAAAGAAATCAATATTTTTTTTTTCATAGAAAAATTCAACTTACTATTAATATACGAAATAGTAAATATGTCCAATTGCTAGCCCAGTACAAGTCATACAATATGATCAATATAACCCCGGAACAAATCGGTTATAACAGCAGAATATGTCCATAAACAATGTCAGTAAAAACAACCATGTATAGCATCATGTCCCATAGACATCCCAAGCTGAAATGTATCAAATGTCTACACCGTGACCATAAGTCACAACAGCAACAGATAAATAGTTCCAAAAATAGATAGGATCCAAGGAAAAAAACATAAATGCCAAGTGTCAAAAGTACCCCCAGCCGGAGATGATACCCCAGTGAAGATCCGAGGGTGAAGCAGATCATCATCAACCAAATCCCAACCGCATCTACTATATTATATGCCGCAAATATAATCAAAGATACTAATCAGTCCAACAAGAAGTTGAACAACAGGGTATATTAAGGATCTACACATGTACACCAATTGTCAAATAGAATATATACCGCATATATCAAAAAACATCTAAGAACAAGCATCAAAGTAAATAATCATCCTGTCCAATGAAGCTGATGAGATCCATGAGAAAAAAGAATATTATCCCGCCATTCTTGCCACATGATGACCCTAGCCTGTGAGTGTAAAGCCCGCTTTGAGAGCATGTCCGCCTCCAGATTCACCTCCCTATAGATATGTTCAAGAAATCAATATTACCTACATTACATTTAACTTTACGCATGTCTCGGGGCAGGCGATATCTATGTTATGGATTTAACACATGTTTGTTAGGTTGTGATTGGTTAATTATATTTGGTACACCATTTAAAGAATTAGGTCGTGGTTATTCCAGGTAGGAAAATTTTGTGTATATGATGATGTAATTGTACATCAAATTTTGAGATTGTGTATATGATGATGTAAACATACATAAAAAAAATTACAAACTAAATTTCTGCACATATTTAGTTGAAGGCCATCCAGATATGATAATAAAGCTTAATGAAGCACTTTCAATAAATAAATAAAAACAAAAAATGATTCATGTAGAACATTATTGATTAAAATCTCAAAGTGCTCATCACCACTCAATGAAAGAACTAAAATTGTGAGCCTGCTTAGGCTTTCAGGTTTCGAGTCCGAAAATAAGGCCAGAAATTGTAGAGTTCTAGGGAATGTGTTGTATAGATAGTGTCATAGTCACTAAAGCGCCTGAGATGAATGTCAAATAAAATATCTAGGTCATTTGATTAAACAAGTCAGATTGCAAAAAACTATTTTTGGCAACCTATTGAGACCAAATTAAACATTTTTAAACAAATATCAAGAATTTCAGTTAAGAGGCCTAATTTTCACTACACCTATTTGCATAAGCAATTGTGCGGACATTTGGAAGACATGTTCCTGCAATACCTTGGCTTCGAGTGATGTCAACAAACTGACCAAGTGCATCATGAAATTGTTCTAATATAGATACATAGAGAATTATAATTGAATGGTTTGCTCCTATCACCTACAACCAAATCCAACCCAACAGTTTGAATAGAAGTCAATACTACTACATAGAACTGAGCAAAAATATTTCGGTTCTTGAATCATGTTTTCAGTCAAATTTGGATGATAATGGGCAATGCACCTCATTGTAGCCAAAACTTGTCCTATTTATCAAAAAAAATTGAGCACTCAATTTTAAAAACTGAGCTGTTATAAGTCAGGAAGGAAATGAAGATAGCACAACGTTCCCCCCAAGATTAGTATGGGGCTCCAATTTGCATCAAAAGATGTGATATTATCATATTACCATTACTTTTTCATAGACATGAGGAGATAATACTATCTGTTCCAATTCCCCAAAAGTGCATAGAATCATGCAATCCAATACCCTAAAACAAGCCAATGTTGAATGTAAGATTTACGTATGTAATATGTGCTATATAGATCATTAGTCTTTCACTGTGTTGGAACTAGGATGGTAGCCATGCCATACTATTAGAAGATCCATGGTTTGGAGACCTAATTATTCCCCAAATTATCATGTGGTTAGTTGAAATTGCAACAGAAGATCCTGTACAATATTTTGAAAGCCCTGTTCTAATGGTTTTAAATAGTTGCTATCGAACTATTTGTACACAAGATAAAGGGATTCAATGCAGGAATTGTAGAATCAACTGGAAGTTCTAAACAAATCCAGTGTTTAAATTTTTAATGTAGCTTTATGATAACCGAGTAGGAACACCATGGAAACAGATAGTGGAAGTAGAAAGCTAAGGCTAACCTATCAGAAAAAGAGAGAAACAATCCAAGACCTGAAATATGGCTTTTTTAGCATCGATTAGCTTTTGATTACTGTGATCCCTTGTCGGGCATCACTGAGATTCCAAACACAACAACTGTATCAAAAATTAAATACATAATTAATATAACATAATGGGGACCGTGATCATTCTAGAAATTCGATTTATCAAGACAAGAGTACAGAACTCTGAAATAATTAGCAACTACTTAATGATTGGGTACAATATCAATAGGACACTGTAAATATATCTAGAATTGAATACAGACCTCTGAAATATTGAGGAATTGACCCCTGGAGTTGCTCCCTAGATCAAAGACCATGGGGTTAAAGCTGAGACTATGGGGTTGAAGCTAGATATATTGTTGACAAAAACCTATTTCATATTCCTAAGATCCTACTTCATTTTCCCATAGTTAATCTCACAAACTGACAACTTTTTTGTTTTGAACCCAATTTAACCCAATTCACAAAAATGCATGCCCAACCCTCATTATTGGGTCTATTTTAGTTATTTCAGTTGGAAATGGTGTGTTTTACTATTTACCACCTTATTGTACATCTGGTTCTTCAATTTGGGTTCAAAAAATGACTGGTTCTTCAATTTGAGTTAAAAAATGCAGACAAATCAAGTAAGTGCTCTTGTTGTGATAAAACAAATACTTGTGGCATTGGATGTACCTATGAAAGCAATTGTGACAAAGATGAAAGAAGAATCATAGAAAATGAAGCAAGCAACCACAAGGAAATCTACCTTGCCCTTAGATACAATAGAATCCATTGAAGATGAATACAAATATCTTAATGACTAAGAAGATGAAGAAAAAATAGTTTTTCTTGAAAGACTACTAATATGTGCCCTAGATGAAATCGAGAAGCTAAATAAAAAGAATACGCTGCTAGAAGAATTACTAGAAGAATAAAAAAGAGAAAAGGATAAAGACCATGAAAAGACTGTGGTTCATCTAAAAATTCAAATGGAAGAAGCAAAAAATATTGCAGAAGTACTAACCAGTCAGCTAAAGGTAAAGGAATAGATTTGTCAAGCAAGAGAGCTTGAGATTGTTTCTCTAAAAGAGGAAGTAAAAAGGACAGCTACTACAAACATGAAGTTTGAGAAGAGTTCATAATCCTTAGAAAATATCCTCAATCGACAAAGATCCCCATATGATAAGGTTGAAATTGGATATAGTACCAAGCAAGAACACATTGTTGAAAAAGAAGAGTTCAAATCATCAGAAAAGAAGAATGATGGAAAGCTTAAAAATGTTGCAAACAACTTGAGAAATTTCAATGAAGAAAACGATAAAAAGAAGGACTGTGATAAGACAATAGGTGCAAAGCAAGGACCAAGAAGGGTTGCTTCTCTAAGAAGGAAAACAGTGCCCGAGTATCATGGTATATTTGTTGGTTATTATTATTCTTGTTATAATTTTGGCCACGAAGCATCAAATTGTAAAGCTTATGACAGAAGTAAACATATGATAACGAGAGGGTCCCAAAATATTGAGTGTTACAATTGTCATATTTTTGGGCACAGAAAGACATTGCAGAAATCACACAACTAGATATATTAAACAAAAGCATACAAAAGTTTGGAAAAGGAAATTTGAAAGCAAGACAGAATATGTGGATCTTGCACATAAATATGATCAGATTACATAAGAAAGTCCTCAAGAAGAAGATCGTGCATTCAGAAGAACATGGGATCAAAAACCAGTAATAACCAGCAATAAATAAAACCCAAGAAGAAAATCATGATTTCAAAAGAACATCAGCACCAACTAGAGGACCACCCTCACCCAGGTACCAAAATATATTTCTTGGGAATAAAGCTATAAATTGTAGATCCTATGGTAGAAACACCTAGAATAAAAGTGGCCATGAAATTCCCAAGAATCATTATGGAGGCAGTTATCTCATAAATCCTCGTGAGGCCTTTGACATAAATTGTAACAGTTTTTGTGTTCTAGGTAATGAAATTGAATGCTACAAATGTAAGAATTTTGGACACGTAGCCAAAAATTGCAAAAGTGATTTGATAGTTTCTTCAAGGGAAACTAGGTGTGTCCCTTTCAATCATATAGGGGAACAACATAGAACTTGGAAAAGGAAGCAAGAATATTTGAAGGTTGATTAATGTGGGTTTGCCTTACAAGACCAAAATAGAAGAAGCCATTGGTATATTGATAGTGGATGCTGAAAGCATATGACCGAAGAAAAAAAGGAATTGATCTTACATGCTGAAAATGTGAAATAAAAACAAGAAGAACCGGTCAATAGAGAATTCTCATAGGACATACCTAAATCAGTTGTTGAGTCAAGTAATAAAGATAAATGAGCAAGTAAAAAGGAAAATGTCAGGATTACAAATGATTATCCCACAACATAACAACATTATATATTGTTCTAAACAATTTTACATAGAGACTTCGGGAATCATGGATAATATTGAGGGGGATTCTAAGTAACATGAAAGGTATACCAAAGAAATGACAATAGGTTAAGGACTATACAGAGAAGAATACAATGGTGTGGTAAATCATACAGTAACAAAGGGGGAGATACTTCAAAAAGCTTTAATAAATGGCCCATTCTAAGGGGGAGTTAGCATAGTCACGGGAGGAGCATTGTCAACAAGGAAAGATATTCTCAAAAAACATTTACAGTCAAGTAAAGTTACCCTTTGCAAGGGGGAGAGAATGTTAAGAAAAACAAAGTCACATAAAAGAAGATATTGATGGGGGGAGCCAACATATTGTTAGGATATCTCATCATTCAGTATGTACTTTACATGCATCTGCATGCATTGCATGCATCCGCATGTTTCCCAGTCACTAGTTTGATGCCTCTAGCACCTAGTCCCTAGTATGCCAGCATCCAGGAGCTTCCTTCCACTCAGTTTTAGCCCTCCTATTGCTTAGTGCACCCAGCATGCACCTACCACCTGAGAGGGGCACCTTTTCTCACCTACCAGTCCAGTTCACTTCAGTTAGCTAGTTGTCTTTCCTTGATTTGAGGCTAGACTGACTCCTAACTGTTGTCACAGCTCCGATGGACCTCCGATGAGACTTGACTAACTATTCTGAGTTCAGTTAACTCCTCATGCGCCCTCCACTGAGCCTCCTTCCCTACATTAGTTCCATTACCATTAGTTACACTTATTACACTCAGTTAGACTCAATTTGACACCTGGCTGACAATTACTTGTGCATTGATGACCACCACTGATTGATGATGAGGACTCCTAGTTGGATCCAAGCTATGCAATGCAGTATATTTGAATGACCTCCTTGGCTAATTCGAATTGCTCACTCATTGTGACAGTATTGTATTGTAATTCAACTATTCTGAGTTATAGAGCACTGATGCATCTCTCTTGCACAGTTTTTACTCTAATTTGTTTTACATCATTGCGATTGATTTACTTGTTCAATAGATCTATTGTGACTAATTTTACACATATTTCCAGGGGGAGCAGGTGAATAAAGTTGCTCCACTCATTTGTCATTAATGTCAAAGGGGGAGAGATTTGAAGTTGTTGTCGTCAATGAAAAAGGGGGAGATTGTTGAGTAAAGTTGTCATTGATGTCAATAGGGTCAAGAGATCTGTGTCATTGATGTCAAAGTGGCAGTGGCAATGATGATTTGGAAATGATAAAGGGATATTGTTTGAGTAATATGGATGAATCTTTGAAGATCCTTTAAAGGAACATTGGCATAAGTATATAACTCCAAAGTGGTCCCCTTATGACGAAGTTGTTAAGCATGGTTGTCACACGATGAGATAACATGTGGTTGTTTCCACATGCCCACTTTGAGTTGTACACAAATGGATCAAGTCCCTAAAGCCATTAAAGAATCCATTAAAGCAATGATGACATGTGCAACGATGAAGAAGTATTGAAGAAGCCAATAAAGAATATCCTAAAGTGATGATGATGTGTCCACATAACAATGATGAAATGAAGTGTAAAGAAGCCCCTAAACTGATGATGATATGGAGTCATTAAAGAATCCCCTAAGGACCATGATGATGAGAAGTGTGAAGAAGGCCCTAAAGTGATGATGATGTGTTCGCATAACCATGATGATGTGAAGTGTGAAGAAGCCCCAAAAGTGATGATGATGTGTTCACATAACCATGACGATGTGAAGTGTAAAGAATCCCTTAAAGTGATGATGATGTGGATCCATTGAAGAATACCCTAAAGGCCATGATGATGTGAAGTTTGAAGAATCTCCAAATTCCCTTGATGAATACATGAAGTGGTCAAGAAGACAGGTCAAATCCCATTGAAGAAGTAAAGCAAGAGGCCACGAAGGCAAAGCTAGAGGGAGTCTCATGAGAATGATGCGCCTAAAGACAAAAGAGGACTTTACCCCATAAATGTATCCCAACTGAAAGAACAAGTTCCATAATTATATATCTTATTACGATACCTTTATGAGGATAGGTGGAACGATTCCTAACTCCCAGTGGTTGAGGAGAAATGAAGTTTTCTTTGTACTAGGCTAGAATTTGGTTAGGGCCACCTAACATGAGGCCCGAGTTTGGTTAGGGCCGACCTAACCTAAAGTGAAATAAAAGTGACCTTGGACTTCTATAAATAATATTTGAAACATTTCATTGTATATATCCAAGCTCTTGATCTCTTATGTGCAAGTATAAGGAGGACAAGAAGAGTTAAGTGAAATTCAAGAGAAGGATCAAGTGATGAAAACTTGCATAACTTTCTCAAACAGTATCAGAATCATAACTTATTAGATCATTGGAAAACTTGATGTAAGGGCTATGTGATGACATGATCGAGGGTTTATTTTGGTGAAGTAAATGGAACATGACTAGGGTTTCTCTCTTGTTTCTATATCTTGGTTAAGGTTTGTCTTATCAAAGGTATGGATTAGGGTTTCTCCATGGTGATGTTATTGGCATTAATTATGGTGTTATTGGCATAGATCATGGTGATGTTAATGGAATAAATTATGGTGATGTTGGCATAGATTATGGTGATGTTATTGGCATATAGTATAGTGATGGTATTGACATAGATTATGGTAACTTTTCTATAGATTATGGTGATGTTATTTCCATAGATTATTATGATGTTATTGGCATGGATTATGGTGATGTTATTGGCATGATCTAGGGTTCCTTTATTGGAATGAACTAGGGTTTGAAGATGATAATGATGTTAAGGGTTTGAACAAGCAAACAAATGAAGTCTATGGATGATTGTTTCAAAGGTTTGATTATAGAATTGAGAGGCACCTTCTTGAAGGTTTTATTGCAGATTTGAAGGTCATATTGTAGACATGTTTTGGTCTTCTTCATGAAGGGTTTGATTGAATATTTGTAGAGCATTCTGGAAGTCTTGTTTGTAGGATTTGGAGGACATGTTTGAGAAAGGTTTTGATGCAAATTTGAGGGATGCATTGACACCTTTTCAGGAACGAATCTGAAGATGTTATTAGCAGGTTTGAGGAAAATCTGAGGCAGATTTGAAGGCGGGCATGAAGGAATTTTTTATTGCAAATTTGGAAGACATATTTTGGTCTTCTTCATGAAATATTTAATTGCAGAATTGAAGGGCACATTTCATCCTTGTTTATGAAGATTTGGAAAATGGTTTTGTTGCAGATGTGAAGACTATCTTGGAAGAAGTCACTTGTAGATTTGGAGGACATATTTGAGGCATGTAAAAGTTGACATCTTAACAGTGATAGTGATAGTGACAGTGACAGTGATAGGGACAATGACAAGGATAGTGATAGAGATAGTGACAGTGATAGTGATAGTGACAGAGTTAGTTACAATGACAATGTGAAGACAGTGACAGTAACAAGTTGATACTCTTACTCATATCAGGGTGGAAAGGTGGTGCCAAGGAAGGTTGGTGCATGTGATCTCTGGGAATTGGTTATTCCTTCTAGTTGGTGCTGGAGAACCAGGGTGGCAAGGTGGTGCTAGGGTGAGTTGGAACTCACCGAGGATTGAAGTCCTCTCTACAAGTTGGAACATGTGGATCAGGGGGTTGTAGTCTCTTTCTAGTGGGTGCTAGAGAATATAGGGAGTGGGTGTTTCCTTCCAATTGGAGATGGTAAAGCTACGGGTTGTAGCATCCTTTGAGTTGGTGCTCATAAATAGGAAGTTGGTGCTTCCTATGAATGTAATCTTGTTATTATATAATAATAAAAAACATTATTTGGTTTTCTCCCATTTGTATTTCCACGTAAAATCTCTTGTGTACTGTGTATGGTTTATGTGATGATGAATGCCATTGTTAATGGTTGATGTTTACATGTTCTATTTGAAGTTTGAAATGATAAAAAGTTATCAATATTGATTCCCCCCTCTTAGTATCAATGAATATTCCAATAGTTTTTATTTCGCATTTTCAACATGTAACATCAATTCCTTTTTGTCTTTGGTCATATGCTTTGAGCACCCACTATCAATATACCAATGGATTCTTCTATTTTGGGGTTGTAAGGGAGACACACATTCCTCAACATTCAAATATTCTTGCTTCCTTTTCCAAGTTCTATGTTGTTCCCCTATATGATTGAAAGGAACATGCCTAGTTTCCCTTAAAGAAACTATCAAATCACTTTTGCAATTTCTGGCTATTTGTCCAAAATTGTTACATTTGTAGCATTCAATTTATATCTAAGAGAACCAAAAATGTTACAATTTTTTTTGAAAGGCCTCACAAGGCTTTCTGAGACAATTGTCTCCGTAAGTATTCTTGGGAATTTCATGGCCACTTCTATTCTAGGTGTTTCTACCATAGCCTCTACATTTTATAGCTTTATGTCCAAGAATAATATTTTGGTACCTGGGTGAGGGTGGTCCTCTAGTTGGTGTTGTTGTTCTTCTAAAATCATGACCTTCTTCTTGGGTCTTCTTTATTGCTATTTGTTGATCCCATGTTCTTCTGAATGCATGATCTTCTTCTTAAGTATTTTCTTCTGTAATCTGATCATACTCATCACTTTGGCCTGAATGGTTTGTGACACTCCATTCATGACAGTGTGCATAAATTTATAATTATAGCTGTGCAATTTCTTCTCCTCGAGATTAGTTGGAGGTTTTTTTGGATTTTTGTAACCATTAACAACAGAGAGACAGACGTCCACCTCTAAATCCAACAAGTAGGTTTTCATTCTGTTGCTCCACAATGCATAACTATTTCCATAAAAGATCATAATACCGTTTGTAATTGAATAAAATCCTTTAGGTCAACCCACATTTATTCATGATCTTCCTTCCAGTGGTTAAATTGTCTTGAAGGTAATTGGCTCTGATACAAATTGTTGGAAATATCATCAATAATGAGAGGGGGGTGGATCAATATTGGTGATATTTCCAACATAATGTGCATAAATCACAATCTATCATATCAAGAACATTATCTTACTCGAACTCGACTGGGTGTTTGTGGAATTATTATGGGTTCAAGTAAGTGAAGCAATGGTTTAAAGTGTGTAAGAAGAGGGAAGTAGGATGACCGTATCGAATTGATTGGCATTCCATATGCAATTTGTAAGTATCTTGGTACGGATATATGTTAAGGGAAGTAAGGTCAAATTCATGGTTATGGAATGAACTACGAAATTCCAGTACTTGTGAAATTATGAATGTTGTACTGAATAAATCACCCGGGTTGAATAATTCCTAGGTACAAGTGGACAAAGCACGAAAGAAAATTTAAATGATGAGGATGACCTAGTGACCAAACTATTTACATACCCCTAGGTATATATATGTCCTTGGAATAAGTTAAGTCAAGGATAAGAAGTGACATTAGAACCCATAGAAATGATTAGGTATAAAGAAAGAGTAATGAGATGGTGACTTAATAGTAGATGCAAGATAGACATGGAAATTTGATTTTGGTTTCAATTGTTTAGGTTATATCATTAATGAAATTAATAACATAATGTTGAATTTCATTATTATGATAAGAATACATTGGTGTTGCTCTACATGATTAGGGTTTACTTGAAAGTTTAACAATGTACTCAGATGAAGAAAATACATAGCATCTGATTGATAGGGTAACTATACATACTCCATAAATTCTCAACCTTCTTGTTGTAAGAAGAAATGTTAATTAAGAAAAATGGTATATTCATGATCACATGGAACTCATAGTATTTCGCAGTATTTCATGATGATCCTTTGTCGATTCAATCTAGGCAAACAAACTAAACCAAAACATATCCATTTACTGCATGGGAGTTGAAAATATTCCTTGCATTAGATGTCATATATGGTAATCATTACATATATGTTCATGCATACTAGTGACTTGTATTTTGTTGATGAATCATGATAAGAATGTTCATGATGTTTTTTTGTTCTGCATGTGCAATGTGTTGAGATGATTATCATATTCACGAGGGTATGTTCTTTTAAGAAAATCTTATCATATTTACATATGATGTCATGTTAACATGTAATTCCATTTGTTTATATTCATCTAATGTTGTATATTTGATGAAGATATTATGAATTAATATTGTTTATTATGATATTTTATAATGTAATGGCATGTTGTAATATCATGTGGTTCTTTATGATGAGATGTTTTTATGACGGTATGTATAATCATGTGGTGCCTTACTATTCAGGATATTATGATAACAATGATGGTATGTTCTCATAATGACATGCAATAGTTAGCATGTGCATTCTTTTATATAAGATGTGGGGAAAATTTTAAGGATCCATATTTTTTTTAAAGTGTGGAAACCTTGATGAATCTTACTAATTCTTAATTTTCCAACCATAAAATGTTAGGCGATATTTTTGTAAAAATATTCAAATTTCAAAGCATTTTATACTGTTTTTGACAAATTTGGCAATGTTTAGAGTAAAATATTTTTATCCTATGGAATTTGGGCGAATCATTTTAGAAAAAAATGGAAATTGATCTTTTTTTGGAAAAAACATTAAAAATTAGTCTATGGGCTAAATTTTGCCCCTGATTAATGATGATGATGTTATGATTATAAATAATGCATTGGTTTCATGTTGTGATGTGATGATTGATAGAAACCCCCTAATGGGATGAAAGGACTAGTTCATTTAATGATATCATGTGATCCCATACCAACAAAGGAGACTATCTATAAGTAACGCCTTATGGGATGGGGACAAAATCAATCTATAACATATGCCAGTGGGTTTTTAACCTTGCATGATGCTTGATTGACATGGTACCATCTTAAGAAAGACAAAGTGCGTGATATTGGAGTTTTTATATTGAAGTAGGAAGAAGCGTTGGAGTTGTTCTCTTCAATAGAGTTGTGTGGTTGGATGTCTATGCTTGGGTTGAGTACCTAGTGAAAGTTGGGGAGGAAGTTTAGGTTAACCTTTTGAGATGCCTATGGTATGTGAGTTAGTGTACCAAACCAAATTTCTTCTTGGGTGGATGAGGCCTAGGTGTTCAACTAAAACAAGGTATTTCCACACATGTTGAACACCTTAAGAAACCACTCACACAAACATATCAGAGATCAACACACATATGATTTTATGTGGTTAAAACCCTCAATGAGGGAAACAATCCATGGCCCCAACCAAGTAGCTACTTGATGCAATATATTAATGCAAAAGGAAAAAGAACTTACATATAATTTTCTCACAATCAATCATCAAGTAAATCCAAATTCTTTAAATAAGGATCATGGACCGATTGGTTACTAGGCCATGGTTCAATAGACGTTAATATTGAGGTGAAGATGAACTATCATATTACTTTATGTCTAAAACATATTGTGACCGTCAAATTACATAAGTACAAATTCATACTAATACATTCTAAAGAAACACACTTTTCCTAAAGACACATTAGAACACAAAGGTGACACCATAGGATAAGGAATTAGGCATTAAATACTATCCCCCCTTCATGACAAATTCTTGAACTCCTAATGTAGATTGAAGATTAGAAAACTTCACTCTTATAAGAGACTTTGTGAATATGTTTGTAACTTGATCATCTACAGGGAAAAAGAGAACTTTGAGAATGCAATCTTGAATAAGCTTTATGATAAAGTGCATATGTAGCTCAATGCGTTTGTTGCATTGCTGCTAAATTGGATATTTGGAAACATTGATGGCACTCTAATTGTCACTCCATAGGGTATTTAGATGATGTTATTGGAATCCAAAATCTAAAATGGTTTTCAAAATGATAGGGCTTCTTGACTTGCATTAATTGTGGCTTGATATTATGTTTTTGTTGAAGAATGAGAAAGAGCTTGTTGTTTCTTACAAGCCCAAGTGGCAGCGATGAAACCAAGATTGAAAACATAACCTGTATTTAACTTCCAATCATCAGGGTCGTTGGTCCAATGAGAATCAGTGAATCCAAACAACAAAGGAATCCCCCCTGAACTATTATGAATCCCAAACTGAATTGCACCCCAGATATACCAAAGTATCATTTTTGTTGCTTTCCAATGATTTTCATGCGGCATTTTCATATACCAGGAAGCAATACCAACAATAAAGGAAATATCAGGATGGGTGTGAATCTAGTACAAAAGAGTACCAACTAACTGATTATACAAGGTGGCATCTACTTCGGGTGTAGTGCAGGTGGCAATAAGTTTGTGTCCATATTGGAAGGGAGAAGGGGTTGGTTTACAATATTCCATGTGAAATCAATTAAGAAGGACACAAGCATACTTATTCTGATAAAGAAGAATTCCTTCTTTGGTTTGCAAAACTTGGAGGCCAAGAAAATAATGCAAATTCCCTAATTTGTTCATTTCAAATTCTTTTCAAGGTTGTATTTCACATTGATTAAAAGTTTAGGGTTAATATTAGTAAGAATAAGGACATCAACATAAACAACAAGGATTATGAGATGGTTTCCTATTTTCTTGGTATAAGCATTGGGGTCAGAATTGCATCTAGAAAAACCAGTGTCAAGAAGAAAGTTATCCATTTTGGAATACCAATCCTGAGAATCTTTCTTAAGTCCATAGAGAGATTTATTAAGGTGACAAACAAGGTTGGAGTCATTCTAAACATATCCAAGGAGTTGTTCCATTTAAATTCATTCTTGAAAATCCCCATGTAAGAAGGCATATTTGAAATCCATTTGATGGACCTCCCAAATATGTGAAGTGGTAAGCAAGAGAACATGGAAAATGGAGTTCATTTTGGCGATAGGGGAAAATGCTTCATTGTAGTCAATTCCTTGAACTTGGTAAAATCCTTTGGCAACTAACCTTGCCTTAAAATTATTTCAACACTTCCATCTAATGCATACTTAGTTCTATACATCCATTTACATCCAACAATTTTTATTCCTTTAAGAAGAGGTACAATATCCCAAGTATTGTTCTCCATTAAGGAATGACATTATCCATTCATAGCTATGTTCCAATCTGGATGAACAGAAGCTTCTGCAAATGTTTATGGATCATGAGTCTCTAAAACTTGAGCCAAAAGAGAAGGGTCTTGTTGGAACCATGAATATGTTTGATGTTGATCTAAAGGATCGCCGACAATATCACCAACTACTTTGCATGTTGTGTGGACCCTTATAGGAATATGTTGTGTTGGTGTAGGTTCATGTTCAAGCGATCCAACTGGAGGAAATTTAGCAGGTGGAGGTGGAATTTCATCCTCATTGTCATCATCTGAAGAAGAACCAAAGTAGGATTGCAAGCAAAGAAGTTGGGAATAGAAGGTGACATAATCATCAAAGATGTTTCGCAAACCAAAGATGGCACAAACATCGAGTTGGGCTCACAGGACAAGAGATTTTAATCAAATTTAGCATCTCTTCTAACAATAATGTCATTGGATTTAGGTTGAAGTAGTTCCTCACCTTTTACATATTCAAAATATCCAACAAACATGTACTTCTCACAATTAGGTTGTAATGCTTTCCATTTTTCATTGGGAATGTAATCCCATGCTTCACTACCAAACACATGAAAGTGGTTGACATCAAGTTTAATTTTACTCTATGATTCTCCCAATATTATATCTTTTAAAGTCGTTGTGGGAGTGAAATCACTATGTAATTGGTAGAATTAATGGATTCCACCCAAAAAGGAGGACTTAATCCCTTAGATTGAATCATACAATGTCATTTCCTTTAATGTGTGATTATTTCTATCAACAACACCATTTTGTTGTGGTGTGTATGGAACATTATGTTGCATTTGAATTCCCTCTACAGTGTAGTAATTTATAAATTTATCATTTTCATATTCACCTCCATTATATGTTCTTAACTTGTGTATTTGGTGTCTAGATTGTTTTTCTACAAGGGCCTTGTAGGCCATAAACATGTCAAAAACTTCATTCTTGAGTTTTAATAAGTAAAACCAAGTTCGTCTAAAGAATTCATCAACCAAAGTGAAGAAGTACTTGAATCTAGAGAAAAAATAGAACGAAGTAGACGACACAAATCACTATGAACAAGATGCAAGGGGGATAAGGCATTCCAAGAGGCACATTTGTCAAAATTATCCCAATGATTTTTGTCGAAAACACACCCAAGACAAACACTATCTTTGCAAGAAACGAGAGGAAGACTAGTCACCACTTTCTGATTACATAGTTGTTGCAATGAGTGATAGTTTAAATGATCATATCATTCATGCCAAAATTTGTTCAAGTCATCGCTATGAGAAATAGAAAATGAGGGAAAAGGTAATAACCCAAAGTTGTTAAATATACATAACTTGGTAATATCATCAACAATTTTGGTTTCTAGGACATGCTTAGGATCTTTGAAATCCTTGATTACAACTAGGTGAGGTGTAAAATCTATAGTCTTACCTTCACCAAAATGAGTGATCTGATAGACTGACAAAAAATTGTAGGAAATACTTAGAACCCATAATACATCTTTGAAATGATCATCATCTAGTTGAACTGTTCCGTATCCTACAACATTAAGAGATCTATCATAACCAACAAATATTTGTCTAGTGTTACATTCATTTAGAGCATAAAAAATGGCTTTATCCTTATCCATATGATAATATGCTCCATAATTAATGAGCCACTTATTTGAATAAGAATAAGAAGATGCGGTAAAGGAAAAAATAGAAGTACAAAGTGCATGTTCATGAGATGAAGAGTTAAAAGAAGAATCAAGATTGATGTTATGCTTCTTCATTATTACTTCAAAGGCTTCCTTCTTCTTGAAACAATTAGATTCCACATGACCATCTCACCCACAAAAATTGAGATTTTATTTAGTCTTATTTCCTTTTGATTTAGTGTCTTTATCACCATTGTGCGTAGGAACCTTTTGAGAGGGTTTAGGACCCTTGTTTTTCTTATTTTTTTGAGGGTGTTTCTTCTTTGGATGATTGTATTTATCTTTATATTGTGACACTAAGGCTTTATTATATGTACCTACAGTGTTGATCACTCCAAAATGCAAGAGCTTATATTTCTCTCTAATCAAAGAATCACAAAAATATCCAAGACTGGGTTCTATATAATCAATCCCTGGAGCTTCTCTAGTGGAGTGAAAAGTAGATACAAAAACATAATAAGGAGGACCAAGCTTAGCAAGAATAGCATAAATGCATTGCTTTCCTGGCTTAGATATCTTGCATTTTTCAACTAAGAATATAAGGGTTTTGAATTTAGATAGAGAGCCTTGAATGCAATAAAAAACACTTTGATTTAAGGAAACCAACTCATTTTCAAGCTAGTGACCTTGAATCTTATTGCGGTGACCAAATATGTTTTCCAATTTTGTCCAAGTTGTATCTGGCACATTAATTCCTTGAAGGTGGCATCATACATCATAAAAGATGGACATCCCTATTAATATGTTTTCTTTTTTCATTTTATCTATCCCATTTTACTTTCTTATCAGCATCATTGGGGGTGGTTTCTTTTCGCAAACTAATATGGTAAATGTTGGAAATACTGAGAGGGGGGGGTGAATCAGTATTGAGCACTTTTTACCATTTCAAACATTAATTATATCATGTAAATATCAAACATTAACAATTACATTCATCATCACATAAACCATACATAGTGCACAAGAGATTTAACGTGGAAACCCAAACGAGAGAAAACCACAGAATGATTTCTTATATAATATCAAGATTACATTCATAGAAAGCACCAAATTCCAATATTCTCAAGAATCGAATGGAAGGAGGCACCAACCTGAAGGAAGCTCCAACTCCGTAATTTACCAGCATGGACTAGAAGGAGGATCCAACCCCCTGATTTACAAGCTCCAACCTTAAGGAAGCTCTAACTCCATGATTTACCAGCACCGACTAGAAGGAAGCTACAACTCCCTATCCTTTCCCTGCCCTTCCACCCTGATATGAATAATAATATCAATATGCAACTGTCACTATATCACTGTCACAACCTATACTTGTATCACTGTCTCTGTCAATCTGTACTTGTATTACTTCCTCAGTAAACATGTACATGTACCATTGTCTATGTCAACCTATATAACTACATCACTACCTCTCTCAACATGTCACAATCACTATATTTGTAACAATTCCCCAAACACCATCTCTACAACCTGCACCTCTGTCTCTATCAACATGTACCTATATCAATGTCTCTATACATGTATCATTATCCCTTTCACAATCATTGTATTTCTATCTCAATGCCACAATAATTGACTCTGACACAATGCCACTATTAATGTTGCAATTCCACAATCACTGTCACATTGCCTGAATATATGTCACACTATATCAACCTGTACATGCTTCAAATCTATACCCAGAAACAATCATCCATTGATTTCATTTGCATCCTCAACTTTTACATCATAGACACTTTCAAAACATTGAACATTCCAAGAGATGAGCCATATGCCAAAACATAACCATGGACTATGCCAATATAACCACTATGATCTATGCCAATACCATCATGCAATATTCCAGATAATCATCAAGATCATGATCAAAGATGAACTCTATCCATGAGAGACATGCGCCATCACAAGAGAAACCAACAAGCATGAACCATACCTTTTCCAAAATCACAATATGAAGCATGCGTCATCACATAGCCCTCATAACAAGATTTTCAACGAGCCAAGAATTTCGTAATTCCTATATCGTATGAGAAAGTTATGCCAATTTTATCAATCTCCACCAAAGAACAAAATATGAGCCCCAAAAACTTTCACACTAACTCCTCCACAAAAATTCCACACATTCCTTCAAGAGTTACACAATACCAAAGAGAGACTTGATGGATGATAAAATTAAAAGTTTGATCTTCTATTTATACACTTCATCATGCCTTGTAGCTTCTTTTAGGGTCTCTTTAAACTCATCCTTAATTTGTGGATCTCCATAATTTAAGGGGGTCTCAAGGGTTAGTACCCCACTTCAAGGATCCATCATGACACTTCGTGTGAAAACTTCAAGGTCACTCCATATCTTCTCAAGGGGCCTTAGGTCTTTTCCACATCATCATACTTGGTGGATGCATCATTATTTCTTGTGGGGTTCCTTGCCACTTCATGTGGTCCAATGGGCCAACGCACCACAACTTTTGGGTCATGTGGACCAAACATCATTATTTATGGGATGCTTCATGCTTCACACCAATTTGCTTTGGACCAACTTTGGGGACTCTTTAGAGTCTTCTCCACCATGGGTCACGTAACCCCAAATTCATGGGCAAGTAGACCAAACACCATTGTTTCGGGGTTTCTTCACCTTTTATTTCAACATTATCTTGTGTACCAATCCTTATTACTTCGGGGGATAATTCTCATGGTCATATGGATCAATCCTTCTAGTCATGTGGACACAATCACCACTACCTTCAGGTTTATGTGGACCCATCATCATGATTTTGGGATATCTTTCACACTTCATCCCAATATGCTTTACACCAACCTTAGGGGCTCTCGAGAGCCTTCTCCAACATGGGTTATGTGACCCCAACCACATGGTCATGTGGACCCAACACCACTATTTTAGGGATTTCTTCACATTTCTTACCGACATTGCTTAGGGACACCTTTAGGTACTTCCTTACACTTCTTATCATCATCGTCATTTGACCCACCATAATGGTCATCTAACACATTATCGTGGTAATGTGGACCTAACATCATTTCTTTAGAAAATTCTTCACACTTCTTCGGGACACTTTAGGAACTCCTTTACACTCCACATCATCATGGTCATTAGGATATTCTATAGGGTATTTGCACCACTTGTGTACAACTCAAAGTGTCTTCCCATGAGGGCCATGCGCAGCCGCTACACCATAAGGGGATTGCTTTGGAGTTATGTACACTTGTGACAAGGCTTCTTCTTCAAGGGATTCCTTAGGATCATTAGGGTCTTCTATAGGGTATTCCAGGCTTCAACAAACATTCCCAAACAATATATCTCTACTACAACCACATCATCATTATCACCTTGGCACCAATGGAAACACCACAAATATATTAACTCTTTTGACATCAATGAAAATTTCTTCCAACAGTAAAGTACCCTAGTTCGTAGGACACCTTCCATATGGACTCTCCATAAGACGTAGATGGTATTGGTAAGCAAAATATCACTTGGACAGGTCATAATATAATATACATGTAATATGACTTCAAAAGAAGAAATCGATGGTCTAGATGAAAAGATCTTGAAAAAATATGGAGTTTAAAAAAATGACATTGAAAAACAGGCTCTGAATGTCAAAGTTATGCATTTCTATCAAAACAAAGGCAGAAAAGGAACCAAAGAGCCACGTGGAAAGCAGAGGTTAAACCATGTTGTGATGGGTTCTCAATGGAGTAAATGATTCCCCCCTTTTACTAACTTTTCCTATAATATCCCTTTTACAAATAAGTTACACTTTTAAAAAATAAGTGACCCACTTTATAAAACAAGTGGAGCTCACTATTACAATGAAGTTACTATATAACTTAAAGTTACATGGAATTTTTCAAAAAGTAACCAAAAAAGGGACTTATACCCAAGAGATCTTACTTGAAAAAGTAACTTTCAACCGATTGAGTTAAAATAAATTCTAATAATATTATGAAGGATAATGGGGGGTTTTTGTTGTTATTGATAACAAGAGTTCCTACCAAAAAAAAACTTTGCTTTTTTCCTACAAAACACCTTTATACAACCACACAAAAACAAAAACAAAATTTTGAAACCGATTTTTTTTTTAATTTGGTGTGGGACCTTGGTTACCTTACTCGAAATATGCAATTTTTCTCACTATTTATGGTTTACCGAGTTCACAAAGGGTACACAAAAAAGAGAATACGCGGTGAATAAAAATATTTCTGTGTTAGAATATTGAGAATATGCATAACATACAATAATAAATTTACAGTAACATGTAAATAAATATCAAAGATTTACTAGCCTAGCCTTACTGATAAATCATGTAAGAAATAAGAGACAAGAGAACAAGAAAACAATACACTAGATATACGTGGTAAAACCTAAAATGGGGAAACATCCACGAGAAGGTTTGGTGTTCTTTATTCTTCAAAATTCTCTGTAATATCCCAAATTTGGAATTTTACCCAATTTGGCCAATTTTCAAACCTTGGACTAGTAAAACCTCAAAGTGTCCCAAATGATCCCAAATGGTTTTGAATTATGTCTAGAGTGGATTGAGGTGTATTAGGACACACTAATGCAGATATTATATTCTTGGAAACTTTCTAAATTCTTCATCAACGTGCATTTACAAATAGAGAATGAAAGGCAAAAATACTAGGAAAATCGATGTTAAAACCCCCGAGGGTAGATGGATCCAAATGAATCCTAAGGCTTTAGAATTGGTTCTGAGAGTGTTTGAAGGGTATTAGTACATAAAAATGAATCTAATGGGTGCTTATACACTGTCAAAATACTTCTGCAACCTTCATTTGAATTCAGGAGAAAGATGGGAAATTTACTAGTAATTTCGATGTTCAAACCCCCAAGGGTAGGAGTCACTAATGGATTCCCAAATGCAGTAAGAACCTCCCAAATTTCAGAACAAAGACATGGATTAGTTATATGACTTAAATGGGCACCCAAATGCATCATTAATCAGTTCCTAAAGGCTACTGCAACTCCCATAAATGATAGAAAAACACTATGATTTGCTATGAAATTTGAGATAAATGTTCCAAGTACTTGTATAATGTTTATGAAACTTATTCAGTAAATTAATGGCTCTCCATAGAGAAATACAATCATAGATATTGACTGAAACATTTCGATACCATACAACTTCAAGCTCTTACAACAAGATATAGGGGAAAATGGCACCATTCATACATAGTTTGGCATTTTTACATAGTTTCACTTGGAGTTTCGATATGAGGTTTGTCTTAGCATCAAATACAGAGTGTAGAATCATATTACAAATAAATGGGGCCCCTTGGAATTCCCCTAATAGATCATCATATCACCATGTGCGCCATTCCTCCAAGAGCAATAATATGAAGAGAAAAGTGAGACGGATGTGGGAACAAGTTGAAGAAGAAATGGTCACGAGCATCCCTGTAGCTTCAACCTGTAACAAGTGAATTCATTTCAGATCCAAATGAAAGGTCTGAATGGCCTCTCCAATTTCCAATTAGGATGGGAATCTTTCACCCTCAAAATTGATACTAAGGCAAGAAGAATAAACATTCAACTTGCATGGACAAGCTATGCTCTCCAATTTGCTAAATGAGAAATGATAAAAAAAACAGTCTCCTTCTTTATTCTTGTCTTTTATTAACCTCCCAAGGCCTACTTAGCTCTAATTCCCTCCAAGAGACTCATCCCAACTTGAATTAGGGAGAGATTCCCATGAATGCCAGTTGTCCAACTATTCCTAGCTCTCCTCTTCCATCAATTCGAATGGGGGAATCTTTGCTGCCCTAACTCCCCTTGTGCGCCCTCTTGGAAGCTATTATTAGCCTTAAAATTTCATATATGTCAGATGTCAGCAATCAAGTTTGAACTTTTTCATAAGTGTCATAGAATCTTCATCATTGTTGTCATAGGAGTTTAGGGAATCTAGCTCCAAGTGTCACAATTCTTCTAAGATGCCTCTTCCTCTTCCATGGGATTTACTCTTCCACTCCAATTTGACCTTACATGATTCATGTCATGAATAATACCTCTTCAACTCCCCCAAGTATGTTACCCTTCATCTTGAACTCAAATTGGTGAGAGAATGATGCCAAGTGTAGTGGGGAATCTTGCCACATGTGGGTCCCACAACCTCTTATATGCCCTCATGATCCAATGGCACCTTATTTTCACTTTATTATTATTTAATTGACCCATTTAATGTGAATTTGTAAGTATAAGATCATTTTGGGTCTTGTATCTCCTTTATTCCAAGTTTTGATGCTTCCACTCCCAACCTAGGGAACTAGCAATTTTCCTCCATGATAGTTCATTTGGATGGGAATATTCCAAACTTTGAATTGGGAATTTTCTCTTAATGTGACCCACCTTATCCATTTGGATCTAATTTTACATTATTACTATCTTGGACATCATGCTTGGCAATTGTTTGACCCTTAGCATCAATTTGACAAACTATCATGAATATGGCGAAGGGGCTTAGGCCATTGTGACCTAATGAAAAATTTGGGGACACGAAAAAGGCTCCCCTACCAATATTGCTTGTCCTAAATAAATTTCAAACATGGATGTTGAAGAACCTGCTTTCTTTCCAAAACTTTTCTTCCAAAACTTCCCTTCTAAAACTCTGAGTAGTGGCACTCATGCACTACAATTATGTGTTTCCAAAAGCAAGGAGATGTGGGTTTTCTTTTTCATATTGATATACCTTGTGACATCACCACTAATGTCACGTCCCCTCCCATCCTACCAGCTAGGTGGAGAGGATCGTGAGGTTAAACCGGGCAATTAGCCCCATATCCATTAAATTAAACTCATTGATACAAATACATGTATAAGGGCATGCAATAGAAACACAACAGAAATTAAGTAAATGTTGTTGATATCTAATCATACACTCAAGATTTCTGTGACAGCCAAATAAAGACCTTTGCGGGATTATAAAAGATCATATGGACATGCATAAACTTGTAAAAGCTCAGCGGAAGTAAATTCAATAGCACATCCATCATTCATTCATTCTAATATTCATCCAATGATAATTGCCAATTTAACGCACAAGAGAATACTTATCTTATACAGAAGTAGTCCCACGCAACTGGCTATGCAACTGCAACGTTCCACCCAACCGTAGGCCAGTGTGCTCCTCAATCTCTCAGCACCACTGCCACCCCCGAGCTGGGCATGATCTCTACAAGGAACCAGGGAACAGCAGACTCACACATAGCCAAGCATACACCAAAATGAGCCAAGCCAATCTACAATTGGGTTTATCAGGATGCTAGGAGATGGAAAGGAAGAGTTGCTAAGCTAGTGAGCTCCAGCACAGAGCCAGGGATAACCTTGCAAGATCTATCTAGCTTGGCACCCACAATACCTACACACCCAGCACAAGGAAGTATTCTTTTCTCTGCTATACAGTCCCTCAAGCCATACCTTCCCTATCTAGTGCTCTCAGGGTATGCATAGAAGAGTAACCAAATCCCTCTTGATCTTCTTGAGAGGTTGTCTCCCCCACTAGGCTTATCAAGCTACTTCTGTCCACTATCACTCCAAAACTTCAATTCACAGGTTCAAACCAAAAATGAGGATGCACACCATAGCAGAACACAATCATGGGGCAGGATAAAACGTTTTTACAGGTAGATGCATGAGATGGGGTTTCAGCTAGCTCAGCAAAACGTGGGAACCCACAAAAACGAAATGGGAAGTTGGGGAACAACCCAGGAAGCCAAAATCCATTTTTAGTAAAACGTCCAGGGTCAATTCGGGGCAAAAACGACCTCCCTCCTAGTCCCCAATTCGTGGCCTTCCTCTCCCAACTGTTATACCAGGCAAAAACGACTCCCAGGCATGGAAAAATGCAGGATTTTTATGAAAAACGTATATGGAAAGACCCAGCTAACTCCAACTGCGTGAATGAGTGAAGACTGCCCATTCCCCATGGCTTTGGGCACCATTTCGTGGGTGTTTTCTTGCCCCACAAGAAAAAACACGAATTTCCAGGTTGATGGCTTGCCCATGCATGAAAATGGCTTGCCCATACTTCTTCATTTCCAAGGCATTAACTGCCTTAACCAATTTCTTGGGAGAATTAAATGATTGGGTGCATGAGACAAAATGGGTAGTTGGTGGTTTATGGGTTTCCCCATTGACACATGGATTAATACCATAGGCTCAAGGGTTTGAATAATTTCCCTCCCTATTCCTTGTAGAACCATGCCCCATCTCTTTTGTTGCATTGCATAGCCGGTTGTGGGTTTTTCATTAAAAATTCATAATTACATGATGTCTTATATACATTGTGCCCATCTCGCACAAGAACCATAGGCATCTATTTTAATTGCCGATACATAAACGCTAAATCAATGGTGGGGCCTTGGCCTTGAGCTCCTCACCATGATTAAATATCAGTATTTACATCATTTACAAAGGGGGTCAAAATGGGGACGTGACAACTAAACACCAAAATATTAAGTAAATCCATCAAAACAAAGTTTTCACAATTACTCTTTACCTCTTTCATATTTTGGAAACCATTTCTGATACCACTGTATAATTGTTTGAAGTTGCCACTGAGTTTCCCAACTTTGAATCTTCGAGATTCCATGAAAATTTTAGAGAGGAAACACCATGCTTGTTTCTGCACTACTCTAATTAAAATCACCTTATTAAGTGGGGAACCAATCTCCCATACTACTTGTTTCCCCAAAAAATTGAAACCAATGAGACTAAAATTTATCCCTGGGTCCCATTGCTTGTATTGCACTCCAACAATTAGGAGTGCTCTCCAACCCATACCATCAGGCAAGAGAATTCTTGGATCCCATTTCCTTGTATGAATTATTCCAAACATCATAAGTACAAAATATAGATCATCAAAGTACATAACAACATAATAAAAATGTACATCAAGGAGGTGCTTCATCAAAGAATCATGAAAGTGCTTATATCTCCAAGTAAGTAGACCACCATTTTCCAAGTGCATACAAGCATCAAGTGACCAATCATATCTACTCCAATGACATAGGTGAGGATCCCATGTCCTATAATCTTGCTCCAAAAGGATGTAAGATGCATCAAAATAATTGGCCCTATGTTCTTTCATCCAAGAAGTGAATGAATAATCTCCATTAAAATTTGAACCAAGTAGGGAACACAGCTCACAGAAGTACCATTTGTGCATCCATGAATATGTGTATCATCAAGAAATAACAAAGGATGTTGCTACCAATAATAATTTTCTCCAATTATATATCTCTTCACCCAAGTATTGGATGAAGTTCCTCCAACATCAATTGCACTAAGCAAAGAGCAAGGAAAATCATGAGTCTTCAAGTGACTCAAGTGAACATCATAAGTGAATCCATGTATATGTGCATCGTCAAGAAATAACAAAGGATGTTGCTTCCAATAATAATTTTCTCCAATCATATATCTCGTCACCCAATTATTGGATGGAGTTCCTCTGACATCAATTGAGCTAAGTAAGGAGCACGGAAAATCATGAGTCTTCAAGTGACTCAAGTGAACATCATAGGTGCATCCATGTAGATATGTATCATCATAAGGTAACAAAGGATGCTGCTGCAAATGTAAATAATAATAAAGTGCTCTAATAATTTCATCATATAAAGGAGATATAGTAGTTTTATACTCCTCATGTGGCACCATCAAAAATAAACTTTTCACCCATACTTCATTAGGATGAATGCTGCAAAATATGGAAGTGTAGGATGTAGGAGAATGAACCAGCTCACCTAAACGATCAGAATATGCAAAAGTGTCATCATGTGTAGGCTCCATAAGGGTAGGATCATGCACCTCCCTCAAAAGGGAAAAACTTTCCTCATAGCTTGGTTCCAAGGTAGTGGAATCATAAACTTCTTCAAAAATTGTGTAACCATTTCCAAGAGGAAACTCAAGTTCCTCTTCCACCACAACAAGTGCTTGGTTCTCATCAAGCTCGTCTTCAAACACATCAAGCACCTGCAAGTTTCCATGTTTCTCATGATCCATCGTGTCATGATAATCCTCCAAGCAATCTACCATTTGAAAATCTGAAACATAGGAGGAAGAACAAGTATCTTGCAACCTGTCAAGAAGTTGCTCATTTTGCATTTTGATCTTATGAATATCCTCATTATTATTCAAGTATGCTCCATGTAACCATTCATTAAGCTCAACCAAATTGTTTCTATCAAAAAGCAAAGACATGAAATTATCTTCAATGTTGCACATTTCTCTTTGAATCTTCTCCATGTCTTCAAGGAAGGATGGATCCTTCAATGAAGAAACTCTCCAACAAGAATTTGAAACCAATGCTTGAGTGTCATGGAGTATTCTAAGCGTATCTTGGATCTTATTTTCATTCATATTTGATGACCCTTCAATAAAAAGAGTCTCTTGTATAGGGACCTCCTCTTCTTTGTAATTTCTTCTTGGACCAACTAATTCATTAAGCTCAAGTGGTGATGGGGAAGTTGATCTTGGTTCTTCTTCAACTGCTACAAGGCATTCATTTTCATGCTTAATGGAACTTTTTCTTGCAGCAACACTTTAAAAAGTGATCTCTATGTCACCAAAATAGAGGTGTGAGCACCCATCAGTGCGTACTCCTTCATAGTTCAAGCATCCATCAATAGATTCTCTTTGATTCATGTCCAAGGTAGAGTGTGTCTCAGAATGATCTTCAATATTTTCAATGGAATCTTCTTCATGCTAATGTGATGTTTCTTCATATTTTTCAGATTCACTTGGGAGTGACTTTTGATCCTCTTCATGTAATGCTTCTTCTACTTCACCACCTTCAGAACTAGGTGGCTCATGGGTCTCCTCATTTCGCTCCTCCTTTTCACTCAAACATATATGAGTTTCTCTCCAAGGTATTTTGAAAGAAGAGCATAGACCTTTCTTCACTAACTCCACATCTTCATTTTTGGGCCTATTTTCAAACACCCAATTACAAAATTCTTCAAAAGGAATGGCCTTTTTTGTATCTCCCTTATACAGATCAAGATATGCCTGATATTGTTGGGGCAAGGTTTTACATGTTGCTCTCAATATTTGTAATTCATTCATATAATTATCATTTGGTAGTGTGACACACTCATCAGAATCAGAATCAAGGTCATAATAATAACCCTCATTCCTTATGAAATTGTAAGAAGTGTTGCATGATGGCACCTCTTCCTCATACCATTCACATTCTTCTCCATATTGCTCATAAGCAGTGTACTCATGGGAGTCATCATAATAGTAATACATGGCTTCAAATTATTCTTCAATGGATGATATTAATGCACAGGTAAAAGGACCATGATCTGATACCACTGTAATATCCCAAATTTGGAATTTTACCCAATTTGGCCAATTTTCGAACCTTGGACTAATGAAACCCCAAATGATCCCAAATGGTTTAGAATTATGTCTAGAGTGGATTGAGGTGTATTAGGAAACACTAATGTAGCTATTTTATTCTTGGACACTTTCTAAATACTTCAGCAACTTTCATTTGAATTCAGGACAAAGATGGGAAATTTACTAGTAATTTCGATGTTCAAACCCCCAAGGGTAGGAGTCACTAATGGCTTCCCAAATGCAGTATGACCCTCCCAAATTTAAGAACAGAGACATGGATTAGTTATATGACTTCAATGGGCACCCAAATGCATCATTAATCAGTTCCTAAAGGCTGCTTCAACTCCCATAAATCAGAGATTTGTAGACATGTCTTCACATAGGGGGGAATGATAGAAAAACGCTATAACTTGCTATGAAATTTGAGAGAAATGTTCCAAGTACTTGTATAATGTTTATGAAACTTATTCATTACATTAATGGCTCTCCATATAGCAATAAAATCATAGATATTGACTGAAACATTTCGATACCAAACAACTTCAAGCTCTTACAACAAGCTATAGGGGGAAAAGGCACCATTCATACATAGTTTGGCATTTTTACATAGTTTCACTTGGATTTTAGATCTAAGGTTTGTCTGGGAATCAAATACAGAGTGTAGAAATCATATTACAAATAAATTGGTCCCCTTGGAATTCCCCAAAGAGATCATCATCTCACCATGTGCGCCATTCCTCCAAGAGCAATAGTATGAAGAGAAAAGTGAGAGGGATGTGGGAACAAATTGAAGAAGAAATGGTCACGAGCAGCCCTGTAGATTCAACCTGTAACAAATGAATTCATTGCATCTCCAAATGAAAGGTCTGAATTTCCTCTCCAATTTCCAATTAGGAAAGGAATCTTGCACCCTCAAAATTGGTACTAAGGCAAGAAGAATAAACATTCAACTTGCATGGACAAGCTATGCTCTCCAATGTGCTAAATGAGAAATGATAAAAAAACCAGTATCCTTCTTTCTTATTTTCTTTTATTAATCTCCCAAGGCCTCCTTAGCTCTAATTCCCTCCAAGAGACGCATCCCAACTTGAATTAGGGAGAGATTCCCATGAATGCCACTTGTCCAACTTTTCCTAGCTCTCCTCTTCCATCAATTCGAATGGGGGAATATTGGCTTCCCTAACTCCCCTTGTGCGCCCTCTTGGGAGCTATTTTTAGCCCTGACATGTCATATATGTCATATGTCAGGAATCAGGTCTGAACTTTGTCATAAGTGTCATAGAATCTTCATCATTGTTGTCATTGGAGTTTAGGGAATCTAGCTCCAAGTGTCACAATTCTTCTAAGATGACTCTTCCTCTTCCATGGAAGTTACTCTTCGACTCCAATTAGACCTTACATGATTCATGCCATGAATAATACCTCTTCAACTCCCCCAATTATGTTACCCTTCATCTTGAAATCGAATTGGTGAGATAATGATGCCAAGTGTAGTGGGGAATCTTGCCACATGTGGGTCCCACAACCTCTTATGTGCCCTCATGATCCAATGCCACCTTATTTTATTTTTATTATTATTTAATTGACCCATTTAATGTTAATTTGTAAGTCTAATGTCATTTTGGGTCTTGTAGCTCCTTTATTCCAACTTTTGATGCTTCCACCCCCAACCTAGGGAACTGGTAATTTTCCTCCATGATAGTTCATTTGGATGGGAATATAACAAAATTTGAATTGGGAATTTTCTCTTAATGTGACCCAACTTATCCATTTGGATCTAATTTTACATTATTACTAACTTGTACATAATGCTTGGCAATTGATTGACCCTTAGCATCGATTTGACAAACTATAATGAATATGGACAAGGGGCTTAGGCCATTGTGAACTAATGAAAAATTTGGGGACATGACATTCTCCAATATTACAAGAGAGCTCCACCACACATATGCTTAACATATTTACAATAACATTACAATAGTATTCACATGATATATGCCTAAAGGCTCTCCTTCACCTCTATTATATACCAAGAGGTATGGATCAAGATTAACATCCCAAAATACACGTGGGATAAATGATTTTCCACCTCTTTATATAATGAATGGTAATAGGAGCATATTATGCCATGATGCATGTGGGATAACTCCTTTTACATAATATTAGAGTTATTTATGCCTTCCAATGCTAGATAACACATTTTACGACATCATACTAGACATCATTACACATGTAATATTAAAATTACACATTCCAACACCCCCCCTTAATGATGACTGGGAGAACAACACATAAATGGAGGAAGATGGAATTACACTAGCATTCCCCCTTGATGACAACTTCCCTCATTCCCAACAGACTGTGAATATACACGAACTTTTCTTCCATCATGGATTTGGTGAAGATATTAGTTGCTTGATTTTCTATAGGACAATACTCCAAACAAATAACACCATCCACAATAATATATCGAATGTAATGAGTATCCAAGTCAATGTGTTTATTCTTGGAGTGATACACTAATATGAATGCAAGATGAATTGCACTTTGATTGCCACCTCTTAATTAGATAGTATATTTATGTACTAGTCCAATTTATGTTAGAGCATGTCAGATCCACACAGCTTCCTTAGTTGCTTTGTTTTTTTCCTTGTACTCTAATTCACAAGAAGAAAGAGAAAGAGTTATCAACTTCTTACTAGACCATGAAATCGGACATGAACCAAGCTGAAAGATATTTTCTAAAGTAGACGTTCAATTTGAATCATCCCCCACCCAATCAAAATATGTATAACCAAGAAGTGAAACTATATCCTTGATATAATAGAAAACGCCATAATGCATTGTCCCTTGTCACATATAAGAATCCTCTTTGTTTCTCTCCAATGACTTTCATGAGGATTTTGCATAAACCTAGAAACTATGTTGACTGCAAAAGATAGATATGGCCTGCTATGTGTCACATATATCAAACTCCCCACAAGTTGATGATACAAAGTGGCATCAACAAGAGGACTGTCACAATCAACAGTTAACCTTACACTAGACTAGAATGGCATAGGTGAAGGCTTACAATCACTCATATGAAACCAAGAAAGTAAATTTATTGCATACTTAGGTTGAGACAACAATATACCATCAGCCATATGCCAAATCCGTAGAGCCAAAAAATAATGCAATAGGCCTAAATCGATCATTTCAAATTCATTCTTTAGATTATTATTCATTTCATGTATAAGTGTAAGATGGATGGCAGTAATAAGAATATCATCCACATAAAATACTATTATGAGAACATCAACATCAAATTTCTTCACATACATATTTGGATTAGATACACACCACTTAAAATCATTCTTTAAGAAATAAACATCAATTTTCACATACCAAGCTCTAGGTGCAAGCTTAAGACCATATAAATACTTATTCAATTTCCATACTAAACTTGAAGTGGTAGCAGTAATAAAACTAGGTTGTTGTTGCATATAAATGACTTCACAAATATCACCATTCAAACATACACTCTTGAAATCCATTTGGTGAATTTAATAATAAGATGCAGTAAGAGAAATAATAGTTCTTATTGTGTTCATTTTAGCAATTGGAGCAAAAGTTTATGTATTGTCAATATCTTCTTGTTGAGAAAACCCTTTGCTACTAAGCGAGATTTATGTTTTTAAATCTATCCATTTGTAGTAAAATTTGTTTTATATATCCAATTACATCCAACTAAATTATTTCTAGGAGGAAGAGACACAAGAATCCAATATGTCTTGTTTTTCATTAATGAGTCATATTCAATTGTCATTGCTTTCTCCCATTCGGGTTTATCTTTAGTTTGAACATAGGTATATGGATCATCTATGTACAATGATTTAGTCATAAGAGCAAATTAAGATCTAGTTTGACGAGTATCGTAAGGAATACCAATCTCAAAACCTGCGGATTCAAGAGTTTTCTGGGCCCAGACAGGAGAACAAGTAGTGGTAGGAACCACACTAGTATCTTTAGGACATTAAAGAGGATCACTTGAAGAAGAGGGTGAACTAAGATCAAGGATAGGCACAGAAGGAGTGGCATGGGTAACAGAGGTATGTAACATAGATAGGAGTAATAGAAGGTAAAGGAAAATTCAAGGTAACATGAGGCTCAACAGACTCAAGAGGAGGATAGACTTCATTTAATTGAACATCTTTCCTAATGATGGAACCTTTCTAGATGAATCAAACAACTTGCATGCTTTGGATTCCTCACAATAACCAATGAAAATACATTTGTTAGACTTGGGTTCTAACTTTTTATGTTTTCCATTGAGGATATCTCCCCAACATTCACTGTAAAAAAGCTTAAAGTTACTAATATCAAGTTTTCTTCCATTCCATTTTTCTTAAGAAGTAATCTACAAAATTGCTTTAGTAGGGACTCTATTCAAGATATAGTTAACACAACAAATAGATTCAACCCAAAAACATTTATGTAATTCTTTAGAATAAACCATGCATCTAGCCATTTCAACCAAAGTTATAACCTTTCTTTCAGCTACACCATTTTGTTGAGGTGTATAAGGAACAATCTTTTGATGTTGAATATCATGCTTAAATAAATATGCATTAAATTCCTTTTTAGTAAATTCCACCCATTATCAGTTCTCAATGTCTTAATACTTTTACCAAATTCTTTCTCAACTATGGATTTACAATCTTGAAATAGACCAAAGGTTTCAGTTTCATGCTTCAAAAAATAAACCCAAGATTTACAACTAAAGCCATCAATAAAAGTAAGAAAATAGACTGCATGAAACAAAGAAGGAGTTTCAAGAGGACCACAAATATCACTATGAATTAGTTGCAATGGTTCTTTAGCATGCCAAGATTTACCTTTATCAAACATTTCCTTATGATGTTTACCAAGAACACAACCTTCACAAACACCTTTAGTGGAAGCAATTGAAGGTAAGCCAAATACCATGTTAGACATCATTTGCATTTTACCATAATTCAAGTGACATAACCTTTCATGCCATAATTTACTTTTTTCATTAGCATGAGCAACATAGAAATAAAAAGGTTTGATTTTTGTTTGAATTAAAACAAGAAACTTATATAATCCAACATTATGATCAACATGACCAGAAGAAACAATTTTGAAATTATGTTTGATATCTTTTAACACATACTTATCAGGCCAAGCTTCAAATTTATAACCTTTTTAACATGCACGATAAATAGAAAGCAAGTTGATGGGCATTCTTTAAACATGAAACACTTCTTCCAAAGTACCATTAGGAACATTAACATCCCAGATCCTAAAATTTAACGATGATTACCATCACTCATATATACTTTATATTGTGTGTGCCTTTTAGTGCCATAAGAATTAAAAAAAGATGTTAAACTAGCCATGTGATTAGAGGCACCAAAATCAATTATCCATTCCACATTAGAAGATGACTTGCTAGGTTGAACATAATAGGATCACAGGGACATTGAATGTTCTTTGGAAGACTTCTTCTTTGATTTCGTAAGTTCACGTCTCCATCTAAAGCAAATGTTTTCAAGGTGGTTAGTTTTTCCACAATACTTACAAGGATTATATACTTTCTTTTTATTAGACATCATGTTAGAAGCATCATCATTAGAAGTAAATCCTTAATTATTGGGTTTAGAATGTTTATTAAAAAATTTATTAGGATTATTTTTACTATGTGCCATTAGATCTTTATTATTAGACAATTGACCATTAGCAATTAATTTATCTTGCTCATTTATCAAACCTTTACAAAAACATTCAAAAGAGGGTTTTATAGTAAATTTAGACATTTCAGTGGCCCTATTCCTAGTTTGGATGAACATATCAAAAAATGAATGTAAACTTTGTTCTACAGGAATAGTAAGAGAATTATCATTCTTCTTGTAATTTGTACCACAATTATTTAACTTTTCATTAAATGTTTTAATTTCATCAAGAAATGACTCTATTCTATCAACATATTTAGGGTGTAACTCATGGATTTTGTTTTCAATATAGTAAGCAGAAACATCATTACTTTTATTAGATAAATAATCTAGGGTTTTCCATACCTCAATAGGATTATCCTCAACCTCAATGTTTACCTGTAAGGTATCTGAAACAGTTTTTCCAATGAGTCATCTTGCTCGATCACATCGATCTTCCCATATTGTTAATTATTTTGCATTGGTGAGTTTCATTTGATCAACTTTAACTAATCTCCATAAGTGTGTACTCCTAAGAATATCAATCGTCTTTCTCTTCCAAGAGTGACAGTTAGATCCAACTAATGCAAGAATAGAAACAAATTCTAAAGTTGTAGTGTGACAAAATAATGAAACCCTTAAACGAAAAAAAATTACTTGTTGCAACTAGAAGAAAAGTGATTTAAAACCAGAAATTTCTCACCAAAACCAAAGCCTAACAGTAGCTAATAGATGGATCTGTAACCGTACAACAAAAAACTGAGAGCAGAGAATCAAAGTCGGCGAAAAAAATGGTAAACAGACACATTCGTGCTCTTTGAACAGTAAAGGTGTGAATGAATTAATTCAAACTTTCGTTGAAGGTAGGACACGAATTTCTAGAAGTATTCATGCTTTCTCAAACCAAAAGGTGAGAATTAACCTCAAACTACCCAAAACCTGTCAAAAATTTGAAAAAATGTGAAACAGTCATCATCCCATATGAAAACCTGCAACAAAACACAACATAGCCGAAAACAAACCAAATCTGCTACAAAAAAAAAAAGATTATTGATAGCAAGTTAGTATACAATCGATTGTAATCCAAATCTATAAAAGAAATCAATAGAAACTTGAAAAAAAATTGAAAATTAATGGTGATGGTTAGGGTTTGAAAAAAAAATCTTAGGCAAGTAGAAAATGACTAGATCTTAAAAAATACCACTTGTGTTTGATAGATCGGATGTCAAATCTACAAAATATAGAGGACCCAACTCAAAAAATTTGAAAAATTGTTGCTTGTAAAATAAATTCAAAGAATTACTGAAGAAGGTAGAGCATAGCAACTAGCCCTAATACCATGTTAGAATATTGAGAATATGCATAACATACAACAATACATTTACACTAACATGTAAATCAATAGAAAATATTTACTAGTATAGCCTTCTATCCATACAAGCAACAATAATCATGTAATAAATAAGAAACAAGAGAACAAGAAAACAATGCACCAGATATATGTGGTAAAAACCCAAATGAAGAAATATCCATGAGAAGGTTTGGTCTTCTTTATTCTTCAGAATTCTCCAATATTACAAGAGAGATCCACCACACATATGCTTCATACCTTTACAATAACATTACAATAGTATTCACAATATATATGCCCAAAGGATCTCCTTCACCTCTATTATATACCACGAGGTATGGAAGATTAACATCCCAAAATACATGTGGGATAAATGATTTTCCACCTCTTTATATAATGAATGGTAATAGGATCATATTACTCCATGATGTACATGGGATAACTATTAGATCCTAAGGTTATGTAGGTTCATCACACATTTGGATCTTCTAGAGACAACCAGTCGAAGGGCATCGATCGACTAGTAGGGAAATCAACTGGAGGCTCGACAGAGCTGTGGTCGACTAAACGGTCCACTGAATGATCGACGAGGTCATGGTTGGATTTACTAGAGAAACCAACTAAAATATGGGATGTTGTGGATTTAATGGAAATAGTTAGAACCAAAAACCCTATTTGTGGATCAGATCCTCCTCACTTCAAGGGAGTTTGTAAGATATCGAGACTATAAAAGAACGACCCTATGGGTTGTGTTCATTGCTTGATGTTTGGATCATGTGTTGATAATGCATTATGATGTTCTGATCACAATGCGATGTGCTTAAGTGTTGTAACAATGTCTTTAGAAACCACATCTTTTCTTGGAATAGAATTCCCTTCTACTATTTTATTTTATGTTTAATGGTTCAGTATGATGAGGTTCTGCAACATGTTATCAAAGTTGTTGGTTTTGACCTAGCATGTTTTCTGCAAATCATGTTGAGTTGTATCTAGGGTTGATCGACTCTGGGATGAATATTTTTCGACCAATACCTCTTATTGAACTTGGATCAGATCTGATTGATCAAAAGGATGACTTCAAAGATAGATCTTATTGTTCTAAATGGACACAACTATGCAATGTAGGCACCCTATATAGAATTTTTGTTGAAGAGAAAAGGATTGTGACAATATACTAAGGTCTACATTCTAGATCCAATGAAAGACCAAGCTAAGTTTATCATCGACGCAAAGAAGGATGAGGTTGTTAGGGTCATTAGGACCTACATTTCAAGGGAGATTCACTTTAATACAAGAAGGATCAATTGTCCTCATTCTATTTGGAGTAAGTTGAAGTCATTGTTCAACAAGGTCAATGAAATCCAAGTGATGCAGATAAAGAAAGAGTTCATCTCTCTAGAACCCCACTCCTTTGAAATAATTGAGGACTATTTGGCTCGCATTAAGGAGATATATTTGAAATTGGGTGAATGTGGTCATTGTTTTCCAAAGAAGGATGGACAGCTCATTGGCGTGGTCCTGATTAATTTTAGGAAACCTTATGATGTATTATGCTCCACCTTTAGCACAAATTTATTTCATGCAAGCAATATTGTAAGGAATTCACCTTTGATGTACTCTGTGATTTGTTGATTAAAGACCAACAAACGTTTCTTGAAGAAGGGAAGTTGGTAGCAAACACCAAGCTCACTTGCTCAAAAGCAAGGTCGAGAAAAATTATAAATAACGTGGTCGACCAAATCATTAACCAGAATGTATCAACCAACCTACTAAAAAAATATTGATGATTCGACATCAACAAAGAAGAATCGAAAGAAGAAAACCTATTGCTATTATGGAAAGGTGGGAGATGTCGAGAAAACTTGTCGAAAGAAGATGAAGGACTTAGAGGAAAATGTCAAGCATCTTGAGGAAAGTGCATCAACTGGTCAATCTATCAATCGAATTGAAAAAAACTTTACCTTTTATGTTAACACTTCCCAGGCATTACATGCATGTACCACTCAGACGGAATGGATAGTCGCTAGTTGTACTAATCATATGGATAAGGATGCTTCTATGTTCTCTTCCTTGAGTGGAGCTCTAGAATAAAAGAATTATGTAGATGATGATTACGGTCTCGCAGTTGCTGGAAGTGGTGATGTTGAATACCAACATGGTTGAATATCTAGTGTCTATCATGTGCCTATATTGAGCACAAATTTGTTATTGGTTTTTAAACATACACAGACCAAGAAGACTGTTGAGTTTTGGTCATATTGTTTTTTTGTAAAGGATATAAGGATTGGGGGTGGATGTTGATTTGGGATATCTAGATCCCAAATATATACTTTAGAATTTATGTGATTCTCCCATACCTGCTGGACTGACAATCTCAACTGTACCGACAATGGAAGTTGTCACGTCCCCTCCCATCATACCAGCTAGATGGAGAGGATCGTAACATTAAACTGGGCATCCAGCCCCATACATCTTGAACAAGCATTCAAATTAAAATAAAGATATACATATGAAAGTGCATAACAGACGTGATGCTAAACTGGGCATCTATCCCCATGAAACTTTTAACCATAAGCATTCACAGAATATAACAGAGACATATGGAAATGAATGATTTTAAGGAATCACAGCGGAATATTAAGAATTGCACATCCATCATACATTTAAGATGTTCATCATATAAGTAATTGCAAGTTAATACAGGAGAATACTTATCTCAATAAGGCAGTCCCAAGCAACTGGCTATGCAACTGCAACGTTCCACCCAACCGTAGGCCAGTGTGCTCCTCAGTCTCTCAGCACCACTGCCACCCCCGAGCTGGGCATGATCTCTACAAGGAACCAGGGAACAACAGACTCACACATAGCCAAGCATACACCAAGATGAGCCAAGCCAATCTACAATTGGGTTTATCAGGCTACTAGGACATGCAAGGGAAGAATTGCTAAGCTAGTGAGCTCAACCACAGAGCTATGGGTACCCCTCCCAGATCTATTCAGCTTGGCACTCACAATGCCTACACACCCAACACAAGGAAGTATTCTCTTCATTGCCACACAGTCCCTCAAGCCATACCTTCCTTTCTAGTGCTCTCAGGGTGTGCATAGAAAAGTAGCCAGCCCTCTTGATCTTCTTGAGAGGTTACTCCCTACACTAGGTTTATCAAGCCCATTCTATCCACTACCATTCCAGTTTCTTGCTTACAGGTTCAAATCAAACAAGGATGCTCATAACAACAAAACTACACTTGCTGAGCATGAGAAAAATGTTTCAACAGTGGAATGCATGAGGTGGGGTTTCCTGAGCTTCAGAAAAACGTCGGTAGACTCAAAACGAATTGGCAACTAGGAAAATTCGACTAGGAGAGCAACCCATTCCAGAAAAATGCCCCAAGGGAAAAAACGACCTCTCCCTCAGTCCAAAAATCGCGTCCCTCCCTTCCCAGCTACTGTAGAATACCAAAAACGAGTTCCTGGGCATGGAAAAATGCAGGGTTATGGAGAAAAACGTGAGGATAACTTCCAGTGAGCTCCGTCTGCATGAGAGGAAGGACGTAATGGATGAAGAATTGCCTTAGGCAGCATTTCGTGGGGGTTTTCTTTCCCAGCAAGCCAAAAATACGATTTTCAGGTTGATGGCTTGCCCATGCACGAAAATCTGACTGCCATACTTCTCCAATCCTAAGACATTAACTGCCCCAACCAATCTTTGGAAGAATTAAATGATTGGGTGCATGAGACAAAATGGGTAGTTGGTGGTTTATGGGTTTCCCCATTGACACATGGATTAACACCATTGGCTCAAGGGTTTGAATAATTTCCCTCCCTATTCCTTGTAGAATCATGCCCCATCTCTTTGTTGCATTGCATAGCTAGTTGTGGGTATTTTTCATTAAAATTCGTATTTACATGATGTCTCATTTACATTGTGCCCATCTAGCACAAGAGTCATAAGCATCTAGTCTAATTGCCGATACATAAATGCTAAATCAATGGTGGGGCCTTGGCCTTGAGCTCCTCACCATGATTAAATATCAGTATTTACATCATTTACGATTTAATACAAAGGGGGCCAAAATGGGGACGTGACAGAAGTCGAATTTTGCATGAATGAATTGGACATCTGAACTTTTAAAGTTTAAAAATGACGGTAACAAATAATATGGTTACTGGTATCCCAAATACCATTCCACCTAATGGAGTTTGTAGAGGATGTGTGCTTGGAAAGCATCATCATTCACCCTTTTATTCTGAGAAAGCATGGTGAGCACGAGACAGACTAGAACTTATTCACAATGATCTCTGTTACATAAATAAGACTCCATTAGCAAGTGTGAAGTATATTTTGACTTTTATTGATGATTTATCTATATTTGCTTGGGTATATTTCTTGAAGAATAAGATTCATGTCTTTGAAATATTCAAGGAATTTAAGGCATTGGATGAAAAGCAGTGTGGCCGACCCATCAAAAGTTTGAGATCAGACAATGGTGGAGAATAGGTGAGTCAATGGTTTGAAGAATATATCTTGAAAAAAAAGGCATTTCTTGGCAGATACCTATCCTTCACACCCCCTAGTAGAATGGAGTCGCAAAGAGGAAGGATAGGAAATTGGTTTAAATGGATCGGTGCCTACTGCAGACCAAAGATCTTCCAACTAAATTTTGTGCAGAAGTTGTTTACTATTCAAACTATCTCTTGAACCTTATTCTTACTAGAGTTGTCAGAACATGACTCCAGTCAAAAAGTGGAATGAAATAAAACCCTATGTTGGAAACATCACAAGCTTTGGATGTGTTGTTTGGGTGCATCATATCAAGATAAATGCATAAAGAAATTGGATGCAAATATTCATGCTTGCATCATGATGGGTTATTTTGATGAATCAAAATCCCATCGATTGTTTGACCCTGTCAAACAATAGATCAATTTAACCAAAAATGTGATCTTTGATGAGAATATTTCAAGTAAAAATTTGTTGAATTTCTCTTCTAGTCTATTGTACAATGATCATTTTGATATTACTGAAGAATCTAGATCCATTGTGCCCTTCTTTGGAACCTTGACCGGACTGATGAATTCTACTCCTAAGTCGACTAGTAGTTGGTCTACCTTAACTGAGTATGTCAACACACCGAATCCTTTGACTAATAATAATCGACCCGAATCATCACCAACTTGTTAAGATAGGTGGAATGCTAAAAAAATTGAAGCTGTTGGACTAGATGATGGAGGTGCTAGTATTGGTTGACAGATCTGCAGACAGAAACAACATGGCAGTGTTGCAATAATGGCATGAGATCCTGAAACCTGTGATCCTAACACTTATGTTGATGCTCAAGGATTTATTGAATGGAAAAATTCTATGGTTGTTGAAATTGGTTCTTTGAAGAAGAATCAAACTTGGTAACTTGTTCCTCGACTACAAGGGAAGAATGTCGTGAAGTTCAATGGTTATATAAGACCAAATTTACTTCTGAGGGTGTTTTTGAATGCCCTAAGGATCATTTGGTATCCAAGGGATCCTCTCAATAAGAAGGCATCAACTACACTAAAACCTTTTCCCCTATTGCAAAAATGAACTTTGTTTGAGTGATTCTTTCCCTTGATACTCGCTTTGGATGGGAACTTCATCAAATGGATGTTAAAAGTGTCTTTCTTCATGGATATTTTTCTGAAGAAATTTATATGGAACAAACTCTTGATTTTGTGATAGATTTTGGTCTTGTTTCTCGACTCAAGAAGTCATGGTATGCTTTGAAACAAGCACCTCATGCTTGGTATGAGAAGATTGATCGTTTCTTTGTCAATCTTGGTTTCAAACATTATGAATCTAATCATAGTATTTATGTGTTACATGTTCATGTCGATACTTTGATTGTGGCATTGTATATTGATTATTTAGTCATAACTAGAAATAATGTCAATCTGATTTTGGGTTTCAAGAAAAAACTTGCAGATACCATTGAAATGACTGATCTTGGTATGTTGCATTTCTTTCTAGGCATTCCAATTTTGCAAATGGATGATGGTATATTTCTTTCTCAATCAAAATATGCTTTGGATCTTTTGAAACAATTCAAAGTTGATGATTGTAATTCTTGTGATACACTTTATCGGCCAGCCATAAAGTTTTCAAAGAACAGTGACTCTCCACAAATCAATGCCACTCTTTATCGGCAGTTGGGCGATATCCTGATTTACTTAACTCACAGTCGACCTAATCTCTCTTTTGTTGTTAGTGTGGTCTACCGATTCATGCAGGATCCTTGAGGAAGCCACTGTAAATATGCAAAGAAAATTTTTCACTATATTAATGGAACTTATCAGTATGGTATTAAGTATTGTCACAGTATAGAACAGTTGGTCGGGTTCATTGATTTCGACTAGGGAGGTAACATTGATGATCGAAATTCCACTTCTAGTTATGTGTTTCAAATGAGTTCTTAACCTTTGGCATGGTTGTGTAAGAAACATAAAGTAGTCTCTCTTTCGATTACATAATAAGAATATCATAGCGTTGTCAATGCAGGTACAAAGAAAATTTGGATCCATTAGCTTTTAGAAGAGCTCGGTTTTCCTATTCATAGCTCGAATGTTATCCATTGTTATAATCATAGTACAAAACAAGTTCTTGATAATCATGTTGCTCACAACGAAATGAAGCATGGTGAACTTCATGTTCACTATTTGAGCCAATTGGTATTCGATATTAATGTTGTCTCACTTGATTATTGTAGCACAAATGATCATATTGTTGATATCTTTAAGAATTTAATTTCCATCTAATATGAAATTATAAAATGAAACACATGAAACTGAACTAACAACCCACCACAGAAAAATAAACACAGATATTTTTGGGCAATACCCCTGTAAAAATCCAGAGGGAAAACTAGTTCAAGAGAGAATTTTATTATTTATCCCATAGAGAATATATCAAGTGTAGAATTTTACAGCATTTAATACATGATTTAATGCACCTGGAACTTTGTGCCTCCACATAGAAAATCATGCCACCTCATAAACTATGCCAGTAGAGAAAGTACAGAGTATACGAATTGTACGGAATCGTATGGATTGTACGAATGGTATGGAACGATCTTCTCGAAATTTGTGCCTTTGCAAAATGCCTCAAAATTCATGCCTAAAAAATTGTGATAAGTCATTGTTGTACAAACCTCAAAATTTGTTCCATTGTTATAGGTGTATTACCCTCGAATTATGTGCTCAGAAACTCAGCTATATGAACCTACATGCATTACTGCTCTTCTCCTCAGAATTTGTGCCACCTTCCTTCTTGGAAATTGTGCCTCTCTTAGAAAATAGTCTCGGGTGAAGTGGTACCTGATCAATTCAATGTGTTTCAATCAGTCATGAAACACTAGATTCTTTGAGATCTTGATGCAACTCTGATTGTCACAGTGAATCACCATCGAAAGAAACTCCTGACCAAATAACCCATAAAGTAACTTACAAATCCATATGGCCTCACAGCTCACTAAACTGGCATCCATCTACTCTACCTCGATAGATCTCAATGCAACCGACTTTTGCTTCTTGTTGAACCAAGACACTACTACCGAACCTGAACTAAAGCAACACCCAAAGGTGCTCACTAGGTTTTTTGGACCCAAAATCTGACAGCCAAAAAGTCGGATTTTCAATGTATGGTGGTCGGATAGCCGACAACCTGCCTATTTTTTTAATGTCGGTCAAAATTCGGCTAAGATCCAACGGTGAGATTGTCATCGGATATGCAACACGTCTAGCACTTAACTGGAAGTCAGGCTTCCGACCATCTAGCACTTAACAGGAAGTTGGATATCCGACAACTAGCACTTAATAATAAGACGGATTTCTTTGGCCTTTTCGTCGGATATCCGATGACCATTCCATGTGGAAATGGTCGATACCAGACATTCCTTGCCGTCGGAGGTATGGCAAGGACGTCGGATATATTTGGCCTGGTCATCGGATATCTGACGACATTTCCATGTGGAAATGGCCGATATCCGACGTTCCTTGCCGTTAGATGTATGGCAAGGACGTCCGATATCTTTGGCCAGGTCGTTAGATATCCAACTCCATTTCCATGTAGAAATGGTCAATATCCGACGTTCCTTTCTGTCGGATGTATGGCAAGGACGTTGGATGTCTTTGGCCAGGTCGTCGGATATCCGATGACCTTATGTATTTAAAAAAATAAAATACACTATTAATTAGATGAATTTTTACAAATACAAAATTGAATTAGATGAAGCAGAAATATGAGACCTTGAATGATGCAATTTTAGGCTAATTAGAATCTAATGACCTGTCACAGTTACCAAGTGTCTAAGTTAATGTTTGAAGCTAGTACATCTGAATTGAAAGACATGTGAACATATTTCAATCCTGCAAAAAAGCTCAAAATTATCTCAAATAGTGTTGTCATGAAAAACAATCTCACTTTTTCCTACTTATCTCGAAGGACATCAATTAGCACTGATATTATTCCAGTACTAGCCACTTCATCTTCGTTAAGAGTTTCATGTTGAATCAACAAACCCATTACAAACAAGATCTCACTCTACTCCACAAATAATTACTCAAGTGATCTTTCATCATCTGGAAACCCGAAATTGGTTATGAGGAGCAACCAAACATCACAACAAGCTCCAAGAAATTGTCAAAATTTAGATGACACGCGAGTGGGTTGTAGAAAACCAACATCGTAGCCATTCATTGAGCTCCTCTTTGTTTCGAGAATAATTTAATATTCTCTACTGAACAGGGCCAACCACGTGAAGGTGGAAGCTCTTATGGCCCCTCCCCTCCCTCGTATCACTCTCAATTCCCCATACCCAATGCATGTACTTGAAAAAAACAAATACGTGCAAATTCATCCATATTTCATCATGAACTTTCATCTACCATTCATTCAATAAAGGCTAACATTCATTAAACCATTGTTTCATTCAGTCAACACATTGATACAATAAAAGATTTCATTAAACCATTGTTTCATTCAGTCAACACATTCATACAATAAAAGATAACATTCCTTAAACCATTCATTCATTCAGTCAACACATTCATTCAATAAAAGCTGACATTCAATAAAGGTAACAGTTTACTACACTGAATCATTAAACCATTCATTCATTCATTAGGCCAAAAATCATGGACGATATATTATTATCACAAATAATTAGACGACATTTTTCCATTCACTTCTTTTTAAGTGTTTTTCTCTTTAGTGGAAAATAATCTATAAGATGAGCATCTACATCTAGACTTTCTCTTCCAGTTCTTGGTTCTTCATCAAGCGCTTGTGGTGATGTCTGTATCCTAGAGTGATGATCTAGACGTGGATTGTGCGGCAAGGGGTTCAGATTTGCTACAACAATGTGAGAATGTTACATGGTTGTATTTGCTATTGTAATGACAAGTATTTCATTTAAAAAAAAAAAAAAACGTGTTTTTTTACCTGGTGTGGCCACATCATGTTGTTCATGTTCTTGTCCAAGCTCAACCTATACAGTTTCACCCTTTGCATGCTCTGCAGTTGAAATATGGTGAACTACAATTAATGTTCACCATTTGCAATGCTTAACATAAAACTATAGCATATGAATAAATTCATTACCAGGATTTGAAGCATGATCTTCGATTTGTTGTTGTCCCTCCTCGACATTAGGGGGATCATTGCTTTCCTGCTCAAAACAAAGTCAATATTTTTTGTCAAGTATTTATAACAAATAGATTGCACAAGCAATAAATATTCATTAAAGTATATAGATTCTATTTACCTGTGCACCGGATGGATTGGTACCAGAAGATTGTGTTTGCCCAAACAAGCTTTTTTGGCGTTCAACGATAGCTCCAAAGCCTTCCTTGAAGCCAAGCTTCATGTCTTCCTCAGTGGCCCCTTCATTGAATCGTTCGGCCTGCATATTTGCATAACGTCGTTAATTAACATTTTGCGGTGCAATAAAATGAGAAATAATTAGCAATTTATTATTTGTATGCATTATTGGTTTTTCGAAACTTAAAATTCGTGCCGCCAAATTCGAATAACCACCAGGCCCAAGCTTGTGCTGGCTTATTTTTTCCAGTCTTTCCTTTGTGGCCTTTGATGTGTCTGGCAGCCTATGCAAGTGTTGAAATACGTTAGATGTTCCAACTTTGATATAGAAATCAACAATAATAAGGTTTAGAATTACATTGCGGAAAGTATTGCATACCTCCATGTGCCTGGTGCTATCTTTCCTTCTCTTCTCTGAGCCCTCTCCTTTCCATCCTCCACTAGAGCTCTCCACTCCATTGTTGGAATCATTGGAGGGCGCTCATACCTAGGGTTTTTTTCCAGGTGGGTCCTATATTGGTCTCGGACAACCTTGATATGTTGTCCAGCCTTTCTCAGGACCTCGTCTTGATTGAAGGTCTTGTCACCGAACAGGCCAACCAACTGATTAGTGAGTTCATCTTTTAAAAAATTTGGTTGTCTATCCCACCTTGTTCAGATGGTGGGCGCGAAGATCTCCAAGGACATGTCAGTCATTTGTTTATAGAAAACATCATTTCCTGCAAAACGATCATGCCATGATCATAATTATTTGAAAAAAAATGTTTTATCGGTATATTACAATGAAATTATAAACACTAACTTGATCAACGTATATTAATTACCTGGGATATTATCAAGCTTTATTGGGATGATATTTTTTTCCACCAAAAATTTTGCCTCCATTGTTCCCGTTCTAGTGACACGGGAAGATCTTGGAAATGCAACTAGGTCGATATCAATATTACCAGGATTCTCGGTGTCAACCCCTTCTTCTGGACGATCCGGTGTGCGTCGGTCACTAGCGGACGGTGCACTCACAGTTGGGGTCCGTGGTGTGTCAGAACGTGTTTCCGACTGTTCAGTCGACAACAATGGTGAAGGATTCGATGCACATGGAGTCATTTGCTCATGATGCCACGTCTCTCCATGAGCCTCCCTGGGGCCAACACCGCCTTGACCACTATTGTGTGGTCTCCGATAATTCTGTAAATACAAACCATGTCTTATACATTCAGTATTATCATATAAAAGAGAAAATTATAAAGTTACAAATGAATTATTTTATGATTAAACATTCCTCAACTTACTCACAAGGATTCAGATTTCCATCCCAACAATTCAATCCTTTCCCTAATCTGGCTTGTCTGCGGATCCTTGATTAGCAGAGAAACGATTTCCACACTATATTTTTACAACATTTTGTCTATCATCTTAAACGGGTCTATGGCTTCACCAATTATGTTGAAATATTTAAGCATCTCAGCCACTTCAGTATCTACTGAATATTCTTGCGATTCTGTTTCAAACAACGATTCACTGGGCTACAACAAAAAATTAATAAAACACTATTGAGTTCTATCATGATAGATTCCTAAAATTATATTAACAAAACATATCTATCAGGATAGATTCCTAAAATTAAAACTAGGTTTACTTGGTGCCTGGACGATGGTGTCGTCTGATCCACAGCTGTGGACTTGCCCTGATCATCGGACCCCTGCAAAAAAAAGTAGAAACATTATCACAACGAAACCAATATACACACGAAAAATACATAACAAAATAAACATTATGCTACGTATTATATTGGTACAGTTCCAATATTGGATTATACCTGCACCCTAGAGGATCGTGATCCACTCTTCGGATCGATGGTCATAGGTGACTTTCCCTGATCTGTTAATATCTGGGACCTGCCCCTTACAGATACCTAAATAAAAAACATAGTGAAAGTCACCTAAACGAATCCAAAACTAATCATGAAAAATCACATCAATTAAAAACTATTATTAAGGATTATATTTTTAATATTACAAAAAGATGTATACATGTTGCGTCGAGGGTACTGTGACCCTTGCAAAACCGGACTGCATCAAGAAACATAGAGAAAATTACGTAAACGAAATAATTAGATAACATTATAGAAATGAAACCAATATACTAATAATGAAAAAACAAAGGAAAAAAAAACTATTTTTTCTTATTATACTTGCACTATTATAAAGACGTATACCTGATCCCTCGAGGAAGATGTACTCCTTCGACCATCTGTTGGCGGTGTTTTATCCCGATCACTAGCCTACAAAGTAAATATAGAAAATTTAAACGAAATAAACTAACGAAAAAATCCATAATATGTTAAATTCATTAATAAAAGGTTGGGTAAAATGTTATATGTACCACTCCCATATTAACCTTTTTTGTATCTACTCAGTTAAAATTGTAATTAATAAGCAACTCTTCCCCTGCAAATATTGATTTAATGGCAACTTAAAAAACACGGTTTCCTTCACGCCCCTCAAATTCGCAGTTTGGTTGCTTAATTTTAGACCTTGGTTGTGTATTGTTTATAAACCCCGCAATATTCCCTGTGGCCTTTGGCCTTCTGTCCATGTACAATGTTGCTCCTTTATTTTGATTTTTGTCTTTCAACTATAAGTAGTTTGCTGACAATCCATAGCTACGCATACTTTTTGTAAATTGGACCAAGCGCATCCAATCTGTGTAGCTGTAACAGGGTCCAACATACTACATCAATTCTATACATGTGCCGTAAGGGACCCTTGTGTCATCCATGCAAAACAACCTGAAACCATGTATTGATGGCGATGCTATTCGATATATCCTCTCATTCACACAAAAATCTATATTCGGTTGAGGAAGATCCTTGGGTACCCATTGTTTCACTAAATGTTTGTACCTCAAGGGCACCTCGACGTCGTCTTTTGTCTCATCACCATAGGAACATGGCCACCCTCGACCGTGAAAAAATTCATTGCATTTATGGAATTTTCTTCTGGTCTTTTGACATCTAGTTGATACAACTCTTCTAGACCTACTGGATGTCTCACTTTCCTCTAGCCTTCCTAAACTCCCCTCACTCGAGGAAGACAGATCTGACCTGTTTGGTTCTACCTGCACCATGGGAAAAAAGTTTAGATACGACTGCAAGGCATAGCGCCTCTTAAAAGGTGACATGTAGCGCCTTTTATAATGTTACTTGATCCTCATTCCCTTTCTCAACATGTAGGCATTCAAGCGATGAGGAAGACGATCACTTTATCTTTCTTGTGAGTACAAATTCACGCAATTATGAGCTTTATTTTATTGCTACTTTGGGTCTTGACTCCCATATCAAACCATCCAACTATCAGCTTTGTCGTCATGGCCATAAAGTCTCTCTCATCCCACAGTTTGGGTTCATCACCTCGGTAATTGAAGTCCAGTCACATTTAGTAAGATATTTATATTCATCAATAATAATATAAAATAAAAATAACTAACCATTATGGAAAACTTCTAAAAGTTTTTATGACTTTCAAAAGTAAGATCTTTTAGGTGGTTAATAAGTGTTCAAAAATCTTCAAAAACAATATTTTATATAATGTTGTGGAACTTGTATAATCTTATTCAAGCATGGTCTTCTTAGATGACTGAAAGTAATTGAATCAAACAAAAACGGAACTGTAAACATGTAAGTTGTTTTGAAAAATGGCAGCTTTCAGTCATACTCCCAACTAATGCTGCCTTTGGACAATTACTTGTAATATTGACTTAGGGTATTTAATTCATAACATATATTTTCAATCATATTGACACAAAGAAAAGTAGGGATTTCTTTATATTATCATGACATAGTTACAAAGACTTTCTTTTCAATCTTTATGACAATTTGAATGGACAAGCCCCACTCATAGCCAAATACTTTTGAGATATTTACAACTCATCGGAGTATGGGCGACCATATAATTCTCGAAAGACATTGGATTCAGTATCCCATGCCTTTGAATAAATAGACCTCAGGACCATGCGTCTATTCTGATGCATGTGGACGTCTATGTGGGTTTTGACAAGCCATTGTTGTTGGTTTTTAATGTAGTGCCCAAGGATTTGAGCCTCAGTAAGCTTTGTCTACAAAATATCTTTGACCTGTTCGAGAGATTCTCCAACTTCCCGTTTTAGATTATAAATAACAGTTGGTTCTAATGCTGTCAGGTTGATGCTAAATGACCGCCACCAGTCTCTAATCCAATCAAGGATGTAGAATGCAGGATCCTCATAGATTTGTGGAATTTGAAGTCCAAACTTTAGCATGGTATAATATGTTCTATCTGTATTTTCTTTTCTCGAGAATTTCCACCATAATTATATTTTTCATAAATGTGTGTAGTACTTGGAAATCGGAGACTAGCATCTTGATGTGGCCATGCTTCCAAAGAACGTATCCGGTTAATACAGTAGTATTGTTGATCTAGTTGTAGCACTGGGTGAGGTGTAGAGCCCTCCGTCGAGATTAAGTTAAGATCTTGGTAGAGGTGTGTTAACCAATTGCTTGCATCAGTTTCTTTTCTCAGGGAGTTGTTGTAAATCATCTCTGGTACAATACTGGATCCCATAGGCATTCTTCTGAGTTCTAGCACTAGTCTAATAAAAGCATCACATCCCTGTAAGTTAGCATCTAACACTTCAGCATGTCTCAACTCCCACCTAGATTTCCAGTCTTGCATATAATCCAACCAACTCATATTATCATTGATAGTATAGATATGATTTTTTCCTTTGGTCCAAGCAGAGATTTTCATGTTTACTTGTGGGTTATGGGCCCACTGGATTTCGCTTTGACCTTCTATGCTCGCTTACCTCGTGCTCACTTGCACCAGGCTCACTTGTTTCAGGCTTGCTTGCTTCAGGCTCGCTTCTTAAAAATTAAGAGCACACTTCTGTGTCAAATATTCTCTTGTTAAAAAGTCAGGAATGCTTTTTGCTTTCCCAGAAATGTGCTCATGAATAGTACAGTTATAACATCAAAACAATGCTTGCCATCTTGTAAACTTTCCTTTTGTCGTTGCAAATTTTATTGTGTTGTTTAGCACAAATGGAAGACTGGAGCAATCTGTTCTTATGATAAAGCCATGGTTCAACAAATAAAGTCATAGTTCTACTCAGTTTTCTGTCAGGACACTTATTCTCCAAGATAATTTTCCTCACAAGTTCAATCGAGGAGTTCCACCACTCTTAAAATTCTTTACCAACAAATATAATTTGATTACCAACAATTTTGTTTGACAGGACAAGTCTTAACTACTTAATTCAAATTATTTACCAATATTTGATTACTTAAGTCTTATAACTAACACATATTTGATTACCTGGGTGTAGACGTTTCCTGTAATATACTCAGAAGAGTTACTTTCAGAAATGATTGTGCCTCTTAGAGGCCAGTCAACTCTAGGAACCAAGTGACCCTATTATAGGGTTAGTACAAACCAGAGAGAGAGATGATTGGGCTATGGTACGGTCAATCAAATAAATTCAATGACAGTCAAAAGGATCAGTACAATCACAATAAAGATGAGCTGACAGCCAACAGACTGAGGCCAAAGAGACTCACGGCCTCTAGTAAGGTACAAGGACCAACCAAAGGGTAAAAAAAACAACCAGTAAGGTACAAGTAAAAAAGAAAAGAGTGGGTATAAATTAGATTCATAACCCTTGGGACTAAGGGGGTGTACTACCTCAAATGTGGACAAACTACGTCCATAGTTATACCCACAAGACCAAAAACATAAAAGTCGGTACAAATCAAAAGATAACTCAATATCAGTAAAAGACCCAAAAGGTGAGAGGCAAGGTACCACAAAAAAATGAAAGGACCAAAATTAAAGGACAAACTACCACAAGACCAATAAACAACAAGGTGTAAGGACCAAAAGTAAATCAACCATTGTGGGGAATGTACAAATAAGGTCAAATTTATATTGCAATAGCTCCTTGTAACTACATGTTATTTGACATGCCAAAGAGATGGAGGGTCAAATAATGTCAAATATATGCAATAGCTCCTTGTAACTACCTCTTATATGCAATAGCTCCTTGTAACTACCTCTTGTAACTCAAATAGGACCACCAAAAGGTATGATAGAAAGCAATCTTCCTAACTAAGGTATGGAGGGTGGTACAAAGTGGGTATAAAGACTCATAACAACTTGGACAAAGGGGGTGTACCTCAAATGTGGACAAACTACCGTAGTACCCACAAGACCAAAAACATAAAAGGTGGTACAAATCAAAAGATATCCCAAGATGATTAAAAGACCGAAAAGGTAAAAGGAAAAGTACCACAAAATTATTATCGACAAAATGGAAGGACCATAAGACAATCAACCAAGGTGGGGTACAACCAATCATCTCTCTCTCAAATGTACCATTGTTCCATATCACTTGAAAGACCATCATCACAGTAAACGGAAAAGTCCACATGAATGATGTGATCACGTGGTCCTCTAGAATACTACTAAGGTCAAGCGTTAGTGGCTCCATCAAGGTGTGTTCAGTCCCTTGAGAAGACCATCTAACTCAACCATCTCGAAGACCTAGGAGAAGAGGACATCACACATCATCAGATAATTGGTAATTGACCGTGTAAGAACTCAAAAACACTAAATCAACCAAGCGTGTAGAAGGGGAGATAGGAAAAGACAAGGCTCGCAGGCCAAAAAAGCAAGCTCAAAAAACTGTACTGGGACCGGTGTCACAGTAAGCAAGCTGAAACAAAAGTGGCCAGAATGCCAACAAGTAGCACTAAAAAGAAAAAGACCCTCTAAAAAGGTGAAATAGGAAGCAATCTTCCTAACTAGGAGCTGGATACCTCGACAAATCGTATCCTTCTCAAGGTGATGAAATCCAAGTCGAACAATACGAAGTGAGAGATCGAATTTGAAGGATATCCCTCTACTGAAAGGGATCCTGGGTAAAAGAGCCCTAGAAGAAAATTCATTAGGCTACCTCGTTCATGACACATCGGAGAAGTTTTTCGGCACTTCTATCTTATCGCCCCTGTATCACCATCCCAATAGAGTACAAGGAAGACAATGGATCAGTATGCCTTAGGCACTAAGTGGAGTGCGACATTCCACAAAGTCCGTCCGGAACCAATCCTCGCGGCTTAACCCCCGAAAAAAATAGGAGGCCCCTCCACAAACTGGTCGATGACCGTGTCAATAAATACTAGAGGATTTTAGTACCCTAGAGGACAACATCTATGTCTCAGATGAAAATGACAACGGGGAATTGTTTGGATGCCTATCCTCGGTGTCCTACCTATCTACCAAATTCTTTTTATCCTCAAGCGAGGTTAAAGTGTGTTTAGTTAGCGAGTTAAATTTTAATGGTTGTATTACTCAGTCGGGAGATGGAAGTGCAACTCGTGGTGTGATGATTGACTCAAACCATGCAAATTCATATGAATCAAATAAGCATTTCCTTTCAATGAATGCTAGCTAAGGTAAGGAGAGAGTTCTTTCAAACTATAACTACTCTTTCAAATTAAATGAATGCAGCAAGTGTTCAAGTTCATTCATGGGACCTCAAGGAGAGATTCAGATATACTCAAGTCATGCAAATGAATTCATCACATAAAACAAAGTGATAATAAATATAAGGAATTGTATATATCCATGTTCATAATTCTTTAGACACACTTATAACATTCTTCAATCATTCATCACAAAAACACTGTGATAGTAGAAACAATAAACTGCATATAAATGTTCATGAGCTTAATAAAAAATTAATAACCACAATAGGGGAAGCTATACCACAACTTGTTTTTTTATGACAAAAATACAAGAGTATCCTAATCATGAGCAATACATCCTTTAATTTTACATCATGAGCAATACTAATCATTTCCCATTTAGCTTGCATTGAGTACCTTGACATCATTGCCCCCGAGCTCTTGCCTATGGGAATTGAAACTACCCTCATACAACCATACAGATGATAATGATTGGTTGTTGTTATTTCTTTCTTAGTACCCAAGTTTGTCATTCCTAGTGTTTGGTCAAAGATCTAATTCCTTGAGATGTTAAAAATTTCATCTATGACACATCTATCCCACACATTAGTTGAATTGGAATTTCAAATATCAAATAATTAAATTGGCAAAAAATTACCTTATACTAGAACTCCCATCAATCAGCTTATGGTCATGTTCATTTTCCTCAGTTCCTCTAAATTTTATTGCACACAGAGTACTATCAACTAAGCTCAAAGTTTGATTGCAAGCAGACTACTATCAACTAAGCTCAGTTACTTGTGATATCCCACGCTTGGAAGAAACTCTAGACTCTGTGTACCCACGCCCGCCGTCTGAGGCTTGTTGCCAAGATGAAACTCAAGACCGCTGGAAACAATCCTCGGACGGAAGGCGTAGGTACACAGAATTAAATCACTTCTGGTTTTGGGATAAAAACAATAGAGGTCCAAGATGAACGAAGAAAATATAATTATAAATACAAATATATTTATTTTTATCATGATACAATAGGGGAATATCATGATGCTAATGGTGTTATAGGATCTATCTCACATGGTTCTACTTCATAATGGGATGGGGCCAATTAATCTTACTGTCAAAACTCATATGGTGGAAAGGATTGATACATATTGTACATATGGACACAATAGAGAGGATTGATAGCAAGGTAAACAAATTATGCTAGTAGGAGAGATGGCGATAGTCTACAATATTTCTCATTGGATCTTTCTCATTCCTCACATTCTACATTACCCAAACTTTTCTAATTGTCTGAAAAATGAAGCTTTCAATTTTATCCAAACCATGTAAGGAGAACTTGACCTAATTGCAATTTTTATAATCTACATGGAAGGATATGTCAATTTATAGACAGGGCAATTTTTAGCTATAGGATAGTTATCAACCTAATCCTTCACATATCAGGGAAATCTAATTTATAGACAGGGCAATGATTTGGTTGACATCCATACAGGGAAATTTATAAACCTCTACAATTAAAGGCATCGCAATACCGTATTACTAAGTATCCCAAGGCATTTTTATTTGGAAATTGGTTTACAAATTATAAATATGCAGGTTTGATATACTTAGCCGAATTTTTGGACCCATCTTTCATCACATTCACTGGGTAAATTAAATGCTAATTTGCTAGTTTATGATTCCTTGGATCACTATCATATTGTTCCTGAGTTAGTGTTTGAGAAATATCTTAAGCATATCTTGGTTACTTGATCACTACTATTACCATCACACTTGGAATTTGTCTCACTGTTGTTCATACTCTCTTACATAGAGCAGAACTTTGTTTGTGGTTCACTCCTTCATTGGCACCATATTGAGATCACTTTAATACTCATTTTGTGGACTAAAGAATCACTATTTCCATTGTTCTGATTGAGTACTATCAGTCTTTTCATTAGCTTCTAATTCCAAGAATAAGTTACAACCAAATTGCATCTCTCTTCTAGTTAGTGGTTGCAAATATCGTTGTTGGAACTTGGAATGACTTATTATGTTTGAAGGACTCAAAGGTAGCATTGACACAATATCCTAATGCCATTAGTAAACATATTGACCTCCTTACTGCTGATATTGAGTAAGTAATAGTGGAATTGGATTGGCACTTAACGTATTTGTACCCACTGTTGATTGGTTGTTCTAAACCTATGACTGAGGCTTGATTTTACATATCCTAATCTATGCAAAGAACATAATTCACTAATGAGAGCTGCTAAGATATTTTGAGATAAATCTAAGTTTTATTCACAGTGATTTTATTGCCCTTTGTTACCATTTGGTTACTGCTATAATAGGTCTTCATTTGCTTCATTCTTGGCAATACTTGTGGAGCACATTACTTGATTACTACTTTGGCAACCAAGACATCCTGATTAAATAACACTATAAAAAATTCATGCTACGTGACAGCGTCCTAATCTTCTGTTTTGCATTCCCTTGATCTCACATTTGGGACTGTTTGGTGCCTCTAACAAATTCATATTGATTGCAAATTATCCTTTGGTTGAGATATGACTTAATTGCTTTGAGAGATCGAAGGCTCATCTCCTAAGAGGCCTAATTCGGTAGTGACAGGTTGGGAAGGAAGTTCATAGTTGTGGGGATTCACTTTTCTTCTAGAATGAAAGCATTTGAAGCAACCAAGTCATTCAATTGTAATAGAGATTCCCATGTACTTGTCATCAAAATGGTGTGCCAAAGAACAAGAACAACTCATTGAAGGAAATGACACTTTGAAGTCTAAATTGCATAATTGCATGTTGCAGTATAAATTGAACACTTCACTACAAATTGTTTTTTGGAACTACGTGAAAAATGTTGTCTCTTGACAAATTCACTACAAAAATAACAAGGTAGCAAGCTACAAGACAAACTTGTTCAAATGGGCACCTTAAATACCTCAAAGGATCATTCCCTTGCCGCAAAGAAAAGTACAAATGATTCAACAACCAACTTTCTCTGTTGGCAGTTTGAGGGACCCCATTGCACTTGGGATCAAGCATCCCAGCTAATCTGGAATTTATAATCTTAAGGGGGGGGGCATATTGGACTATCGCCAAACTATGAAAGAAAAAATTTGGTTGTTAAAGGATTTTTTTTTGAAGGACTTGTGCAATCCAGTACGTAAAACAATAAAATGTGATCAAGAAGAGGAGCATAGAGGGTAGGAGGTTTAAGAAGGAGGGATTTGAACTTCAAAGGCATGCTAGCATCCTTTATACCATACAAATAGAACATCCTTCCTAAAGAGGTGGTTAATTGGTTGTGATACTTATATTAAACCCTCAACAAAATGGTGAATAGCCCCAACTCAACCAAGGAAAGAATGACAACCTTTCACCCAGTTGCATATCAAGGATAGCCTTTAACTTCACTGGATCGATCTCAATGCCACAATAATAAATGATGCAACTAAGTATTTTTCCAAATGTGACTCCAAATACACACTAGGTGGGGTTAAGGAAAATGTGATATTGCCTTAATATCTCAAATATGATCCTTAAATTATTGACATGGTATAATCTAAAAATAGATTTTTCCAAATATGATCTGCCCTCTATTTTGTAACTAAAATTGAAAATACAAGATAAGAAATTTATGGAAGATGGAACAAGCCCTACAGCCTTCACAAATCTGGATGTAACAATCCTATAAGTTTGAATGGCCTATTTGAGTGCTTTTAATTACCAATATCAGCTCAACTTTCTCTCAACCAATGACAAATACATTTGTATTTCCTTCCCAATGTCGAGTTTCTAAGTTTTGTTTCAATTTGGTCTTCTGCTATGGGAAGTAGGTTTGGTTCTTCACTAGTTGTCAAGGATTTCACTCAATTTCATGGGCATGAATATCTGGTTGAGGGGTTCAAGTGCATTTAGATCATATTCCAGAGTCCATATCATGGCATTGGATACCTCCTAGTTGGGATGATTGCACACATTGGTAAATATCAGCAATATTCAATTTTTTATACATGATGGGAAACTAAAATAAAAAAATCGAACACCTACAATAACAAAGCTATCGCCCTCATTATCCAATGATGGCAGCCCTTCTCTCATTCACATTGGCTCAAACCCTTAAAAATCTTAAACTACCTGAAATTTGTTGGCATGGGAATTTTACATGGATTTTGCAGTGGACAAGGGCTTCATTGGATTGGAATCAATTGTCATACACAGGTATAAAGAGAAACGGTGGGATGCTAAACGACTTCTTGGTTCTTTCCACCCTCATCGCATTCTGCCCTAAACGAAAACCGTTAGATGACACAAGGCCTCTTCGAGAATCTTGGGGACATCACGCTAGGGCACGTTCTCAAAAAGGTTAGATCCAAGATCGAATCCTCCGAACACCCTAAAACTCAGTCAAATGTTTCATATTTTCTTCATCCACAGGTTTTTCAAAACGCAAACTGTAAATGGAGATTGATATTATCTAGTCACGGGGTCTATCCCTTCTTAACCAGAACTTAAAATGATAAAAGATGGAAATTTTCTTCTCCTTAGTGGGAAACTGAGAAGAAAACTCATTAATCCAAAATTCAAGCTCATTAAGACTCATTAATCCAAAATTCACTGCATTCAAACACACTAATCCAAAATTAAAGCTCAATGGGAAACTATTTAGGGCTCAGTACTCACAGATTTGGGAGGCATTGGCTCCTCTCAGATTTTCTCTGCTCAACCTCCCTGTCCCCTACACGACCGCAATCCAACTCTGCTATGCTCAGTGTCCACAGGCCCAAATCGCTTCTCCGGCCGAGATGATCTGCTCACGGCTCACTCAGGAAATCAATGGCACAACTCTGCTCAGAGTCTGTGGGCCAAAATCGTCGTTGCTTGCTTACTGGGTTGTTTGCTCAGTCTCTAACCTGGATGCTCTACTCAGTAGAGGTCACTCCTGGACTCGATGTTGGGTGCACGGGAGGGAGGTTGAAAAGTAAGTCAGATTTGTGATTTTTTTTGTTATATATATATAATATGTTATTTTTTAATATATATAATATGTGATTTTGTTTTTTGTTATATATATATAATATGTGTTTTTTATTTTTTTTAATATATATAATATGTGATTTTGAAAGGTAAGTCTTATATCTTTTGTCTTTATATTTATATTATATATATATTGAAAAAAAATTAAAATTAAAATTTAAAATAAGATTTTATTTAAAAATTTGATAAAAATAATTTAAATTAAAAATTTAATAACGATGTAAGTGATCATGATGACGCTGATGAAATCAATGTTGATGATGATCATCACCATCACCACCATCCAAATCATCATCATGATGATAATCATTGTCATCATCATTAGCATCATCATCAACATCATCATCATCAAGAACATCATTGTCATCATAAGCATCATCATAATCATCAAAAACACCATCGTCATCGTCGTCATCATCATCATCATCAACGTCGATGCCATCACTAATCATCATCACCATATTCATTTTCATGATCATCATCATCATGATCGGGATCATCATCATCATGGTCATGATCATCCTCATAATCACCATCCCCATCATAATCGTCATCATCACTACTCATCATCACAATCATCATAAACAACAACATCAACGTCGTCACCATCATCATCATCAACGTCGATGCCATCACTAATCATCATCAAAATCATCATAAACAACAACATTGTCATCATCATCATGATATTCATTGTCATCAACGTCAAGAACATCATCGTCGCCATAAGTGTC